>CM062479.1:3777634-4005134 GCA_031479575.1 Coregonus ussuriensis | reverse complement strand
AGGGGGGCACAGAGGCCATGGGGGAAGCAGAGGGGTGAAGAGGGCAGAGGAAGAGGAGGGGGCAGGGGGGTGGGGGGGGGGGATTAGGAGGTAGAGGGAGGAGAGGGAGGAGGGAGAACGACGCCTGGTACTGGTTCTGGTAATGGAAAGGGAGGGAGGGAGGGAGGGAGGGAGGGAGGGAGGGAGGGGAGGCCTGGTACTGGTTCTGGCTAGGGAGAGGGAGGGAGGGAGGCCTGGTACTGGTTCTGGCTAGGGAGAGAGAGGGAGGGAGGGAGGCCTGGTACTGGTTCTGGCTAGGGAGAGGGAGGGAGGGAGGCCTGGTACTGGTTCTGGCTAGGGAGAGGGAGGGAGGGAGGCCTGGTACTGGTTCTGGCTAGGGAGAGGGAGGGAGGGAGGGAGGCCTGGTACTGGTTCTGGCTAGGGAGAGGGAGGGAGGGAGGGAGGCCTGGTACTGGTTCTGGCTAGGGAGAGGGAGGGAGGGAGGGAGGCCTGGTACTGGTTCTGGCTAGGGAGAGGGAGGGAGGGAGGCCTGGTACTGGTTCTGGCTAGGGAGAGGGAGGGAGGGAGGGAGGCCTGGTACTGGTTCTAGCTAGGGAGAGGGAGGGAGGGAGGCCTGGTACTGGTTCTGGCTAGGGAGAGGGAGGGAGGGAGGCCTGGTACTGGTTCTGGCTAGGGAGAGGGAGGGAGGGAGGCCTGGTACTGGTTCTGGCTAGGGAGAGGGAGGGAGGGAGGCCTGGTACTGGTTCTGGCTAGGGAGAGGGAGGGAGGGAGGGAGGCCTGGTACTGGTTCTGGCTAGGGAGAGGGAGGGAGGGAGGCCTGGTACTGGTTCTGGCTAGGGAGAGGGAGGGAGGGAGGCCTGGTACTGGTTCTGGCTAGGGAGAGGGAGGGAGGGAGGGAGGGAGGCCTGGTACTGGTTCTGGCTAGGGAGAGGGAGGGAGGGAGGCCTGGTACTGGTTCTGGCTAGGGAGAGGGAGAGGGAGGGAGGCCTGGTACTGGTTCTGGCTAGGGAGAGGGAGGGAGGCCTGGTACTGGTTCTGGCTAGGGAGAGGGATGGAGGGAGGCCTGGTACTGGTTCTGGCTAGGGAGAGGGAGGGAGAACGAGGCCTGGTACTGGTTCTGGCTAGGGAGAGGGAGGGAGGGAGGCCTGGTACTGGTTCTGGCTAGGGAGAGGGATGGAGGGAGGCCTGGTACTGGTTCTGGCTAGGGAGAGGGAGGGAGGGAGGCCTGGTACTGGTTCTGGCTAGGGAGAGGGAGGGAGGGAGGCCTGGTACTGGTTCTGGCTAGGGAGAGGGAGGGAGGGAGGCCTGGTACTGGTTCTGGCTAGGGAGAGGGAGGGAGGGAGTCCTGGTACTGGTTCTGGCTAAAGAGTCATTCTGTGTCCCTCTTCTATGCCCACCATGAGATCATGTGGACCTCTGTGCTCTGAGACTGCTACCTGAAGTCATGTCAGTGAGGGAGGATGTCCACCAGGGTCCATCAGAGGTCCACCAGGGTCCATCAGCGAGACGTAACGAGCTACAACATGCTGTCAACATGAAAATCACACAGGCATTATACTGGGGATTCTAGAACAGGCAGCATTCCCAGAGGAGAGCAGGACCATCCGTGATGGGACACGCCTAGGATTCTATCACTCCAAGTTCCATCAGAATGGTTCCATCAGAATGGTTCCATCAGAATGGTTCCATCAGAATGGAATAAATACATTCCAAAACACAAATCCCCACTGACTGACTGACTGACTGACTAACTGACTGACTGACTGACTGACTGACTGACTGGGTAGCTGGTTGGCTGGCTGACTGACTGGTTGACTGGTTGGCTGGCTGACTGACTGACTGGCTGACTGGCTGACTGGCTGGCTGACTTGTTGACTGGCTGTCTGACTTGCTGGTTGACTGGCTGACTGGCTGAATGGCTGACTGGCTGGCTGACTGGATGAATTGCGTGTAACAGTAGAGGAGGAGAGGAGGGGAGGTCATGATATAACCATGTTCATCTGTACAAACAATAGTACGCAAGTATGAACACCATGGGACCACGCAGTCATACCGCTCAGGAAGGAGACGCGCTCTGTCTCCTAGAGATGAACGTACTTTGGTGCGAAAAGTGCAAATCAATCCCAGAACAACAGCAAAGGACCTTGTGAAGATGCTGGAGGAAACAGGTACAAAAGTATCTATATCCACATAAAACTAGTCCTATATCGACATAACCTGAAAGGCCGCTCAGCAAAGAAGAAGCCACTGCTCCAAAATTGCCATACAAAAGCCAGACTACGGTTTGCAACTGCACATGGGGACAAAGATCTTACTTTTTTTAGAAATGTCCTCTGGTCTGATGAAACAAAAATATAACTATTTGGCCATAATGACCATCGTTATGTTTGGAGGAGAAATGGGATAGCTTGCAAGCCGAAGAACACCATCCCAACCGTGAAGCACGGGGGTGGCAGCATCATGCTGTGGGGGTGCTTTGCTGCAGGAGGGACTGGTGCACTTCACAAAATAGATGGCATCATGAGGAAGGAAAATTATGTGGATATATTGAAGCAACATCTCAAGACATCAGTCAGGAAGTTAAAACTTGGTCGCAAATGGGTCTTCCAAATGGACAATGACCCCAAGCATACTTCCAAAGTTGTGGCAAAATGGCTTAAGGACAACAAAGTCAAGGTATTGGAGTGGCCATCACAAAGCCCTGACCTCTATGGAAAATGTGTGGGCAGAACTAAAAAAGTGTGTGCGAGCAAGGAGGCCTACAAACCTGACTCAGTTACACCAGCTCTGTCAGGAGGAATGTGCCAAGATTCACCCAACTTATTGTGGGAAGCTTGTGGAAGGCTACCCGAAACGTTTTACCCAAGTTAAACAATTTAAAGACAATGCTACCAAATACTAATTGAGTGTATGTAAACTTCTGACCCACAGGGAATGTGATGAAATAAATAAAAGCTGAAATAAATAATTCTCTCTACTATTATTCTGACATTTCACATTCTTTAAAATAAAGTGGTTATCCTAACTGACTTAAGACAGGGAATTTTTACTAGGATTAAATGTCAGGAATTGTGAAAAACTGAGTTTAAATGTATTTGGCTAAGGTGTATGTAAACTTCCGACTTCAACTGTAAATATATTTTTCCTTTCTCCCGGTGCTGTCACGGGCGGCCTCAGCGGAGGAATGTGTGTGTGTGTGTGTGTGTGGTGAGTGTGTGTAGTGAGTGTATGTGGTGAGTGTGTGTAGTGAGTGTGTGTAGTGAGTGTGTGTAGTGAGTGTGTGTGGTGAGTGTGTGTGGTGAGTGTGTGTGGTGAGTGTGTGTGGTGAGTGTATGTGGTGAGTGTGTGTAGTGAGTGTGTGTAGTGAGTGTGTGTAGTGAGTGTGTGTGGTGAGTGTGTGTGGTGAGTGTGTGTGGTGAGTGTGTGTAGTGAGTGTGTGTAGTGAGTGTGTGTGGTGAGTGTGTGTAGTGAGTGTATGTGGTGAGTGTGTGTAGTGAGTGTGTGTAGTGAGTGTGTGTAGTGAGTGTGTGTAGTGAGTGTGTGTGGTGAGTGTGTGTGGTGAGTGTGCGTGGTGAGTGTGTGTGGTGAGTGTGTGTGGTGAGTGTGTGTGGTGAGTGTGTGTGGTGAGTATGTGTGGTGAGTGTGTGTGGTGAGTGTGTGTGGTGAGTGTGTGTGTGTGTATATAGAAGTAATAATAGTGGTGGGATTTTGCATCAGCAGGACAGAACAGCTACGTCTGGTAAGACGAGGGGTGGGGGTGTGTGTCTATTTGTCAATAACAGCTGGTGCGCGATGTCTAATATTAAAGAAGTCTCGAGGTATTGTTCACCTGAGGTAGAGTACCTTATGATAAGCTGTAGACCACACTATCTACCAAGAGAGTTTTCATCTATATTATTCGTAGCCGTCTATTTAACACCACAAACCGATGCTGACACTAAGACCGCACTCAACGAGCTGTATAAGGCCATAAGCAAACAAGAAAATGCTCATCCAGAAGCGGCGCTCCTAGTGGCCGATGACTTTAATGCAGGCAAATTGAAATCATTTTTTAGACCACCTTTACTCCACACAGAGACACATACAAAGCTTTCCCTCGTCCTCCATTTGGCAAATCTGACCATAATTATATCCTCCTGATTCCTGCTTACAAGCAAAAACTAAAGCAGGAAGTGCCAGTGACTCGCTCAATACGGAAGTGGTCAGATGAAGCGGATTCTATGCTACAGGACTGTTTTGCTAGCACAGACTGGAATATGTTCCAGGATTCATCCAATGGCATTGAGGAGTATACCACCTCAGTCATCGGCTTCATCAATAAGTGTGTCGACGATGTCGTCCCCACAGTGACCGTACATATATATCCCAACCAGAAGCCATGGATTACAGGCAACATCTGTATCCAGCTAAAGGCTAGAGCTGCCGCTTTCAAGGAGCGGGACACTAATCCGGAGGCTTATAAGAAATCCTGCTATGCCCTCAGACGAACCATCAAACAGGCAAAGCATCAATACAGGATTAAGATTGAATCCTACTACACCGGCTCAGACACTTGTCGGTTGTGGCAGGGCTTGAAAACTATTACTGACTACAAAGGGAAACCCAGCCGCGAGCTGCCCAGTGACGCAAGCCTACCAGATGAGCTAAATGCCTTTTATGCTTGCTTCGAGGCAAGCAACACTGAAGCATGTATGAGAGCACCAGCTGTTCCGGACGACTGTGTGATAACACTCTCCGTAGCCGATGTGAACAAGACCTTTAAACAGGTCAACATTCACAAAGCTGCGGGGCCAGACAGATTACCAGGACGTGTACTCAAAGCATGCGCGAACCACCTGGCAAGTGTCTTCACTGACATTTTCAACGTCTCCCTGACCGAGTCTGTAATACCAACATGTTTCAAGCAGACCACCATAGTCCCTGTGCCCAAGGAAGTGAAGGTAACCTGCCTAAATGATTACTGCCCCGTAGCACTCATGTCGGTAGCCATGAAGTGCTTTGAAAAGCTGGCTCACATCAACAGCATCATCCCAGAAACCCTAGACCCACTCCAATTTGCATATCGACCCAACAGATCCACAGACGCAATTTAATCGCACTCCACACTGCCCTTTCCCACCTGAACAAAAGGAACACCTATGTGAGAATGCTGTTGACTTCAGCTCAGCGTTCAACACTATAGTGCCCACAAAGCTCATCACTAAGCTAAGGACCCTGGGACAAACACCTCCCTCTGCAACTGGATCCTGGACTTCCTGACGGGCCGCCCCCAGGTGGTAAGGGTAGGTAACAACACATCCGCCACGCTGATCCTCAACACGGGGGCCCCTCAGGGGTGCGTGCTTAGTCCCCTCCTGTACTCCCTGTTCACCCATGACTGCATGGCCAGGCACATCTCCAACACCATAATTAAGTTTGCTGACGGTAGGCCTGATCACCGACAACGATGAGACAGCCTATAGGGAGGAGGTCAGAGACCTGGCAGTGTGGAGCCAGGACAAAAACCTCTCCCTCAATGTGAGCAAGACAAAGGAGCTGATCATGGACTACAGGAAAAGCGGGCCGAACAGGCCCCCATTAACATCAACGGGGCTGTAGTGGAGCGGGTCGAGAGTTTCAAGTTCCTTGGTGTCCACATCACCAACAAACTATCATGGCCCAAACACACCAAGACAGTCGTGAAGAGGGCACAACAACAAATTTTCCCCATCAGGAGACTGAAAAGATTTGGCATGGGTCCCCAGATCCTCAAAAAGTTCTACAGCTGCACCATTGAGAGCATCCTGACCGGTTGCATCACTGCCTGGTATGGCAACTGCTCGGCATCTGACCATAAGGCGCTACAGAGGGTAGTGCGTACGGCCCAGTACATCACTGGGGCTAAGCTCCCTGCCATCCAGGACCTCTATACCAGGCGGTGTCAGTCAAGTCACAGACTGTTCTCTCTGCTACCGCTCGGCAAGTGGTACCGGAGCGCCAAGTCTAGGACCAAAAGGCTCCTTAACAGCTTCTACCCCCAAGACATAAGACTGCTGAACAATTAATAAAATGGCCACCCGGACTATTTAATAATAATATAATAATATGCCATTTAGCAGACGCTTTTATCCAAAGCGACTTACAGTCATGTGTACATACATTTTTAAGTATGGGTGGTCCCGGGGATCGAACCCACTACCCTGGCGTTACAAGCGGAAGATATTTATATATATTTTTTTACACTGTTGCTACCCGCTGTCTATTATCTGTGCATAGTCACAATTTTTTACTTTAGTTTATTTGGTAAATATCTTCTTAACTCTTTCTTGAAATGCATTGTTGGTTAAGGGCTTGTAAGTAAGCATTTCACGGTAAGGTCTACACCTGTTGTATTCGGCACATGCGACAAATAAAGTTTGATTTGATTTGATTTTTGTCGAAGAGGAGGGGGGGGTTGTATTACTCCCAGGCAGGGTTGAGGAGGGAGGGTGAGGGCTGATGAGACAGCCCAGCCTGCCAGAGAGGAAGGAGGGTGAGGGCTGCTGAGACAGCCCAGACTGCCAGAGAGGAGGGAGGGTGAGGGCTGCTGAGACAGCCCAGCCTGCCAGAGAGGAGGGAGGGTGAGGGCTGCTGAGACAGCCCAGCCTGCCAGAAAGGAGGGAGGATGAGGGCTGCTGAGACAGCCCAGCCTGCCAGAGAGGAGGGAGGGTGAGGGCTGCTGAGACTGCCCAGCCTGCCAGAGAGGAGGGGGGGTGAGGGCTGCTGAGACAGCCCAGCCTGCCAGAGAGGAGGGAGGGTGAGGGCTGCTGAGACAGCCCAGCCTGCCAGAGAGGAGGGAGGGTGAGGGCTGCTGAGACAGCCCAGCCTGCCAGAGAGGAGGGAGGGTGAGGGCTGCTGAGACTGCCCAGCCTGCCAGAGAGGAGGGGGGGTGAGGGCTGCTGAGACAGCCCAGCCTGCCAGAGAGGAGGGAGGGTGAGGGCTGCTGAGACAGCCCAGCCTGCCAGAGAGGAAGGAGGGTGAGGGCTGCTGAGACAGCCCAGCCTGCCAGAGAGGAAGGAGGGTGAGGGCTGCTGAGACTGCCCAGCCTGCCAGAGAGGAGGGAGGGTGAGGGCTGCTGAGACAGCCCAGCCTGCCATAGAGGAGGGAGGGTGAGGGCTGCTGAGACAGCCCTGCCTGCCAGAGAAGAGGGAGGGTGAGGGCTGCTGAGACAGCCCAGCCTACCAGAGAGGAAGGAGGGTTAGCACAGTAGCACACCTGAGCGTTATGTAATGGAAGGAGGGGATAGAGGAGCACTATCTAATGGAAGGAGGGAAGAGAGGAGCGTTATCTAATGGAAGGAGGGGATAGAGGAGCGTTATCTAATGGAAGGAGGGGATAGAGGAGCGTTATCTAATGGAAGGAGGGGATAGAGGAGCGTTATCTAATGGAAGGAGGGGATAGAGGAGCGTTATCTAATGGAAGGAGGGGATAGAGGAGCGTTATCTAATGGAAGGAGGGGATAGAGGAGCGTTATCTAATGGAAGGAGGGGATAGAGGAGCGTTATCTAATGGAAGGAGGGGATAGAGGAGCGTTATCTAATGGAAGGAGGGGATAGAGGAGCGTTATCTAATGGAAGGAGGGGATAGAGGAGCGTTATCTAATGGAAGGAGGGGATAGAGGAGCGTTATCTAATGGAAGGGGGGAATAGAGGAGCGTTATCTAATGGAAGGAGGGAATAGAGGAGCGTTATCTAATGGAAGGGGGGGATAGAGGAGCGTTATCTAATGGAAGGAGGGGATAGAGGAGCGTTATCTAATGGAAGGAGGGAATAGAGGAGCGTTATCTAATGGAAGGAGGGGATAGAGGAGCGTTATCTAATGGAAGGAGGGGATAGAGGAGCGTTATCTAATGGAAGGAGGGAAGAGAGGAGCGTTATCTAATGGAAGGAGGGGATAGAGGAGCGTTATCTAATGGAAGGAGGGAATAGAGGAGCGTTATCTAATGGAAGGAGGGGATAGAGGAGCGTTATCTAATGGAAGGGGGGGATAGAGGAGCGTTATCTAATGGAAGGGGGGGATAGAGGAGCGTTATCTAATGGAAGGAGGGGATAGAGGAGCGTTATCTAATGGAAGGAGGGAATAGAGGAGCGTTATCTAATGGAAGGGGGGAATAGAGGAGCGTTATCTAATGGAAGGAGGGAATAGAGGAGCGTTATCTAATGGAAGGAGGGAATAGAGGAGCGTTATCTAATGGAAGGGGGGGATAGAGGAGCGTTATCTAATGGAAGGAGGGGATAGAGGAGCGTTATCTAATGGAAGGAGGGGATAGAGGAGCGTTATCTAATGGAAGGAGGGGATAGAGGAGCGTTATCTAATGGAAGGAGGGGATAGAGGAGCGTTATCTAATGGAAGGAGGGATAGAGGAGCGTTATCTAATGGAAGGAGGGGATAGAGGAGCGTTATCTAATGGAAGGAGGGGATAGAGGAGCGTTATCTAATGGAAGGAGGGGATAGAGGAGCGTTATCTAATGGAAAGGGGTAGAAATGAGTTCCCTGTGGATGCTGAGTTCCCTGTGGATGCTGAGTTCCCTGTGGATGCTGAGTCAAACGTAAATAAGAGCAATGAGATAACAGAACCTCTACTCTGTCTGTCTGTCTGTCTGTCTGTCTGTCTGTCTGTCTGTCTGTCTGTCTGTCTGTCTGCCTGTCTGTCTGTCTGTCTGTCTGTCTGTCTGTCTGTCTTAACCACTCAGCCATTAGACTCCACCCACCAACCACACCATCATCACCAGTGTCTTCAAATGTAAAATTATTAAAACTGCCATCAAATGAGAATTATATAATCATACTCAATGCATCAACAAATAACATTGTAGTAGGGTAATCTAAAAAATAAACACATTAGATAATTACATTTGGATGAAAGTACAACATCAACATTCCTTCTTATTTTAATAAAAAACAACAACAAAATGTTAAACTAGAGATCTTCAAAAAGTACAGTACAAATAGCCGTTCGTTCTGCAATCCGAGCGTTTTGAATGACTGAGTGAAATTGCATATTAATGAGCCATTAAAATTAGATCCCCCCCCCCCCCCCCCATTTCCATAGCGTCAGAACTAATGTGTTTCCACAGCGTTGCGTTGCGAGTTGGCACAGCCGCCACGCGTGCGGAGGGGAGTGATGGAATTATATTGCCTCTCTCTTTAGTTCACGCGGAGGTTACCTGCCTGCGGGCACACCGATTTGATTAGCTTTTTGTCTTACAGCAAAAAAAATCTAACGGTGGAGGGTATATAACTCTGGAAATTTACGGCTACTGTGAGAGAAAATAGCTTTGACTCCTTCCCCGGTTACAGACGGGAACCCATTTGTTAGTTCGTTCATTTCATTCATTGCCATCCCCACCGCAGGCCCATTGGCTGGTACTCCTGTCAACATGGTAAGATGGAAACTCACAGCTTTCTTTCTTCTCTTTAGCCTTCTCTTCTTTCTTTATCCAGATTACTAAAGGCCTTTCTTTAGGTTGTGGTCGAGTAATGTGCTGTGTGCTGTTTCTGTCATTTACAGTAGCTGCCTTCATCACTTGCTGTCCTACATTAAACTCAGACAACGTCAGCATCTCATGTCAGAGACTATTGTTTACCGAACGAAGCCAAGGCAGATAGAGGAGGATTATCCCATATGGATTATTACAATCACTAAATGTTAAACGTGAGGTTATGGAAAGAGGTGCATTTTGGGAGAGCACTGAGGAAAAAAAATCAGTGCTTCATTGGAGTGGTCTCCATAATTCCAGAATAAATGCTGCTTCAGTGAGTTTCATCGGCTCCCTCAGTCTCCCTTTGGTCCCTCGTGGGTCCCCCCCCTCACACCCGATCAAGCACACAAGTGAGTGGATGGCTCCGCCTCCAATTCCGAGACTACACCCTGAATATAATCACTCTCATGCCAGTTGAGATATTCAGACAGTTATAGAGTAACAGCTACTTGATCAGAAAATCTTCTCAAATCAGCCACCTTTAACTACATTTCCCACTGCTGACGCAATGAAAGACTGTTATTATGGATGTTACTTATCAGTCACCACCACAGAGTTGTGCAGTAACAACAGAGAAGAGATGCTTATTGTGCTCTGCTGTAGAATATAATATATAATAATAATAATAATAATAATAATAATAATAATAATAATAATAATAATATAGTAGAATAGAGTGTTTCTCTGTGACAGAAAAGAGTGCAGTAGAAACCAGTGCATGGTTTATCAATTTGGTGTATCAGACAGTGTGATTGATCACTTACCTTCATAAAAGCTATATCTGCATGTGTTTTGAAAATAAAAAACTGGTGTTCACAAAATAGGTCTGTGGTGGAGACTTCAACTGGAAGTGTGGTGGAGACTTCAACTGGAAGTGTAGTGGAGACTTCAACTGGAAGTGTAGTGGAGACTTCAACTGGAAGTGTAGTGGAGACTTCAACTGGAAGTGTGGTGGAGGCTTCAACTGGAAGTGTAGTGGAGACTTCAACTGGAAGTGTGGTGGAGACTTCAACTGGAAGTGTAGTGGAGACTTCAACTGGAAGTGTGGTGGAGGCTTCAACTGGAAGTGTGGTGGAGGCTTCAACTGGAAGTGTAGTGGAGACTTCAACTGGAAGTGTGGTGGAGGCTTCAACTGGAAGTATAGTGGAGACTTCAACTGGAAGTGTAGTGGAGACTTCAACTGGAAGTGTGGTGGAGGCTTCAACTGGAAGTGTGGTGGAGGCTTCAACTGGAAGTATAGTGGAGACTTCAACTGGAAGTGTGGTGGAGACTTCAACTGGAAGTGTGGTGGAGACTTCAACTGGAAGTGTGGTGGAGACTACAACTGGAAGTGTGGTGGAGGCTTCAACTGGAAGTGTAGTGGAGACTTCAACTGGAAGTGTGGTGGAGGCTTCAACTGGAAGTGTGGTGGAGGCTTCAACTGGAAGTATAGTGGAGACTTCAACTGGAAGTGTGGTGGAGACTTCAACTGGAAGTGTGGTGGAGACTTCAACTGGAAGTGTGGTGGAGACTTCAACTGGAAGTGTGGTGGAGGCTTCAACTGGAAGTGTAGTGGAGACTTCAACTGGAAGTGTAGTGGAGACTTCAACTGGAAGTGTGGTGGAGGCTTCAACTGGAAGTGTAGTGGAGATGTCAGAAGCTGAAATGTCAGTGAGGTGCTCACTACGGTAACGACAGTAGTAGAGTTTGAGTTTTCGGTCAGTCAGTCAGTCGGTTAAGGAATGAATCTTTTAACAATTCATTTGTGTATTTCAGTGCTACACCATGTTGGATACTACATTAATTCATGCACCAACACCACAACAACAACGGATGCACTGAAGACACACTGTACATTCATGGGAAGGCAAGTCATTGCAAAACAATGGAGACAGAAACAAGAGGGGCCTAAAATAGATGAGACAAATATCTCTTCCGCATGGATGTACATCAGATAGAGAGAGAGAGAGAGAGAGAGAGAGAGAGAGAGAGAGAGAGAGAGAGAGAGAGAGAGAGAGAGAGAGAGAGAGAGAGAGAGAGAGAGAGAGAGAGAGAGAGAGAGAGGAGCTGCTGAGCTGGAAAGGCATCTGACATTAGGAGCGGAGGGTCTGGGGCTGAATGGGTCTGGGGCTGAATGGGTCTGGGGCTGCATTGGCTGGGGCTGCATTGGGGTGGGGCTGAATGGGAGGGGGGGGGTAGAATCTGGCTGCATGGGGTTGGGGCTGAATTGGTATGAATGGGTCTGGGGCTGCATGGGTTTGGAGCTGAATGTGTGTGTGGGATGGGGAGGGGGGGGGTGGGGGTGGCTGGAGCTTTGGCTGCCATTGGGCTGGGGTATAAGGCTGGGGCTGGGAAATAGGCACGGGGAGAGAGGTGACAGTCCTGGATAATGCAACATATTTCATGGTCAATTCAGGCTAAACTCAGGTACAGCATGGACATAATGTATGGGAATCCCCAAAGCCAATTATTATTATATATATATATTTTTATAGTCATTTAGCAGACGCTCTTATCCAGAGCGACTTACAGTTAGTGTGTGCATAATATATATATTTTTCATACTGGCCCCCCGTGGAAATTGAATCCACAACCCTGGCGTTGCAAACGCCGTGCTCTACCAACTGAGCTACACGGCCAGTTACTGGAACCCCAATGATCAGCTAGACTGGGATGGACCTGTGTCTTTATGTCAGCCTGTAGTTACTGTGTGTGTCTGTGTGTTGTTGATGTTAGTGTTGGGAAGCAGAAGTGAGCAGGCAGACACTTCCGCTGAGAGAAGAACTGCCCAGCGCTAGCTAGCTACCTCTGGCCTCCCCCGTTTGTCACTAGCTAGCTACCTCTGGCCTCCCCCGTTTGTCACTAGCTAGCTACCTCTGGCCTCCCCCGTTTGTCACTAGCTAGCTACCTCTGGCCTCCCCCTGTTTGTCGCTGGCTAGCTACCTCTGGCCTCCCCGTTTTTCATTAGCTAGCTATGTGTGGTGTGTGTGTTAACCTGTATTGATGGAAAATATTTCTATCAGAGGGTTCTTTCTAATTACATTTACATTACATTTACGTCATTTAGCAGACGCTCTTATCCAGAGCGATTTACAAATTGGTGCATTCACCTTATAGCCAGTGGGACAACCACTTTACAATTATTATTATTTTATTTTTTTGTGGGGTATGGGGGGGTTGGAAGGATTACTTTATCCTATCCCAGGTGTTCCTTAAAGAGGTAGGGTTTCAAATGTCTCCGGAAGGTGGTGAGTGACTCCGCTGTCCTGGCGTCGTGAGGGAGCTTGTTCCACCATTGGGGTGCCAGAGCCCGAGACGCTTCCCATTGTCTGTCTTCAGACCCAGCAGACGCACAGAGTGACTGACCTTTCACAATTATCTGTCATGTTTAATTAATGTTTAATTTCACCCTGCTTTCTTGAGCCCTTGATGGAGGAAAAGTATGTTTTCCTGTAGTCTGTTGTCCTGTAGTCTGTTGTCCTGTAGTCTGTCATCCTAGTCTGTTGTCCTATAGTCTGTTGTCCTGTAGTCTGTTGTCCTATAGTCTGTTGTCCTATAGTCTGTTGTCCTATAGTCTGTTGTCTTGTAGTCTGTTGTCTTATAGTCTGTTGTCCTGTAGTCTGTTGTCCTATAGTCTGTTGTCCTGTAGTCTGTTGTCCTGTAGTCTGTTGTCCTATAGTCTGTTGTCCTGTAGTCTGTTGTCCTGTAGTCTGTTGTCCTGTAGTCTGTTGTCCTATAGTCTGTTGTCCTGTAGTCTGTTGTCCTATAGTCTGTTGTCCTATAGTCTGTTGTCCTGTAGTCTGTTGTCCTGTAGTTGTCCTATTGTCTGTTGTCCTATTGTCTGTTGTCCTGTAGTCTGTTGTCCTGTAGTCTGTTGTCCTGTAGTCTATTGTCCTGTAGTCTGTTGTCCTGTGGTCTGTTGTCCTATAGTCTGTTGTCCTGTAGTATGTTGTCTTATAGTCTGTTGTCCTGTAGTCTGTTGTCCTATAGTCTGTTGTCCTATAGTCTGTTGTTCTGTAGTGTGTCATCCTAGTCTGTTGTCCTGTAGTCTGTCATCCTAGTCTGTTGTCCTGTAGTCTGTTGTCCTGTAGTCTGTTGTCCTGTAGTCTGTTGTCCTGTAGTCTGATGCCCTATAGTCTGTTGTCCTGTAGTCTGTTGTCCTGTAGTCTGTTGTCCTGTAGTCTGTTGTCCTATAGTCTGTTGTCCTATAGTCTGTTGTCCTATAGTATGTTGTCCTGTAGTCTGTTGTCCTGTAGTCTGATGCCCTATAGTCTGTTGTCCTGTAGTCTGTTGTCCTGTAGTCTGTTGTCCTATAGTCTGTTGTCCTGTGGTCTGTTGTCCTATAGTCTGTTGTCCTGTAGTATGTTGTCTTATAGTCTGTTGTCCTGTAGTCTGTTGTCCTATAGTCTGTTGTCCTGTAGTCTGTTGTTCTGTAGTGTGTCATCCTAGTCTGTTGTCCTGTAGTCTGTCATCCTAGTCTGTTGTCCTGTAGTCTGTTGTCCTGTAGTCTGTTTTCCTGTAGTCTGTTGTCCTGTAGTCTGTTGTCCTGTAGTCTGTTGTCCTATAGTCTGTTGTTCTGTATTCTGTCATCCTAGTCTGTTGTCCTGTAGTCTGTTGTCCTGTAGTCTGTTGTCCTATAGTCTGTTGTCCTATAGTCTGTTGTCCTGTTGTCTGTTGTCCTGTAGTCTGTTGTCTTATAGTCTGTTGTCCTGTAGTCTGTTGCCCTGTAGTCTGTTGTCCTGTAGTCTGATGCCCTATAGTCTGTTGTCCTGTAGTCTGTTGTCCTGTAGTCTGTTGTCCTGTAGTCTGATGCCCTATAGTCTGTTGTCCTGTAGTCTGTTGTCCTGTAGTCTGTTGTCCTGTAGTCTGTTGTCCTATAGTCTGTTGTCCTATAGTCTGTTGTCCTATAGTATGTTGTCCTGTAGTCTGTTGTCCTGTAGTCTGATGCCCTATAGTCTGTTGTCCTGTAGTCTGTTGTCCTGTAGTCTGTTGTCCTATAGTCTGTTGTCCTATAGTCTGTTGTCCTGTAGTCTGTTGTCCTGTAGTCTGTTGTCCTGTAGTTGTCCTATAGTCTGTTGTCCTGTAGTCTGTTGTCCTGTAGTCTGTTGTCCTGTAGTCTGTTGTCTTATAGTCTGTTGTCCTGTAGTCTGTTGTCCTGTAGTTAACCTATAGTCTGTTGTCCTATAGTCTGTTGTCCTGTAGTCTGTTGTCCTGTAGTCTGTTGTCCTATAGTCTGTTGTCCTATAGTCTGTTGTCCTGTTGTCTGTTGTCCTGTAGTCTGTTGTCTTATAGTCTGTTGTCCTGTAGTCTGTTGTCCTGTAGTCTGTTGTCCTGTAGTCTGATGCCCTATAGTCTGTTGTCCTGTAGTCTGTTGTCCTGTAGTCTGTTGTCCTGTAGTCTGATGCCCTATAGTCTGTTGTCCTGTAGTCTGTTGTCCTGTAGTCTGTTGTCCTGTAGTCTGTTGTCCTATAGTCTGTTTTCCTATAGTCTGTTGTCCTATAGTCTGTTGTCCTGTAGTCTGTTGTCCTGTAGTCTGATGCCCTATAGTCTGTTGTCCTGTAGTCTGTTGTCCTGTAGTCTGTTGTCCTATAGTCTGTTGTCCTGTAGTCTGTTGTCCTGTAGTCTGTTGTCCTGTAGTTGTCCTATAGTCTGTTGTCCTATAGTCTGTTGTCCTGTAGTCTGTTGTCCTGTAGTCTGTTGTCCTGTAGTCTGTTGTCCTGTAGTCTGTTGTCTTATAGTCTGTTGTCCTGTAGTCTGTTGTCCTGTAGTTAACCTATAGTCTGTTGTCCTATAGTCTGTTGTCCTATAGTCTGTTGTCCTGTAGTCTGTTGTCCTGTAGTCTGTTGTCCTGTAGTCTGTTGTCCTGTAGTCTGTTGTCTTATAGTCTGTTGTCCTGTAGTCTGTTGTCCTGTAGTTAACCTATAGTCTGTTGTCCTGTAGTCTGTTGTCCTGTAGTCTGTTGTCCTGTAGTCGTCCTGTAGTCTGTTGCCCTATAGTCTGTTGTCCTATAGTATGTTGTCCTGTAGTCTGTTGTCCTGTAGTCTGTTGTCCTGTAGTCGTCCTATAGTCTGTTGTCCTGTAGTCTGTTGTCCTTCAGTCTGTTGTCCTGTAGTCTGTTGTCCTGTAGTCTGTTGTCCTGTAGTCTGTTGTCCTGTAGTCATCCTATAGTCTGTTGTCCTGTAGTCTGTTTTCCTGTAGTCTGTTGTCCTGTAGTCTGTTGTCCTGTAGTCTGTTGTCCTGTAGTCTGTTGTAATGTAGTCTGTTGTCCTGTAGTCTGTTGTCCTTTAGTCTGTTGTCCTGTAGTCTGTTGTGTATAGTCTGTTGTCCTATAGTCTGTTGTCCTGTAGTCTGTTGTATTGTAGTATGTTGTCCTATAGTCTGTTGTTCTGTTGTCTGTTGTCCTATAGTCTGTTGTCCTATAGTCTGTTGTCCTATAGTCTGTTGTCCTATAGTCTGTTGTCCTGTAGTCTGTTGTCCTGTAGTCTGTTGTCCTGTAGTCTGTTGTCCTGTAGTCTGTTGTCTTATAGTCTGTTGTCCTGTAGTCTGTTGTCCTGTAGTTAACCTATAGTCTGTTGTCCTGTAGTCTGTTGTCCTGTAGTCTGTTGTCCTGTAGTCGTCCTGTAGTCTGTTGCCCTATAGTCTGTTGTCCTATAGTATGTTGTCCTGTAGTCTGTTGTCCTGTAGTCTGTTGTCCTGTAGTCTGTTGTCCTGTAGTCTGTTGTCCTGTAGTCGTCCTGTAGTCTGTTGTCCTGTAGTCTGTTGTCCTTCAGTCTGTTGTCCTGTAGTCTGTTGTCCTGTAGTCTGTTGTCCTGTAGTCATCCTATAGTCTGTTGTCCTGTAGTCTGTTTTCCTGTAGTCTGTTGTCCTGTAGTCTGTTGTCCTGTAGTCTGTTGTCCTGTAGTCTGTTGTAATGTAGTCTGTTGTCCTGTAGTCTGTTGTCCTTTAGTCTGTTGTCCTGTAGTCTGTTGTGTATAGTCTGTTGTCCTATAGTCTGTTGTCCTGTAGTCTGTTGTATTGTAGTATGTTGTCCTATAGTCTGTTGTTCTGTTGTCTGTTGTCCTATAGTCTGTTGTCCTATAGTCTGTTGTCCTATAGTCTGTTGTCCTATAGTCTGTTGTCCTGTAGTCTGTTGTCCTGTAGTCTGTTGTCCTGTAGTCTGTTGTCTTATAGTCTGTTGTCCTGTAGTCTGTTGTCCTGTAGTTAACCTATAGTCTGTTGTCCTGTAGTCTGTTGTCCTGTAGTCTGTTGTCCTGTAGTCGTCCTGTAGTCTGTTGCCCTATAGTCTGTTGTCCTATAGTATGTTGTCCTGTAGTCTGTTGTCCTGTAGTCTGTTGTCCTGTAGTCTGTTGTCCTGTAGTCTGTTGTCCTGTAGTCGTCCTGTAGTCTGTTGTCCTGTAGTCTGTTGTCCTTCAGTCTGTTGTCCTGTAGTCTGTTGTCCTGTAGTCTGTTGTCCTGTAGTCATCCTATAGTCTGTTGTCCTGTAGTCTGTTTTCCTGTAGTCTGTTGTCCTGTAGTCTGTTGTCCTGTAGTCTGTTGTCCTGTAGTCTGTTGTCCTGTAGTCTGTTGTCTTATAGTCTGTTGTCCTGTAGTCTGTTGTCCTGTAGTTAACCTATAGTCTGTTGTCCTGTAGTCTGTTGTCCTGTAGTCTGTTGTCCTGTAGTCGTCCTGTAGTCTGTTGCCCTATAGTCTGTTGTCCTATAGTATGTTGTCCTGTAGTCTGTTGTCCTGTAGTCTGTTGTCCTGTAGTCTGTTGTCCTGTAGTCTGTTGTCCTGTAGTCGTCCTATAGTCTGTTGTCCTGTAGTCTGTTGTCCTTCAGTCTGTTGTCCTGTAGTCTGTTGTCCTGTAGTCTGTTGTCCTGTAGTCTGTTGTCCTGTAGTCATCCTATAGTCTGTTGTCCTGTAGTCTGTTTTCCTGTAGTCTGTTGTCCTGTAGTCTGTTGTCCTGTAGTCTGTTGTCCTGTAGTCTGTTGTAATGTAGTCTGTTGTCCTGTAGTCTGTTGTCCTTTAGTCTGTTGTCCTGTAGTCTGTTGTGTATAGTCTGTTGTCCTATAGTCTGTTGTCCTGTAGTCTGTTGTATTGTAGTATGTTGTCCTATAGTCTGTTGTTCTGTTGTCTGTTGTCCTATAGTCTGTTGTCCTATAGTCTGTTGTCCTATAGTCTGTTGTCCTATAGTCTGTTGTCCTGTAGTCTGTTGTCCTGTAGTCTGTTGTCCTGTAGTCTGTTGTCCTGTAGTCTGTTGTCTTATAGTCTGTTGTCCTGTAGTCTGTTGTCCTGTAGTTAACCTATAGTCTGTTGTCCTGTAGTCTGTTGTCCTGTAGTCTGTTGTCCTGTAGTCATCCTGTAGTCTGTTGCCCTATAGTCTGTTGTCCTATAGTATGTTGTCCTGTAGTCTGTTGTCCTGTAGTCTGTTGTCCTGTAGTCTGTTGTCCTGTAGTCTGTTGTCCTGTAGTCGTCCTGTAGTCTGTTGTCCTGTAGTCTGTTGTCCTTCAGTCTGTTGTCCTGTAGTCTGTTGTCCTGTAGTCTGTTGTCCTGTAGTCATCCTATAGTCTGTTGTCCTGTAGTCTGTTTTCCTGTAGTCTGTTGTCCTGTAGTCTGTTGTCCTGTAGTCTGTTGTCCTGTAGTCTGTTGTAATGTAGTCTGTTGTCCTGTAGTCTGTTGTCCTTTAGTCTGTTGTCCTGTAGTCTGTTGTGTATAGTCTGTTGTCCTATAGTCTGTTGTCCTGTAGTCTGTTGTATTGTAGTATGTTGTCCTATAGTCTGTTGTTCTGTTGTCTGTTGTCCTATAGTCTGTTGTCCTATAGTCTGTTGTCCTATAGTCTGTTGTCCTATAGTCTGTTGTCCTGTAGTCTGTTGTCCTGTAGTCTGTTGTCCTGTAGTCTGTTGTCCTGTAGTCTGTTGTCTTATAGTCTGTTGTCCTGTAGTCTGTTGTCCTGTAGTTAACCTATAGTCTGTTGTCCTGTAGTCTGTTGTCCTGTAGTCTGTTGTCCTGTAGTCGTCCTGTAGTCTGTTGCCCTATAGTCTGTTGTCCTATAGTATGTTGTCCTGTAGTCTGTTGTCCTGTAGTCTGTTGTCCTGTAGTCTGTTGTCCTGTAGTCTGTTGTCCTGTAGTCGTCCTGTAGTCTGTTGTCCTGTAGTCTGTTGTCCTTCAGTCTGTTGTCCTGTAGTCTGTTGTCCTGTAGTCTGTTGTCCTGTAGTCATCCTATAGTCTGTTGTCCTGTAGTCTGTTTTCCTGTAGTCTGTTGTCCTGTAGTCTGTTGTCCTGTAGTCTGTTGTCCTGTAGTCTGTTGTCCTTTAGTCTGTTGTCCTGTAGTCTGTTGTGTATAGTCTGTTGTCCTATAGTCTGTTGTCCTGTAGTCTGTTGTATTGTAGTATGTTGTCCTATAGTCTGTTGTTCTGTTGTCTGTTGTCCTATAGTCTGTTGTCCTATAGTCTGTTGTCCTGTAGTCTGTTGTCCTGTAGTCTGTTGTCCTGTAGTCTGTTGTCCTGTGGTCTGTTGTCCTGTAGTCTGTTGTCCTATAGTCTGTTGTCCTGTAGTCTGTTGTCATGTAGTCTGTTGTCCTGTAGTTGTCCTATAGTCTGTTGTCCTTTAGTCTGTTGTCCTGTAGTCTGTTGTCCTGTAGTCTGTTGTCCTGTAGTCTGTTGTCCTATAGTCTGTTGTCCTGTAGTCTGTTGTCCTATAGTCTGTTGTCCTGTAGTCTGTTGTCCTGTAGTCTGTTGTCCTATAGTCTGTTGTCCTATAGTCTGTTGTCCTGTAGTCTGTTGTCCTATAGTCTGTTGTCCTGTAGTCTGTTGTCCTATAGTCTGTTGTCCTGTAGTCTGTTGTCCTATAGTCTGTTGTCCTGTAGTCTGTTGTCCTATAGTCTGTTGTCCTGTAGTCTGTTGTCCTGTAGTCTGTTGTCCTGTAGTCTGTTGTCCTATAGTCTGTTGTCCTGTAGTCTGTTGTCCTATAGTCTGTTGTCCTGTAGTCTGTTGTCCTGTAGTCTGTTGTCCTATAGTCTGTTGTCCTGTAGTCTGTTGTCCTGTAGTCTGTTGTCCTGTAGTCTGTTGTCCTGTAGTCTGTTGTCCTATAGTCTGTTGTCCTGTAGTCTGTTGTCCTGTAGTCTGTTGTCCTATAGTCTGTTGTCCTGTAGTCTGTTGTCCTATAGTCTGTTGTCCTGTAGTCTGTTGTCCTATAGTCTGTTGTCCTGTAGTCTGTTGTCCTATAGTCTGTTGTCCTGTAGTCTGTTGTCCTGTAGTCTATTGTCCTGTAGTCTGTTGTCCTATAGTCTGTTGTCCTGTAGTCTGTTGTCCTGTAGTCTGTTGTCCTGTAGTCTGATGCCCTATAGTCTATTGTCCTGTAGTCTGTTGTCCTGTAGTCTGTTGTCCTATAGTCTGTTGTCCTATAGTCTGTTGTCCTGTAGTCTGTTGTCCTATAGTCTGTTGTCCTGTAGTCTGTTGTCCTGTAGTCTGTTTTCCTGTTGTATTTTTTATTGATCTCTCTCTATTCTTCTGCCACCACAAAAGGCCAAGCAGACAAAAAACATGAAGTGCTATCATTTAAGATGATAATACGCTTTTCTCTGTGAAGGAAGATGGATGGGGGGAGGTGTTTAATATTGCAACTAGCTCTCACAGTCTCATGTCAGAATTAGACGTTCACCCATGTTTCTCAAACGTCAACTTTCGAAGTTGTTGCAAACGTCAAATTTCGAATTGTTTAAGGTTAAGTTTAGGCATTAACGTTTAGGCATTAACGTTTAGGCATTAACGTTTAGGCATTAACTCCACATTTTTTAAGTTATGGTTAAGTTTAGACATTAACCCATTACAGTCTCTAAGCCCTGTCTAAGCTGGGGGAGGGGTTCTACTTCTCTATATGGAATTGTTTTAAGAAGTTCGTACCAAGGATCATTTTGCTATTTGATTTGGAATTGTAAGACCCCTTGAAGTATAAAAATAAAATGTATAAAAAATTATTTGATTAAATATTTTGTTTGGCCTTCCTGCTATTAGTCCATACAAACACATTGAATAACATATTCACTACATGGAACAACAGATAGTCCCCCCCAAAAATATAAAGGAAGTTTGTTCTGAAGTGTCTGTCCTATATCTGAGAGATATAAGAAAGATCAGGAAACATTTGTTGACATGTATTTAACACCTTATTTTTGGCACTAAACAGTCTCCATATATACAGTGGGGAGAACAAGTATTTGATACATTGCCGATTTTGTAGGTTTTCCTACTTACAAAGCATGTAGAGGTCTGTAATTTTTTTAAATCCAGAAAATCACATTGTATGATTTTTAAGTAATTAATTTGCATTTTATTGCATTACATAAGTATTTGATACATCAGAAAAGCAGAACTTAATATATGGTACAGAAACCTTTGTTTGCAATTACAGAGATCATATGTTTCCTGTAGGTCTTGACCAGGTTTTGCACACACTGCAGCAGGGATTTTGGCACACTTCAGGTTTCGGGGCTGTTGCTGGGCAATACGGACTTTCAGCTCCCTCCAAAGATGTTCTATTTGGTTCAGGTCTGGAGACTGGCTAGGGCACTCCTGGACCTTGAGATGCTTCTTACGGAGCCACTCCTTAGTTGCCCTGGCTGTGTGTTTCGGGTCGTTGTCATGCTGGAAGACCCAGCCACGACCCATCTTCAATGCTCTTACTGAGGGAAGGAGGTTGTTGGCCAAGATCTCGCGATACATGGCCACATCCATCCTCCCCTTAATATGGTGCAGTCGTCCTGTCCCCTTTGCAGAAAAGCATCCCCAAAGAATGACGTTTCCACCTCCATGCTTCACAGTTGGGATCGTGTTCTTGGGGTTGTACTCATCCTTCTTCTTCCTCCAAACACGGCGAGTGGAGTTTAGACCAAGAAGCTATATTTTTGTCTCATCAGTCCACATGACCTTCTCCCATTCCTCCTCTGGATCATCCAGATGGTATTTGGCAAACTTCAGATGGGCCTGGATATGCGTTGGCTTGAGCAGGGGGACCTTGCGTGCGCTGCAGGATTTTATTCCATGACGGCGTAGAGTGTTACTAATGGTTTTCTTTGAGACTGTGGTCCCAGCTCTCTTCAGGTCATTGACCAGGTCCTGCCGTGTAGTTCTGGGCTGATCCCTCACCTTCCTCATGATCATTGATGCCCCACGAGGTGAGATCTTGCATGGAGCCCCAGACCGATGGTGATTGACCGTTATCTTGAACTTCTTACATTTTCTAATAATTGCGCCAACAGTTGTTGCCTTCTCACCAAGCAGCTTGCCTATTGTCCTGTAGCCCATCCCAGCCTTGTGCAGGTCTACAAGTTTATCCCTGATGTCCTTACACAGCTCTCTGGTCTTGGTCATTGTGGAGAGGTTGGAGTCTGTTTGATTGAGTGTGTGGACAGGTGTCTTTTATACAGGTAACGAGTTCAAACAGGTGCAGTTAATACAGGTAATGAGTGGAGAACAGGAGGGCTTCTTAAAGAAAAACGAACAGGTCTGTGAGAGCCGGAATTCTTACTGGTTGGTAGGTGATCAAATACTTATGTCATGCAATAAAATGCAAATTAATTACTTAAAAATCATACAATGTGATTTTCTGGATTTTTGTTTTAGATTCCGTCTCTCACAGTTTAAGTGTACCTATGATAAAAATTATGATAAAAATTACAGACCTCTACATGCTTTGTAAGTAGGAAAACCTGCAAAATCGGCAGTGTATCAAATACTTGTTCTCCCCACTGTACTTCCATTCATTTTTTAAACTGGTTCCGGAGGACCTTCAGACAATTATTTGAGGCTTGTAGGCATCCTAGAACAAAACAACTGACATGTACATGTTCATGAGAGACTCACTTTAGAGTGTCTAAGCCGGGGGAGTTGTATTTTTATACAGGTAACAAGCTGAGATTAGGAGCACTCCCTTTAAGACTTCCCTTTTTACCTGTATAAAAGACACCTGGGAGCCAGAAATCTTTCTGATTGAGAGGGGGTCAAATACTTATTTCCCTCCATTAAAATGCAAATCTGTCAAGGGCTGCTGAAGGTGGGTGTGGTGCGGGAATCAAGCGCAGGACGCAGAAACTAAGTCCAAAAGACTTTAGTGAAATATTCACGTAGTACACGAGCACAACAAGCCCGGAGGTGAAATAAAGGCGCACACAGGCGTCAAACAATAGGCGCACTAACATGCGAAAACCTCTCCAAAACAACGGAGGGAAACACGTAGCTCAGAACACCAAACAGAAGAGCAATCACACACAACACCTGATACACACAACGAGAACTAAATAGGACACTAATGAGGACTAACTAGACACAGGTGTACAACATCAAGACAAAACCAAACGAACATGAAACATAGATCGGTGGCAGCTAGTACTCCGGGGACGACGACCGCCGAAACCTGCCCGAACAAGGAGGAGGAGCAGCCTCCGCCGAAACCGTGACAGTACCCCCCCCTTGACGCGCGGCCCCAGCCGTGCGGCGACGACCAGGAGGGCGCGGAGCAGGGTGCGCGGGATGGTCCCGGTGGAACTCCGACAGGAGAGATGGGTCTAGGATGTCCCTCCGCGGCACCCAGCACCGCTCCTCCGGGCCGTACCCCTCCCACTCCACGAGATACTGGAGACCCCCCATCCGGCGTCTAGAGTCCAAGATGGACCGAACGGTGTACGCCGGAGCCCCCTCGATGTCCAGTGGGGGCGGAGGAGTCTCTCCTATCTCAGCTTCCTGGAGTGGACCAGCTACCACCGGCCTGAGAAGAGACACATGGAACGAGGGGTTAATATTCTTATATTCAACAGGCAGATGTAACCTATAACACACCTCGTTCAATCTTCTCAGGACTTTAAAAGGCCCCACAAACCGCCGACCCAGCTTCCGGCAGGACAGGCGGAGGGGTAGGTTTCTGGTTGAGAGCCAGACTCGATCTCCGGGTGCCAGCACCGGAGCCGACGTAAACAGGTCCTTCAGTCTCCCAAAGGCCCTGTCCGCCTCAGCTGACCACTGCAGGCGCACCGGACCCCCTTTCAGAAGGGACGTGATGGGAGCTGCCACCTGTCCAAAACCCCGGATAAACCTCCGGTAGTAATTTGCAAAGCCCAAGAACTGCTGCACCTCTTTGACAGTGGTTGGGGTTTCCCAATTACGCACGGCTGACACACGATCCACCTCCATTCTCACCCCTGACGCGGACAACCGATAACCCAAAAAGGAGACCGACTCCTGGAAAAACAGACATTTCTCTGCCTTGACATACAGGTCGTGCTCCAACAGCCTCCTCAATACACGACGCACCAGGGCTATATGCTCGGCTCGAGTAGACGAGTACACTAGAATGTCATCAATGTACACGACCACCCCTTGCCCCTGCATATCCCGGAAAATCTCATCCACGAAGGATTGGAAGACTGATGGAGCATTCATCAACCCGTATGGCATGACGAGATACTCGAAATGACCTGACGTGGTACTAAACGCTGTTTTCCATTCGTCGCCCTCCCTAATGCGCCCCATGCGCTCCTGAGATCCAGTTTTGTGAAAAACCGCGCTCCGTGCAACGACTCCGTCATGGTCGCAATCAGAGGGAGTGGATAACTGTATTTCACAGTAATCTGATTGAGACCACGGTAATCGATGCACGGGCGCAACCCTCCATCTTTTTTCTTCACAAAAAAGAAGCTTGAGGAGGCGGGAGAAGTGGAGGGCCGTATGTATCCCTGTCTCAAAGATTCGGCTATGTAAGTTTCCATAGCTTTTCTCTCCTCTTGAGACAAAGGATACACGTGGCTCCGTGGGACCGCTGCTCCTGCCTGGAGATCAATCGCACAATCCCCCTGTCTATGAGGAGGCAACTACGTCGCCCTAGCTTTACTAAACACGAGAGCCAAATCCCCATATTCAGGCGGAATGTGCAGTGCGGGCACTTGGTTTGGACTTTCCACCGAGGTCGCCCCTACGGAAACACCCAGACATCGCCCCTCACACTGAGCAGACCACCCATTGAGAGCCCTCTGTTGCCACGAAATAGCAGGGTTATGGGTACTTAACCAGGGAATTCCCAGCACCACCGGGTACGCAGGAGAGTCGATCAGATACAGCTGTATAGTCTCCTCATGACCCCCCTGCGCACACATCCTAAGTGGCGCTGTGATCTCCCTAATCAACCCCGACCCCAACGGGCGGCTATCTAAAGCATGAACGGGAAAAGGCTTGTCGACAGGCAGGAGAGGGATCCCTAAATCTAAACAAAACGTCCGATCAACAAAATTCCCAGCTGCGCCTGAATCTACTAGCGCCTTATGCTGGGAATGAGGTGCAACCTGTGGAAAACAAACAGGTATACAAAAGTGCGCAACAGAGAGCTCTGGGTAAGTGGGGCGTCTACTCACCTGGGAAGGCTCCCCAGTGCGTGACCTGTTGTCTCCTACCTCGGGGAACCCTCCCCAGCACCTGGCCGCAGTGTGCCCTCCACGACCGCAATTGGTGCAGGGGACAGGCCCCCTCGGGCTCCTCCTCTTCCTTTCTCTAGCGCCAGCACCCCCGAGCTCCATAGGGCTCGGCTCGGAGGTGCCGGAGGGTGGAATGGACGGACCCCACTCGGGACGTCCACGGGTGGCCAGCAGGGTGTCCAGACGGATGGACATGTCGACCAACTGGTCGAAGGTGAAATTGGTGTCCCTGCAGGCCAACTCACGTTGAACGTCCTCCCGTAGGCTACATCGAAAATGATCGATGAGGGCCCGTTCATTCCACCCTGCGTCTGCCGCTAGAGTCCGGAACTCCAGTGCGAATGCCTGTGCGCTCCTCCTCCCCTGTCTCAGGTGGAATAGACGCTCCCCCGCCGCTTTGCCCTCAGGTGGATGGTCGAACACGGCCTTGAAGCGACGGGAGAACTCGGCGTAGGAGATGGTGGTGGCGTCCATCCTCCTCCACTCGACGTTGGCCCATTCAAACGCCTTACCCGTGAGACAGGAGATGAGGGCGGAAACGCTCTCGTGTCCCGAGGGCACCGGGTGTACAGTGGCCAGGTAGAGCTCCACCTGCAGGAGGAACCCCTGACACCCGGCAGCTGTGCCGTCATACGCCCTCGGGAGCGAGAGCCGAATCCCACTGGGTTCCGGACCTGGGACTGGTGGACCGGCCGATGGGGGTGGCAAGGTAGGTGGAGGTGTGGGTACCCCTCTGGACTCCCATCGGTGCAGGGTGTTGATGACGTCCTGTAGAGCGGTCCCCAGTTGTCTGATCTGGTCATCCTGGCCGCGGACATGCTCCTCCAGCGACTCAGGCGTGACTGTTGCTCCTGCTGATTCCATTCATTAAAGGTGTGTGATTCTGTCAGGGCTGCTAAAGGTGGGTGTGGTGCGGGAATCAAGCGCAGGACGCAGAAACTAAGTCCAAAAGACTTTAGTGAAATATTCACGTAGTACACGAGCACAACAAGCCCGGAGGCGAAATAAAGGCGCACACAGGCGTCAAACAATAGGCGCACTAACATGTGCGAAAACCTCTCCAAAACAACGGAGGGAAACACGTAGCTCAGAACACCAAACAGAAGAGCAATCACACACAACACCTGACACACACAACGAGAACTAAATAGGACACTAATGAGGACTAACTAGACACAGGTGTACAACATCAAGACAAAACCAAACGAACATGAAACATAGATCGGTGGCAGCTAGTACTCCGGGGACGACGACCGCCGAAACCTGCCCGAACAAGGAGGAGGAGCAGCCTCGGCCGAAACCGTGACAGGGAGAGGGGGGTTCTACTAATCTATATGGAATTGTTTTAAGAACATCAAACAAAGGATCATTTTGCTATTTGATTTTGAATTTTAAGACCCCTTGAAGTATGAAAAAATATACAGTACCAGTCAAAAGTTTGAACACACCTACTCATTCCAGGGTTTTTCTTTCTTTTTACTATTTTCTACATTGTAGAATAATAGTGAAGATATCAAAACTATGAAATGCCAAGAGAGTGCAAAGCTGTCATCAAGGCAAAGGGTGCACACATCTCAGGAGGGATTTTGTTCCACTCCTCTTTGCAGATCTTCTCCAAGTCATTAAGGTTTCGAGGCTGACGTTTGGCAACTCGAACCTTCAGCTCCCTCCACAGATTTTCTATGGGATTAAGGTCTGGAAACTGGCTAGGCCACTCCAGGACCTTAATGTGCTTCTTCTTGAGCCACTCCTTTGTTGCCTTGGCCGTGTGTTTTGGGTCATTGTCATGCTGGAATACCCATCCACGACCCATTTTCAAAGCCCTGGCTGAGGGAAGGAGGTTCTCACCCAAGATTTGACGGTACATGGCCCCGTCCATCGTCCCTTTGATGCGGTGAAGTTGTCCTGTCCCCTTAGCAGAAAAACACCCCTAAAGCATAATGTTTCCACCTCCATGTTTGATGGTGGGGATGGTGTTCTTGGGGTCATATGCAGCATTCCTCCTCCTCCAAACACGGCGAGTTGAGTTGATGCCAAAGAGCTCAATTTTGGTCTCATCTGACCACAACACTTTCAACCAGTTCTCCTCTGAATCATTCCGATGTTCATTGGCAAACTTCAGACGGCCCTGTATATGTGCTTTCTTGAGCAGGGGGACCTTGCAGGCGCTGCAGGATTTCAGTCCTTCACGGCGTAGTGTGTTACCAATTGTTTTCTTGGTGACTATGGTCCCAGCTGCCTTGAGATCATTGACAAGATCCTCCCGTGTAGTTCTGGGCTGATTCCTCACCGTTCTCATGATCATTGCAACTCCACGAGGTGAGATCTTGCATGGAGCCCCAGGCCGAGGGAGATTGACAGTTCTTTTGTGTTTCTTCCATTTGCGAATAATCGCACCAACTGTTGTCACCTCACCAAGCTGCTTGGCCATGGTCTTGTAGCCCATTCCAGCCTTGTGTAGGTCTACAATCTTGTCCCTGACATCCTTGGAGAGCTCTTTGGTCTTGGCCATGGTGGAGAGTTTGGAATCTGATTGATTGATTGCTTCTGTGGACAGGTGTCTTTTATACAGATAACAAACTGAGATTAGGAGCACTCCCTTTAAGAGTGTGCTCCTAATCTCAGCTCGTTACCTACAGTGGGGAAAAAAAGTATTTAGTCAGCCACCAATTGTGCAAGTTCTCCCACTTAAAAAGATGAGAGAGGCCTGTAATTTTCATCATAGGTACACGCCAACTATGACAGACAAAATGAGGGAAAAAAATCCAGAAAATCACATTGTAGGATTTTTTATGAATTTATTTGCAAATTATGGTGGAAAATAAGTATTTGGTCAATAACAAAAGTTTCTCAATACTTTGTTATATACCCTTTGTTGGCAATGACACAGGTCAAACGTTTTCTGTAAGTCTTCACAAGGTTTTCACACACTGTTGCTGGTATTTTGGCCCATTCCTCCATGCAGATCTCCTCTAGAGCAGTGATGTTTTGGGGCTGTCGCTGGGCAACACGGACTTTCAACTCCCTCCAAAGATTTTCTATGGGGTTGAGATCTGGAGACAGGCTAGGCCACTCCAGGACCTTGAAATGCTTCTTACGAAGCCACTCCTTCGTTGCCCGGGCGGTGTGTTTGGGATCATTGTCATGCTAAAAGACCCAGCCACGTTTCATCTTCAATGCCCTTGCTGACGGAAGGAGGTTTTCACTCAAAATCTCACGATACATGGCCCCATTCATTCTTTCCTTTACACGGATCAGTCGTCCTGGTCCCTTTGCAGAAAAACAGCCCAAAAGCATGATGTTTCCACCCCCATGCTTCACAGTAGGTATGGTGTTCTTTGGATGCAACTCAGCATTCTTTGTCCTCCAAACATGACGTGTTGAGTTTTTACCAAAAAGTTATATTTTGGTTTCATCTGACCATATGACATTCTCCCAATCCTCTTCTGGATCATCCAAATGCACTCTAGCAAACTTCAGATGGGCCTGGACATGTACTGGCTTAAGCAGGGGGACATGTCTGGCACTGCAGGATTTGAGTCCCTGGCGGCGTAGTGTGTTACTGATGGTAGGCTTTCTTACTTTGGTCCCAGCTCTCTGCAGGTCATTCACTAGGTCCCCCCGTGTGGTTCTGGGATTTTTGCTCACCGTTCTTGTGATCATTTTGACCCCACGGGGTGAGATCTTGCGTGGAGCCCCAGATCGAGGGAGATTATCAGTGGTCTTGTATGTCTTCCATTTCCTAATAATTGCTCCCACAGTTGATTTATTCAAACCAAGCTGCTTACCTATTGCAGATTCAGCCTTCCCAGCCTGGTGCAGGTCTACAATTTTGTTTCTGATGTCCTTTGACAGCTCTTTGGTCTTGGCCATAGTGGAGTTTGGAGTGTGACTGTTTGAGGTTGTGGACAGGTGTCTTTTATACTGATAACAAGTTCAAACAGGTGCCATTAATACAGGTAACGAGTGGAGGACAGAGGAGCCTCTTAAAGAAGAAGTTACAGGTCTGTGAGAGCCAGAAATCTTGCTTGTTTGTAGGTGACCAAATACTTATTTTCCACCATAATTTGCAAATAAATAAATAAAAATCCTACAATGTGATTTTCTGAAAAAAATTCTCAATTTGTCTGTCATAGTTGATGTGTACCTATGATGAAGTTTACAGGCCTCTCTCATCTTTCTAAGTGGGAGAACTTGCACAATTGGTGGCTGACTAAATACTTTTTCCCCCCACTGTATATAAAGACACCTGGGAGCCAGAAATCTTTCTGATTGAGAGGGGGTCAAATACTTATTTCCCTCATTAAAATGCAAGTCAATTTATAACATTTTTGACATGCGTTTTTCTGGATTTTTATGTTGTTATTCTGTCTCTCACTGTTCAAATAAACCTACCATTAAAATGATAGACTGATCATTTCTTTGTCAGTGGGCAAACGTACGAAATCAGCAGGGGATCAAATACTTTTTTTCCTCACTGAACACTCCACTCCAGCTGTAAGAATTGTTAATACACTCCATCCCAGCTGTATGAATTGTAAATAGGCCTTGCATTAATATTCATACACTGTTCCCAAACATTATTATTACAGTATTAATACTGGGTCCCAAATGGCACCCTATTCTGTCACGAACGTCAGGGAGAGACCAAGGCGCAGCGTTGAATGCGTACATATTTATTAATAGAATGATCACACGATCAAAACAACGGACGATAACGTGATGTCTACGGTTTAACACAAACCAAACAAGAACAAGAAACCACAAACACAAAGTGAAAGACAGACAGTAAAATATGGCTCCCAATCAGAGACAACCAGCTGACACTCGTTGCCTCTGATTGGGAGTCACTCAGGCCAACATAGAAATACAAACATAGAATTACACACCCTGGCTCAACATAACAGTGTCCCCAGAGCCAGGGCGTGACAGTACCCCCCCCCTAAAGGCGCGGACTCCGACCGCGCCAACTAAGTACCACAGGGGAGGGACCGGGTGGGCACTCCGCCTTGGCGGCGGATCCGGCTCCGGGCCTGATCCCCACTCCCTCTCCAACCCCCCAAAGTACCCCTGGTCCGGTCTGGCCCCGCTGGCCGGAGCTGGACTGCACACTGATGGAGCGGATTGCTCTAGCTCCGGCGTAACGCATCTGACCGGTGCCGGACCAGGCACCAGTGGAACAGGCACGGGCCGTGCCGGACCGACGACGCACACCACTGGCTTGGTGTGGGGAGCAGGAGCGGGCCGGACCGGGCTGACGAAGCGCACCACTGACTTGGTGCGGGGAGCTTGGATGGGCCGGACTGGGCTGGCGACGCGCACCACAGACTTGGTGCGGAGAGCAGGAACGGGCCGGACAGGACTGACGAAACGCACCACAGACTTGGTGCGGGGAGCAGGAATGGGCCGGACTGGGCTGGCGACGCGCACCACAGACTTGGTGCGGAGAGCAGGAACGGGCCGGACAGGGCTGACGAAACGCACCACAGACTTGGTATGGGGAGCAGGAATGGGCCGGACTGGGCTGGCGACGCGCACCACAGACTTGGTGCGGAGAGCAGGAACGGGCCGGACAGGGCTGACGAAACGCACCACAGACTTGGTGCAGGGAGCAGGAATGGACCGGACCGTACTGGGGACACACACCACTGGCCCTACACCGGGATCTGGAACGGGCCGGACCGGACTGGCAACACACGCCAGTACCTCTCGCCGTGCATCTACATCCTCCATCCCCTCTTCGACCAGTGGCCCCCGTAACCTGGCGGCCTCCTCTGGCAACCCGCTGGGCCACTCTATCGCGGCCTTCTGCTGGTCCGACGTCGTGAGCCCCCCCCTAAAAAATTTCTGGGAGTCTCTCCTCCCCGTGGGCCAGGCCTCGATAATTCTCGCCCAACTCTCGCTCTTCTGCTTCCAATCTCCGCCATTCAGCTCCTCATTCGGCTTGACCCAGTCGAAGCTCTGCCTCCACTGTTGCCAAGTCCACCCACTCTGCTCCTCACTAGGCTGCTTGGTCCAGTTCTGGTGGTTTCTTCTGTCACGAACGTCAGGGAGAGACCAAGGCGCAGCGTTGAATGCGTACATATTTATTAATAGAATGATCACACGATCAAAACAACGGACGATAACGTGATGTCTACGGTTTAACACAAACCAAACAAGAACAAGAAACCACAAACACAAAGTGAAAGACAGACAGTTAAATATGGCTCCCAATCAGAGACAACCAGCTGACACTCGTTGCCTCTGATTGGGAGTCACTCAGGCCAACATAGAATTACACACCCTGGCTCAACATAACAGTGTCCCCAGAGCCAGGGGGTGACATATTCCCAATAGGACGCAGGAAGCTTCTGGAGTATGGATGGATATGCTCCATAACCGTAGTACAAATTCTGCGTGCAATGATGTGCAATGTTGTCCGGACAAAAAAAAACAACAGTGTTCATTGTTTGAAGTAACGTCTTTGTTGTTGTAGTTGGCAGTTTGTCCGTTAGTTGTCCGTCTGTCCGGCTGCCACCACAAAGGGGCCAAGCAGACGAAAAAAAACATGCATGTGTCTTAGCCCCTTAAAGGTGCAATGCAACTGTTTTATCTGAATTCTGCTCTGTATCAGAGAATTCTACAGGAGATTGTCTGTCTGTGAGCTGAAACTGAAGCGCAGCTGGGTCATGCAGCAAGACCATGATCCAAAACACAGAATCAATTCTACATGAAAATGGCTAAAAAGCAACAACTTTTATGTTTTGGAATGGCCTAGTCAAAGTCCAGACCTAATCCCAATTGAGATGTTGTGGCAGGACTTGAAACGAGCAGTTCATGCTTGAAAACCCACAAATGTTGCTGAGTGAAAGCAGTTCTGCATGGAAGAGCGAGCCAAAATTCATCCACAGCGACGTGAGAGACTGATCAACAACTACAGGAAGCGTTTGGTTGGAGTCATTGCAGCTAGTATGTAATTGTTGTGTTATTTGTTTTGATTGAAGATCTGATAACATTCAGTATCAGAAATATGCAAAAGTAGAGAAAATTAGAAAGGGGGCAAACAATTTTTTTAAGCACTGTATATACTGAAATAAAATATAAACGCAACATGTAAAGTGTTGGTCCCATGTTTCATGAGCTGAAATAAAAGATCCCAGAAAATTTCCATACACACAAAAAGCTTATTTCGCTCAAATGTTATGCACAAATGTTTTAACATCCCTGTTAGTCAGCATTTCTCCTTTGCCAAGATAATCCATCCACCTGACAGGTGTGGTATATCAAGAAGCTGATTAAACAGCATGATCATTACACAGGTGCACCTTGTGCTGGGGACAATTAAAGGCCACTAAAATGTGCAGTAACTTCGCACTGCCATTGAAGAGGAGTGGGACAACATTCCACAGGCCACAATCAACAGCCTGATCAACTCTATGCGAAGGAGATGTGTCGCGCTGCATGAGACAAATGGTGGTCACACCAGATACTGATTGGTTTTCTGATCCACGCCCCTACCTTTTAAGGTATCTATGACCAGCAGAATCATATCTGCATTCCCAGTAATGTGAAATCCATAGATTAGGGCCTAATGAATTTATTTCAATTGACTGATTTCATTATATGAACTGTAACTCTTTGAAATTGTTTTTACAAAATACACTGAACAAAAATATAAATGAACATCCAACAGGAGGGTTCAAATCCCAGGTGCAACACCATAGCCCTACTCCTAGCCAAGGTACCTACCCTGCATGGCTTACTTCACTGGGTTATCCTCAATCCTATTTTATCAATGTATACATTTTTCATGGATAAGGAAGCATGGTCAGTGAATAATTATGATAATAATGCTTTTAAGGTGAAGATAATGAAGGAGGGAAACAAACCGCACACTTTAAATCGAATATATTCTAGGAGATCGTCTGGCCATCTTTTTTGATGGTGATGGTGATAGTTTGGGGATTGGGGGGTGGGGGTTGGACAGTGACGCCTGACAGGTTGTTTTTAATGAGGTAGGAGAGAGAGTTCTGCATCAATTAAATTGATTGCAGCATTATTAACTCATTGACATGTTAGACCTTTTTGCTTTCTGACATTTTCCCTAAGCACAATTAAATGGCTGAGATATGCGAGTCAACTCTGATAAATTGAGCGGTCGCTAAACCGGACGTAACCTCCATTATCGACACCTAGCTACGTTGGTTTATCTACACCTAGCTACGTTGGTTTATCTATACCTAGCTACGTCAGTTTATCTACACCTAGCTACGTTGGTTTATCTACACCTAGCTACGTCAGTTTATCTACACCTAGCTACGTTGGTTTATCTACACCTAGCTACGTTGGTTTATCTACACCTAGCTACGTTGGTTTATCTACACCTAGCTATGTTGGTTTATCTACACCTAGCTACGTCAGTTTATCTACACCTAGCTACGTCGGTTTATCTACACCTAGCTACGTTGGTTTATCTACACCTAGCTACGTTGGTTTATCTACACCTAGCTACGTTGGTTTATCTACACCTAGCTACGTTGGTTTATCTACACCTAGCTACGTTGGTTTATCTACACCTAACTACGTTGGTTTATCTACACCTAGCTACGTTGGTTTATCTACACCTAGCTACGTTGGTATAGATAAACCTCTCAAGCTCTGTTAGGTTGGATGGGGAGCGTCGCTGCACATCCAGAGATGTTTGATTGGGTTCAAGTCCGGGCTCTGGCTGGGCCACGTAAGGATATTCATAGACTCCCGAAGCCACTCCTGCATTGTCTTGGCTGTGTGCTTAGATTTGTTTGTTGTCGTGTTGGAAGGTGAAGCTTCCCCCAAGTGTCACGCTCTGGCTCCGGGACTGTGTATTTTGAGCCAGGGTGTATTCATTTGGTTGTGTTTGGTATTGGTTGTGTTGTATTTGGTTGTGTTTCCTTGTTTGGTCGTGTGACTCCCAATCAGTGGTAACGAGTGTCAGCTGTCGGCTCGTTATCTCTGATTGGGAGCCATATTTAAACTGTCAGTGTTCACCTTAGTGTTGTGGGTTTTTGTTCCTTGTCAGTCATTGTCTGAGGACGTTACGTATCGTTTATTGTTTTGTATTCGTGTGTGCACTTTACTATTAAAGTTGTTCGCTCAACACGCTGCGCCTTGGTCCTCTCTAACCAACGATCGTGACAGAAAAACCCACCTTAACCAGATCAAGCAGCGTGACGAGGAGAGAGGATGGACGTGGGAGGAGATGATTGCGAGTCTGTCAAGAGGGAGAGAGGCCTGGGCCACGGGGAGGAGAGACCCCCAGGACATTTTTAGGGGGGGGGCTCACGATGTCGGGGCAGCAGGTGTACGGGTTAGAGCGGTGCAAAGCGTTGGCAGAGAAGGCCGCCAGGTTAGGGGGGCCACTGGGCACAGAGGAGAGGGAAAGTGTGGAGGCACGGCGAGAGGTACTGGGGTGTGTTACCAGTCCGGTCCGGCCCGTTCCTGATCCCTGCGTGGGGCCAGTGGTGTGTGTCCCCAGTACGGTCCGGCCTGTTCCTGCCATTCCCACCAAGTCTGTGGTGTGCGTCGACAGCCCGGCCCGGCCTGTTCCTGCCATTCCCACCAAGTCAGTGGTGCGCGTCGTCAGCCCAGCCCGGCCTGTTCCTGCCATTCCCACCAAGTCAGTGGTGCACGTCGTCAGCCCAGCCCGGCCGGTTCCTGCCATTCCCACCAAGTCAGTGGTGTGCGTCGACAGCCCAGCCCGGCCTGTCCCTGCTCCACGCACCAAGCCTACGAGGTGCGTCGCCAGTCCAGCCCGGCCTGTCCCTGCTCCACGCACAAAGCCTACGGTGTGCGTCGCCAGCCCAGCCCGGCCTGTTCCTGCTCCACGCACAAAGCCTACGGTGTGCGTCGCCAGTCCAGCCCGGCCTGTCCCTGCTCCACGCACCAAGCCTACGAGGTGCGTCGCCAGTCCAGCCCGGCCTGTCCCTGCTCCACGCACCAAGCCTACGAGGTGCGTCGCCAGCCCAGCCCGGCCTGTTCCTGCTCCACGCACAAAGCCTACGGTGTGCGTCGCCAGCCCAGCCCGGCCTGTCCCTGCTCCACGCACAAAGCCTTCGGTGTGCGTCGCCAGCCCGACCCGGCCTGTTCCTGCCACTCGCACCAAACCAGGGGTGCGAGTCGCCAGCCTGGTCCAACCCGTTCCTGCTACTCGCACCAAGCCAGGGGTGCGAGGCGTCAGCCTGGTCCAGCCCGTTCCTGCTACTCGCACCAAACCAGGGATGCGAGTCGTCAGCCAGATTCAGCCCATTCCTGCTACTCGCACCAAGCCAGGGATGCGAGTCTTCAGCCTGGTGAGGCCTGTTCCGGCTCCACGCACCATGCAAAGGGTGCGTATCGTCTGCCAGGTCCGGTCCATTCCTGCCTCACGCGCCAAGCCAGGGGTGCGCGTCGGCAGTCCTGATCCTGCTAACTGGGTCAGATCGGACTGAGGGCACTACGGGGGGATTGTAGTAGGGTGGTGGTCAAGCCCGGAGCCGGAGCCGCCTCCGAGGAGCAACACCCACCCAGCCCTCCCCTATTTGGGGTGTAGGCGCGGTCGGAGTCCGCGCCTTTAGGGGGGGGGTACTGTCACGCTCTGGCTCCGGGACTGTGTATTTTGAGCCAGGGTGTGTTCATTTGGTTGTGTTTGGTATTGGTTGTGTTGTATTTGGTTGTGTTTCCTTGTTTGGTCGTGTGACTCCCAATCAGTGGTAACGAGTGTCAGCTGTCGGCTCGTTATCTCTGATTGGGAGCCATATTTAAACTGTCAGTGTTCACCTTAGTGTTGTGGATTTTTGTTCCTTGTCAGTCATTGTCTGAGGACGTTACGTATCGTTTATTGTTTTGTATTCGTGTGTGCACTTTACTATTAAAGTATGTTCGCTCAACACGCTGCGCCTTGGTCCTCTCTAACCAACGATCGTGACACCAAGCCTGAGGTCCTGAGCGTTCTGGAGCAGGTTTTCATCAAAGATCTCTCTGTATTTTGCTCCGTTCATCTTTCCCTCGATCCTGACTAGTCTCCCAGTCCATGCCGCTGAAAAATATCCCCACAGCATGATGCTGCCACCACCATGCTTCACCGTAGGGATGGTGCCAGGTTTCCTCCAGACGTGACGATTGGCATTCAGGCCAAAGAGTTCAATCTTGGTTTCATCAGACCACAGAATCTTGTTTCTCATGGTCTTAGAGTCCTTTAGGGGCGTTTTGGCAAACTCCAAGCGGGCTGTCATGTGCCTTTTACTGAGGAGTGGCTTCCGTCTGGCCACTACCATAAAGGCCTGATTGGTGGAGTGCTGCAGAGATGGTTGTCCTTCTGGAAGGTTCTCCTATCTCCATAGAGGAACTCTGGAGCACTGTCAGAGTGACCATCAGGTTCTTGGTCACCTCCCTGACCAAGGTCCTCTCCCCCGATTGCTCAGTTTGGCCGGGCAGCCAGCTGTAGGAAGAGTCTTGGTGGTTCCAAACTTCTTCCATTTAAGAATGATGGACCCCACTGTGTTCTTGATGATCTTTAATGCTGCAGAAATTTTTTGGTACCCTTTTCCAGATCTGTGCCTCGACACAATCCTGTCTCGGAGCTCTACGGACAATTCCTTTCGAACTCATGGCTTGGTTTTTGCTCTGACATGCACTGTCAACAGTGGGACCTTATATATACAGGTGTGTGCCTTTCCAAATCATGTCCAATCAATTGAAGTTACCACAGGTGGACTCCAATCAAGTGGTAGAAACATCTCAAGGATAATAATAATAAATAATAATATGCCATTTAGCAGACGCTTTTATCCAAAGCGAATTACAGTCATGTGCGCATACATTTTTACGTATGGGTGGTCCCGGGGATCGAACCCACTACCCTGGCGTTACAAGCGCCATGCTCTACCAATTGAGCTACAGAGGACCATATGATGATCAATGTAAACAGGATGCACCTGAGCTCAATTTCGAGTCTCACAGCAAAGGGTCTGAATACTTATGTAAATAAGTTATTTCTATTTTTTATTTGTAATAAATTTGCCCAAAATTCTAAAAACCTGTTTTCACTTTGTCATTATGGGGTATTTGTGTGTAGATTGATGAGGGAAAAATGAATTTAATCCATTTTAGAATAAGGCTGTAACGTACAAAATGTGGAAAAAGGAAAGGGGTCTGAATACTTTCCAAATGCACTGTAGGCCCCTGCTTCTTAATATTGACTCCCGGTTTTAAGTAACCAAAGAAATAAAAAGGAAGGTGAAGTATAGACATGATGCTGACGATACCCCCCATGATGGGTCCACCTCACAGAGGCTACTACCCCCATTGGCTGGGAGGCAGAGGATGTCTTCTGCAGAGAGGGTAGAGGCTACTATGTAAATCGGCTGGGAGGCAGAGGATGTCTTCTGCAGAGAGGGTAGAGGCTACTATGTAAATCGGCTGGGAGGCAGAGGATGTCTTCTGCAGAGAGGGTAGAGGCTACTATGTACATCGGCTGGAAAGGCAGAGGATGTCTTCTGCAGAGAGGGTAGAGGCTACTATGTATATCGGCTGGGAGGCAGAGGATGTCTTCTGCAGAGAGGGTAGAGGCTACCTTCTGCAGAGAGGGTAGAGGCTACTATGTACATCGGCTGGGAGGCAGAGGATGTCTTCTGGCGATATTGAGGAACATTATTTCTGACCATATAATCTCTGCTGTGATGCTTTGTGTGATAACTGTCTGGAAACAGTGTATGTTTATGGTTACATTATTGTGTTTGTACAGAAAACATCACAGAAAAGGTTTAATTCTCTGTTGGACTAGACCACATGACCTTTTTCTACAGTGCCTTGCAAAAGTATTCATCCCCCCCTTGGCGTTTTTCCTATTTTGTTGCATTACAACCTGTAATTTAAATGGATTTCTATTTGGATTTTATGTAATGGACATACACAAAACAGTCCAAATTGGTGAAGTGAAATGAAAAAAATTACTTATTTCAAAAAATTCTAAAAAATAAATAACGGAAAAGTGGTGCGTGCATATGTATTCACCCCCTTTGCTATGAAGCCCCTAAATAAGATATGGTGCAACCAATTACCTTCAGAAGTCACATAATTAGTTAAATAAAGTCCACCTGTGAGCAATCTAAGTGTCACATGATCTCAGTATATGTACACCTGTTCTGAAAGGCCCCAGAGTCTGCAACACCACTAAGCAAGGGGCACCGCCAAGCAAGCAGCACCATGCAGATCAAGGAGCTCTCCAAACAGGTCAGGGACAAAGTTGTGGAGAAGTACAGATCAGGGTTGGGTTATAAAAAAATATACAAAACTTTGAACATCCCGAGGAGCAACATTAAATCCATAATTAAAAAATTGAAAAAATATGGTACCACAACAAACCTGCCAAGAGAGGGCCGCCCACCAAAACTCACGGACCAGGCAAGGAGGGCATTAATCAGAGAGGCAACAAAGAGACCAAAGATAACCCTGAAGGAGCTGCAAAGCTCCACAGCGGAGATTGGAATATCTGTCCATAGGACCACTTTAAACCGTACACTCCACAGAGCTGATCTTTACAGAAGAGTGGCCAGAAAAAAGCCATTGCTTAAAGAAAAAAATAAGCAAACACGTTTGGTGTTCGCCAAAAGGCATGTGGGAGACTCCCCAAACATATGGAAGAAGGTACTCTGGTCAGATGAGACTCAAATTTAGCTTTTTGGCCATCAAGGAAAACGCTATGTCTGGCGCAAACCCAACACCTCTCATCACCCCGGGAACACCATCCCCACAGTGAAGCATGGTGGTGGCAGCATCATGCTGTGGGGATGTTTTTCATTGGCAGGGACTGGGAAACTGGTCAGAATTGAAGGAATGATGGATGGCGCTAAATGCAATGAAATTCTTGAGGGAAACCTGCTTCAGTCTTCCAGAGATTTGAGACTGGGACTGAGGTTCACCTTCCAGCAGGACAATGACCCTAAGCATACTGCTGAAGCAACATTCAAGTGGTTTAAGGGGAAACATTTAAATGTATTGGAATGGCCTAGTCAAAGCCCAGACCTCAATCCAATTGAGAATCCATGGTATGACTTAAAGATTGCTGTACACCAGCAGAACCCATCCAACTTGAAGGAGCTGGAGCAGTTTTGCCTTGAAGAATGGGCAAAAATCCCAGTGGCTAGATGTGCCAAGCTTATAGAGACATACCCCCAAGAGACTTGCAGCTGTAATTGCTGCAAAAGGTGGATCTACAAAGTATTGACTTTGGGGGGGGGGGGGGGGGGGGGCGAATAGTTATGCACGCTCAAGTTTTCTGTTTTTCTGTCTTATTTCTTGTTTGTTTCACAATAAAAAATATTTTGCATCTTCAAAGTGGTAGGCATGTCGTGTAAATCAAATGATACAAACCCCAAGAAAATCAATTTTAATTACAGGTTGTAAGACAACAAAATATGAAAAATGCCAAGGGGGGCGAATACTTTCGCAAGCCACTGTATTTATATCACCATTAATAAGGAATTCAAAGTAAAAACTGAGGCGAAATAGCTATTAATCAACTAATGTATCCAAGGCTGGTCATGGCTCAAATCAACACCATTATCCCAGAAACCCTACACCCACTCCAATTTGCATACCGCCCCAACAGATCCACAGATGATGCACTCCACACTGCCCTTTCACAACTGGACAAAAGGAACACCTATGTGAGAATGCTATTCATTGACTACAGCACAGCGTTCAACTCCATAGTGCCCTCAAAGCTCATCACTAAGATAAGGACCCTGGGACTAAACACCTCCCTCTGCATCTGGATCCTGGATCCTGATGGGCCGCCCCCAGGTGGTAAGGGTAGGTAACAACACATCCACCAAGCTGATCCTCAACACGGGGGCCCCTCAGGGGTGCATGCTCAGTCCCCTCCTGTACTTCCTGTTAACTCATGACTGCATGGCCAGGCACAACTCCAACTCAATCATTAAGTTTGCCGATGACACAACAGTAGTAGGCCTGATCACTGACAACGACGAGACAGCCTATAGGGAGGAGGTCAGAGACCTGGCCTTGTGGTGCCAGGATAACAACCTCTCCCTCAACATGATCAAGACAAATGAGATGATTGTGGACTACAGGAAAAAGAAGAGGACCGAGCACAGCCCCCATTCTCATCGACGGGGCTGTAGTGGAGTAGGTTGAGAGCTTCAAGTTCCTTGGTGTACACATCACCAAAAAACTAACATGGTCCAAGTACACCAAGACAGTTGTGAAGAGGGCACGACAAAGCCTATTCGCCCTCAGGAGACTGAAAAGATTTGGCATGGGTCCTCAGATCCTCAAAAGGTTCTACAGCTGCACCATCAAGAGCATCCATGTCTGGTTGCATCACCGCCTGGTATGGCAACTACAGAGGGTAGTGCGTACAGCCCAGTACATCACTGGGGCCAAGCTTCCTGCCATCCAGGACCTCTATACCAGGCGGTGTCAGAGGAAGGCCCTAAATATTGTCAGCCACCCTAGTCATAGACTGTAAGCGGTACCGGAGCGCCAAGTCTAGGTCCAAGAGGCTTCTAAACAGCTTCTCACCCCAAGCCATAAGACTCCTGAACATCTAATCAAATGGCTACCCAGACTATTTGCCTCGACTAACCGGTGCCCCAGCACATTGACTCGGTACCCCCTGTATATAGCCTCGCTATTGTTATTGTTACTGCTGCTCTTTAATTATTTGTTACTTGTATTTTGTATTATGTTATATTTTATTTTATTTTTTATTTATTTTTGTATTCTTTCTTAAAACTGCGTTGTTGTTTAAGGGCTTGTAAGTAAGCATTTCACTGTAAGGTCTACACCTGTTGTATTCGGCGCATGTGACACATAACATTTGATTTGAATTCTCCTTCCCTCCATCTCTCCTTCCCTCCATCTCTCCTCTCCTCCACCTCTCCTCTCCTTTCCTCCACTCCATTAGCACCACTAGGGATAATGAGAACACATTTGGCGTTTGGTGGATGTCACCACAATCAGGACTATTTACTAAAGCACTGTGCTTTTGTCAGATAAAAAGCCTTGTCCTGTGTGTGTGCTGCATGGGTCAGACTGGAGGAGCAGATTGATACTCCGGTAGAATGTTTGTGTGTGTTCCTGTGTGTGTGTGTCTATGTGTGTGTGTTCTATGAGAGGGCACAGTGACCCTGCTGTTCCCCTCCCCTTCAAGAAAACCAACAATGAGAATAATCCTTCCCTCCACCTCTCCCTCATCCCACCTCCATCTCTTCCTTCACATCTCCTTAACTCCACATCTCCTTAACTCCACCTCTCCTTCCCTCCACATCTCCTCCTCTACACATCTCCTTCACCCCCCCTCCATCTCTCCACCTCTCCTTCCCTCCACATCTCCTTCCCTCCACATCTCCTCCTCTACACCTCTCCTTCACCCCCCCTCCATCTCTCCACCTCTCCTTAACTCCACCTCTCCTTCCCTCCACATCTCCTCCTCTACACCTCTCCTTCCCTCCACCTCTCCTTAACTCCACCTCTCCTTCCCTCCACATTTCCTTAACTCCACCTCTCCCTCCCCCCCAACATCTCCTTCCCTCCACCTCTCCACTCCATTAGCACCACTAAGGATAATGAGAACACATGTGGTGCTTGGTGAATGGCACCACAATCAGGAATATTTGTTAAGACTGCACTGACCTAAAAGCCTGGATGCTATTGGGGTAATTTGGCAAATAGCCCAGTATTTCCTTTGGTGCACTGTGCTTTTCTCAGATAAAAAGAGGTGTCAAGACTGGAGAAGCGGATTGATACTCTGGTAGAGTATGTGTGTGTGTGTGTCTGTGTGTGTGTGTGTCTGTGTGTGTATGTGTGTGTGTGTGTGTGTCTGTGTGTGTGCGGTCTATGAGAGGGCACAGTGACCCTGGTGTTCCTCTCTCCTTGACAAAAGCAACAATGAGAATAATCTTTCTTGACACGCGACAAACATCCCGTCGACAACCATTCCCCCATCACCATAGGCACATGCAAAAGCTCACGCGCACACGCATTCACACACAGCCATAGTACCCCCCATGGCTCCTTTGTGTTAAAATGAAACACATCCCAGAAGTGCTTATTTACAGGGAAATATGGAGCTCAGTGCTTTGTCCTTGTAATGTATACGCTAGGAGTCAAGAAGCAGGTGCAGAAGGTGAGTTTAATATTGAGAATCAGCAGATGGACAAAACAGGAGTAGCGTACTAAACGTGAACAAAACCAATACTGCCTGAAGACTGAGGCTACTGAGGGCTAAATAAAGGGGAAGTAATCAAGGTAATGATGAAGTCCAGGTGTACGTAATGATGGTTGCCAGGGGTGCGTAATGATGGTTGCCAGGTGTGCATAATGATGGTTGCCAGGTGTGCGTAATGATGGTTGCCAGGTGTGCGTAATGATGGTTGCCAGGACCGGTGGTTAGTAGACCGGCGACGTCGAGTGCTGGAGAGAGGGAACAGTACCCCCCACCCGACGAGCGGCTCCAGCTGCAGGACGACGCCGGCCAGGTCGACGGCCCCGAGGGCGAGGGGCGGCCGGTCCGGACGTCAGAGACGGAAATCCCGGACAATGTTGGGGTCCAGGATGTCGGCCGCCGGAACCCAACAGCGCTCCTCTTGGCCGTACCCCTCCCAGTCCACCACGTACTGACGCCGACCCCCATGACGTCGGGAGTCCCTAGGCATAAGCAGGAGACCCATCGATGTCCACAGGAGGTGGAAGGTGTCGCGGGAGACGGCATCAGCAAGGGGACCAGGAACCACCGGCCTGAGGAGGGAAACATGAAAGAGCATGAGATCCAGTAGTTGGTGGGGAGTTGTAAATGGTAAGTTACCTCATTAATCCTCTGGAGGACCTTGAAGGGCAGGTGCAGCGGGATCACCAGGATGGAACACGGGACTGCTGTGACAGTCCTCCTGATCCTTCTGACAGTGGACAGCGCGCTGGAGCCTCACGTGGGCGGCATTCCACACCTCCTCTGAGCGTCAGAGGTATGGAGAACCTCGCTGGTGGTGTCGAGGCGTTGGAGTAGATGGTGTTGGTGGAGTAGATGACCCTGTCCCTCGACCGTCCGAATTCTGCTGCTTCCATATTATTCTGTAGCGTGGAGTCAGGGAGTCAGGAAGCAGGTGTAGAAGGTGAGTTTAATAATGAGACTCTGCAGATGAACAAACCAGGAGGAGCATACTGAACGTGAACAAAACCAATACTGCCTGAAGACTGAGGCTACTGAGGGCTAAATAAAGGGGAAGTAATCAAGGTAATGATGAAATCCAGGTGTGCATAACGATGGGGAGCAGGTGTGTGTAATGATGGTTGCCAGGTGTGTGTAATGTGTGTTGCCAGGAGCGACGTCAAGCGCCGGAGAGAGGGAACGGGAGTAGGCGTGACAGTCCTGCATCAATCTGGATCTGTGAAAAGGGCTCGGGAGGAGAAATATGCTATGCCAGAACGAAAAACCACAAAAGGCATTTCACACAGTCTTTACCATCCCAATAACAAAAGCTGTTGAAGTGAAATGGTGACATTGTTCCTCTCTCTCATTAACAATGGTAAGCCAGGGGAACATCAATTCATTATTTCATACCGTTCCTCTGGAGTTTCCAAAAGTTAAAGAACAATGCATTTTTAAGAAATTAACAAATTAAATGCAAGACAGACACTTCGGAGATGCAATGGCACGAGTCCTTATCGAATTCCGAGGCGTATATTGAAGATGTTAGATCTGTCCACATTTACTTTTCGTCAGCCAACAAGATGAGTAGGCCTAACGAACAGCAAAAGCACTAGACTATGACAATCTACTATCCCCCATAGTACAAAAGTTGACCTATTCTATTGGTCAGCTTGTCCTTCTGTACGAGAAATCAATATTCCAAGCATACTCTGGGACAGTTGTGGGACGCGATAGATCCCAAATTAATACAACCACTGTAGCCTACATCAAAACAAAAACGCTATGAGGCTGACGGAACAGATCAGAACGTTTAGCTTAAAATGTTGATCAACTATTAGGCTATTTCTTCACGTTATAAGTGCAGCAATGTGCACACGGCAGTCGGCTATAAGCGTGAATGTTCCAAAATGCAATTAGCGGAGGTGCACCGCAAATGCGAGCGCTTTCATATGACAGAGATGAAAATATCCTTCAGAAATGTCAAAAGATGCATCAACAAGCATGTGTTGTTAATATGACTAGGATTGTGTCTAAAGAAAGAGGTGATATTTTTTTTCATTTATATAAGCAAATTAATACTTTCTCATATTTTGGTTGCTAGAGACACGACCCAGTCGTTCGTTCCGATTAGTTCCATTTTTTAATGTTCCGTAGCATTTCTCACTGTCAATGTTCTTATCCCTTGCTTGCTAGCTAGCCAGCTAGATACGGCTAACAGTCACAACCTCTGCAGACAGAATAACAGCAAACGGGGGCCCCTCAGGGGTGCGTGCTCAGTCCCCTCCTGTACTCCCTGTTCACCCATGACTGCATGGCCAGGCACGACTCCAACACCCTCATTAAGTTTGCCGACGACACAACAGTGGTAGGCCTGATCACCGACAACGATGAGACAGCCTATAGGGAGGAGGTCAGAGACCTGGCCGTGTGGTGCCAGGATAACATCCTCTCCCTCAACGTGATCAAGACAAAGGAGATGATTGTGGACTACAGGAAAAAATAGAGGACTGAGTACGCCCTCATTCTCATCGACGGGACTGTAGTGGAACAGGTTGAGAGCTTCAAGTTCCTTGGTGTCCACATCACCAACAAACTATCATGGTCCAAACACACCAAGACAGTCGTGAAGAGGGCACGACAAAGCCTATTCCCCCTCAGGAGACTGAAAAGATTTGGCATGGGTCCTCAGATCCTCAAAAAGTTCTACAGCTGCACCATCGAGAGCATCCTGACTGGTTGCATCACCACCTGGTATGGCAACTGCTTGGCCTCCGACTTCAAGACACTACAGAGGGTAGTGCGTACGGTCCAGTACATCACTGGGGCCAAGCTTCCTGCCATCCAGGACCTCTATACAAGGCGGTGTCAGAGGAAGGCCCTAAAAATTGTCAAAGACTCCAGCCACCCTAGTCATAGACTGTCCTCTCTGCTACCGCACGGCAAGCAGTACCGGAGCGCCAAGTCTAGGTCCAAAAGACTTCTCAACAGCTTCTACCCCCAAGCCATAAGACTCCTGAACAGCTAATCATGGCTACCCGGACTATTTGCACTGCCCCCCCCCCCCCCCCTTTTTACGCTGCTGCTACTCTGATTATTATTTATGCATAGTCACTTTAACTCTACCCACATGTACTTATTACCTCAACTACCTCAACTAGCCGGTGCCCCGCACATTGACTCTGCACCGATACCCCCCTGTATATAGCCTCCCAACTGTTATTTTATTTCACTGCTGCTCTTTAATTATTAGCTATTTTCAATTTTTTACTTATCTATTTTCTTACCTAACTTTTTTTCGTCTCTTTTCTTAAAAAAACTGCATTGTTGGTTAAGGGCTTGTAAGTAAGCATCTCACTGTAAGGTCTACACACCTGTTGTATTCGGCACATTTGGCAAATACAATTTGAATTGATTTGATTCGAAGTAGCTGTTTTCTATTGACATTCATTTGGATGCATCCATAACAATGAGCTGATATTGCCCGATTTTGCCTGGCATAGCTAGAACATTTTGCCTTCACGTCAGGACATTTGTCAACAACAGGCTGTTAATTACGAAGAGATCGCATTGCACATCAAACACTAGGCTAGAAGCAAATCAATGCTAGCTACCTAGCTAGCTAAGATTTTCCCTGGCTGGACCTGCGTTTACAATGTAAACATTTTCAGTTTGTGTGGTCTGCATGTGTAGGCACATATTGCGTCATGATTGCAAGGTGTCCCGATATCTTTTCCAATTGACCCCCGATATCTTTCCAACTGTCCAGTTATCTGGTTTTAATGTCCATTCTAGAATGCCCTTCTAGTCAATCAGAAACAAGTATTCAACAATGCTGTGGTATAATTCATATTATATATGAGTCAGCCATCCTCAGAGCTATATGAGGCAGACATCCCCAGAGCTATATGAGGCAGCCATCCCCAGAGCTATATGAGGCAGCCATCCCCAGAGCTATATGAGGCAGCCATCCCCAGAGCTATATGAGGCAGCCATCCCCAGAGCTATATGAGGCAGCCATCCCCAGAGGTGTATGAGGAAGCCATCCCCAGAGCTATATGAGGCAGACAGCCCCAGAGCTATATGAGGCAGACATCCCCAGAGCTATATGAGGCAGCCATCCCCAGAGCTATATGAGGCAGCCATCCCCAGAGCTATATGAGGCAGCCATCCCCAGAGCTATATGAGGCAGCCATCCCCAGAGCTATATGAGTCAGCCATCCCCAGAGCTATATGAGGCAGCAATTCCCAGAGCTATGCGTTGCTATTTAATGAAGACTGTGACCAGGGAGCATTATACTGCTTGGCTTATTTATTATGAGGACAAGGTGGAACCAGAGTTTTAATATGAAACAACTGTAAACCATGAAAATGGCCCAAAGGGAGCGCAACTGCATGCCACCAAGACACAGGTACCACATCGCAAGAGATAAGGCTCGTTTCTCTCTCTCTCTCTCTCTCTCTCTCTCTCTCTCTCTCTCTCTCTCTCTCTCTCTCTCTCTCTCTCTCTCTCTCTCTCAGCAAACAGTGACTCTGGTCCGATGCACATGGAGGACCTTTCCTTGTTATTGTGTGGTGATTATAAATGTTTTCTTTGAGAGTAGCATGGATCTGCATGGATTAAAATGTCTGCAGAGCAGGCTGTGACTAGTTAGTTTATTTCAAGGACTCCTTGCTGGTTGGGAAAGGGGGCCACCGTGCTGTCCCCTAACGAGAAGGATCCTGTCGGAAGGGAGAATGGCAGCGAAGTGAGCTGACATCCATCCATCCATCCATCCATCCATCCATCCATCCATCCATCCATGTGATTGGTTAGCAGGCCTGTGTATGTTCAGTGGCGGACTTGGCTTTTTCACATCTACACACAGATCTCTAATCCCCCCCAGCACAGCAAGCAGGAACCCATGCAACAAACTACTAATCAAATGCACACGTTTTTTGTTTTGCCATATTCTGTGATCACGTACACAAGCAGTAATATGGTCATTGCTTCATTGGCCTTATCACGGTAACTCATTTTTCAAATTTGACCACACTTGGAATTCCAGAGAATATGCCAATTGGAGCTGAGCGTGTGATGAGATTAACGTTTTACATTTTAGTCATTTAGCAGATGCTCTTATCCAGAGCGACTTAAAGTTAGCGAGTGCATACATGTTTCATACTGCCCCCCCCCCCCCCCCCCCCCCCCGTGGGAATCGAAAATCCACAACCCTGGCGTTGCAAGCGCCATGCTCTACCAACTGAGCTACAGGAGGCCTCCTATTTGTCTCTTTTGTAACATGTGTTTAGTTGCCTTGAGGAAGCATTATTTTTCTCTCTCTTGCTCTCTCTCTCTCCTCTCTCTTCTCTCTCTCTCTCTGATGACCCTCTGATGACCCTCTGCTGACCCTCTGATGACCCTCTGATGACCCTCTGCTGACCCTCTGATGACCCTCTGATGACCCTCTGCTGACCCTCTGATGACCCTCTGCTGACCCTCTGATGACCCTCTGCTGACCCTCTGATGACCCTCTGATGACCCTCTGATGGCTCTCGGTTCAAGTGTTCCTTCTACACTATAACATATCATTCTATAACAAATCATTCTGTAAAAATATTATCTAGGATTGATGACCCTGATGACCCTCTGCTGACCCTCTGATGACCCTCTGATGACCCTCTGATGACCCTCTGATGGCCCTCTGACGCATTAACAGAAACACAATGTCACAGCGAGACCTTGAATTTCCCTTAGTGAGGTGGAAACTGGAGAAATAGAGAAGAGTGTACTCTGTAACCTGTTAAATTATCAAAACGAATAGTAGTGCTGTAACTGGACTGGACACATTATTTCTACACCCCCCCCCCCCCATGCTAATGTTAGCTGGAGAGGTGACAGAAGGGCCCTGTCAGGGACTAAATCAATGAATGTCAAAGCCAAAGGATATTAGTCGTGTAGTGTATTAAGATTATGACTATTCTAGTGGGACAAAGAAGGGATGTTTACTTTAGTTCAAAAGTAGCCATTTGTAGGGTGACGCCCCAGGGGAGATAGGTGATTGGACAGCAGAGGGAGCCACCCATATTTTGGCATTGTTTATAAGTTTGGGCTAGACAGAGAGGGGGTTAGAAGCAGACAGATTATTTTGGGACACTGTTTTCTCCAGACACTGCAGGTCTGTAAACTTATGCTGACAACTTATGATATGAATAAAACTTGTGATCAAAGTTCAGTATAAGCGGACTCCTTTTGTTTGACAGCATCACTAGCAACATTTACTCGACACAACAGAATGGCGTCACGAAAAGGGACTGTTTGCATCTCTTCAGTGTTATACTCATGAGCAACGACGTGACTCTCGCTCAAGGCGCCGGCATAAGGTGAGATTTCTCACGGTCTTGTCTGTGTTTACTTCGTCTGCTTCTGGGTATGTTCGCGGGGAGATGCACCGTTGGAGAACTGATGTGTGCTTTCTGTTGCTTGTCTTGCTGTTGACTATAAGGGGTCTGAGAGCCTATAAAGGGTCTATAGAGATATTTGCTTGAATAATAGTTCAAGAACAATCGATTAAGTGGAATAAGGAATGCCTAGGCATATGTGTATGTAACTTAGAGCCGCTGTGGATCAATGGAAAAGCCCTGGAAGACAGGCGACCTATTAAGGGTGGGCCAGAAAATCCTGATAACGCGTTATGTGTTTTAGGTTAGCCCTATGGGCTGGGGACCGTGGTATATTGATGATGAATGTTGCCTCTCAGCTGGCGGTTGACGAACGGCTTGTTTGACGCAATCTCTCGTGTCGGTTCCACGGATCTCGTGGTAGCATAAATTTAGCTAACAAATGGTATTTTACGGCACGGCGGAGGGAGAAATGCTAACGTGGCCTGCTATTTATGCTTCATGCTACATGCTAATGCTAATCATGCTACATGCCAATTTTGGATGCGGGTTATGATTAATATTTCTTCCTTGGTGGTCCATAGGAATGGGACAAGCCATCAAAAATGTGTTTAGTTAGCTTGGGCTTGGTGCCTGGTGTCTTGTGAACTGTTAAGTGTTATTGTTTGTCTATAAGGGGTAAAGAGAGGGGCTATAGCGGAATGCTAACGTTCTGTTGTTTGGAGTTGCTTCCATGGTGAAATCGTATGGTTAACTGTAATGCGCATGCGTTTGATTTTAATGGCACTAAAACTACAAAACGAGGGATTGTACTAAAACTACAACAAGGGGGATTTGGGGTAAATGGGTCATACTTTTGTTAGACTGTGCTGCAGGGAGAAACAGACACAGACACAGATGGAGGAACAAAGAATTAGACATTTAGAGTCTAATGGTGTATTCTAGTTGTTACGTTGTCTGTTTGAAGATGAAGCTGTTTTTGAGACCTATTGAATTTTTAAATTAGATATATGTTGACGGATTAAAATAAATAAAATAAAATGTTATTGAGTTAAGTTTTTGCTTATTTCTTAGCGCAAATGTGAACGGAGGAGTATTGAATGTTTGACATAAACTCGGTGTGTGCATAAAATACTAATTTTTTGTTTGTCTTTTGTTATTCTGTCATATGAGAGTCGGTAAGAGGAAGAGATACAGGAAGTGCTGACGTATACATCACGGGACAGGTGTGACGCGACAGAGGATCAGTCAAAATCAGGCCAGTGCTGTTTTGTTTACAGATCTTCCCCTACAGGATATTTGATGTTATGACAATTTCGCAGACGCTTGGCAACAGACTGATCATTTGAATAAAATTTGCATTTTGGAGTCTCTGTGCATCACTTGGCTTGATTAGGGGTTGTGTTGGGAATCGAGTACTGACATTATTCTGTAAGATTGAGGGCAGTTGGTGCATATTAAACAATGGAATTTATGAGTATTGTAGTGTTGTAGGATTGGAAGTCTTTGGTTTTTTGGATTGCTCTGAAGTTGTCTACTTTCCTGTACTTTTCCTGAATTGAAGGTGGTAGGATAGCCACTAATTAATACATTAGTAAAATAGGATATAGAAATAAGATTTTGTTTTTAATTATTCATAATTTTTTATAAAATGTCTTATTGATTTTTTAAATTTTAATTGGAAATATTTTTTGAATAAAAATTTTGTAATTGATTTTTAATATTCATATTTTTATTGATAAAAAAAAAAAAATAAAAATAAACATTTTGCGGTTGTTTAGTTTATATTAACAATTAAAGGGGGGAAGCCATAGGCTATATAGTCTAAAATAAAATAATTCACAATAAAGGAATATAAAAGAGTAGTTACAATGGGGAGAAAGGACAGCAAGTCTATGAAAGTCATTACACCGGTTGATATAGTTGAAAAATAGTAATCCTTTAGTTAAGGGTATTGCGAGGTTATCCGGCAAATGGAACAAACGTTGGCCTGACATTGAACAACCATGGCCAGTGGAAGGGACTCTTAACCCTGACGTCATCAACACCATGAAAGTGCTTCTGTCAATTTACAAGGCAGATCAAAAGAAAGGAAAAAAAAGGGAACGACGTAAAGAGAAGAGACAAAGGGAGCTGGGTGTTCTTAAGCTGTTTGAAGATGAAGGACAAAAACTGATGAAAGATACCAACGATAAGAGAAACAAAGGTATAGAGAAAATGCTAAAGGAAGAGAAGTCGACAGAAAAACTAAGGGCAGAAGTCAGTATACCTTTCTCACATACGGATTCAGCGAAAAGACCCCCACCTTATGAGAAGGAAGTGATCCTCCAGCAGGGTGATTATTGCATCAGAGATGAAGATGAACGAATAATAGAGAGAGGACAAGCAGAAACGACCATAAAAATGCATCCAAACTCCAAAAGTAAAAAGAAAACGAGATGTCTGGAAACTAAGGGTGGAATGAGGTTAAGTAGGATGAAACTGGATGAGGACGATGATGATCAGAGTGATTCAGAGGAGATCATGGGTGGATATGATCCTGTGATCAAACGGAGGTTGGCCAGAACGGAGAGAAGGGGTGAGGAAGGTTTGAAGAAGAAGGATACAAGATATTTTAGTTCTGATGAAAGCAAAGATGAAGACAGCGATAAAGAGGAGACTAAAGGTGCTGTGTATTCAAAAGGAGTTTATCCTACAAGGACTGGCACAGAAGAAATAGAAGGAGATATAGACCGATGCTCATCAGACCTGGATAAAGCGAGGACTTTAGGAGAGGTAAGAGAGCTAGAGGAACAACTCAAGACGCTGAAGATGCGGAGGGAGAAACTGCGGGAAAAAGAATCCAAAGAAATTGAGGGAAAATATGCATTGAGGCCAAGGAAAGAGGCCACGAGTAAAATGATACCAGTTATCATTCGAGGTCAAAACTTAGAAAATAAGCCTTTGCAAAGTACTGATATGTCAAATATACTTGAGAAGCTGCCTATTCTTCAAGATGGGGCCTATCCTTGGATTTCGAAATTGGAAGAAATTACTGTGGGAACACAGTCAGCCATAGGAGACATTAAGAGACTTTTGGCTAATCTCATTGGGATTCCAGATATGGAAGAAGTCTTTCAGAGAGCTGGACTCATTAGATATGTAGGGACTGCAGTGAACGATCCTGAATTGTTGGCTGCAAGTAGGAATCGTTTGTGGAGAGCATTGAAAGATACATTTCCAACAAATGTGCATCCTGATAATATTCTGATTGACCCACTAGGACAACAAGAAAATCCGAGAGCCTATGTGTCAAGAGTTCATCAAGTGTGGAGAAATATTACTGGAAATGATCCAGATGTGAGTCAAATTGAGCAGTCAATTTTGAGAGCTAAACTGCAAATGGGACTGCCCTCACCAGTAAGGAGCAAACTGGCAGAAGTGGTTGGACTTGGAAGCATGACAAAAGGTGTCTATACAGATCATATAGCCCATCAAGTGGATCTGTACAGGAAAAAGGAACACAACCAGAAAGAACAGGACGAAGAAACTCTCAGAAAACTCAATCAACTACAACTTGTGGAGAATAAGAAGGAGAAGAAACAAGCTTTGGTTATGCAGAATCAGTGTGCACCAAATCAACAATCACTGCCACAGCTTCAACCAGACCAGTTCCAACCGCAATTGTACCAGCCACCAATGGGGGTACCAGTTGTTTCATATCCACAGCCAGTTTCTGGACAGACACAGAATTGGAGAGGAAGAGGACGAGAAGGCTTCGAAGGAAGAGGAAGGTTTCAGCCACACTTCCAGCAATCTCAAGATGTGTGTTATAATTGTGGACAGGGTGGTCACTTTGCCCGTGAGTGCAATGCGCAAGGAGGAAACATCAGAGGGAATTTCAGAGGAAGATGCAGGGGCTGTCAAGATCATCTGGAGGACCGGTGAACTCCTATAGGGGCCCGGAGCAAGGATGCTAGGGGTGCCCGGAAGATCCGAGAGGGGGGTGTCAGCTGGTAGCATCAGGACCGGAAAAAGATCCAACAATTGAGGTGAAAATAAATAACCGACCATTGGAAGTGATGGCGGATAGCGGAGCTGCTTTCACCTGTGTTCGGCCTGAAGATGCTACACATCTCCCTATGTCCAATCAACTCATTAGGACAATCGGATTCGAGGGAGTAAAACAGCTGATTCCTCTTACGGAACCAATTGAGCTCTGCTATAAAAATCAAAAAATTACAATTCCCATACTGGTATCAGAACATACACCTATTGCATTGTTGGGAAGAGATGCATTGTGTAAGTTGAACTGTACAATAAGATGTACACCAGACGGCTGTCTGGTAGAAGTGCCAAAGGAAAAGGTTTACAAATTGTTGATGATGACAGAGATGGATTCGTCTTCAGTATTCTGGATTGGAAATCTCAGTGAAGATTTTTTGGAGCAGGTTAAGATATGGGAGAAATTTATTGTGGCAAATATGCCGGATGCGAGGCTTCCGGAATATCCATTTCATTGTACGCTAAAGTATTTCAAGAGTGCTGTCAAACCACACTCAGAGGAATGGTTGAGTCATCAACCGAAGAATGTTCAACTTAGCTCAAGTTGCATTATTTTAGGACCACAAGGAGCAGCTATGAAGATAAACACAGACGATTATCTGAATAAAGAATTTGAGATTGAGAAGAGTGTGCCACATGTGACCTTGTTGGTTTCGGAGGACTATGAGCAGAAGCAAATAGGAGAGATGATGAAAGAAGCAGAGAAAGCTGTTTTCAGACCGATGAAAGAGAACTTGGCGATTTGGAGGAGTGAAGATCAATAATGATTTCGGCTCAAGGACAAGGAGAGCCACAAGTTGTACGGATGACACATGAATCTATTTGCAGTGCGAAGATGGATTCAGATCCCATGAAAGAGGAGATGTTGCAACAAGTTCCAGAATGTTTGTGGTCTCAACACAGTACCGATATTGGACTTGTGAAATCAGCCCAACCTGTGAAAGTTGAACTTCGACCAGGAGCAAGACCTCCTTGGAAGAATCAGTATCCATTGAAAGATGAAGCAATCAAAGGGATTGAACCACAAATTGGAGGACTTTTGAAAGCAGGTGTTTTAAGGATAACAAACAATCCTCAGAGTAACACACCTTTGTTGCCTGTGGAAAAACCAGATGGAACTTATCGTGTGGTTCATGACTTGAGAGCGGTGAATGAGGTAGTGACTGACTTTCCAGCAGAAGTGCCAGACCCGCATACCTTGTTAACCCAAATTCCTCCTGATGCGCCACATTTTACGGTATTGGACTTATGTGGTGCATTTTTTAGTGTTCCACTTAGTGTAGAAAGTCAGGGTTTATTTGGGTTCACATATAAGGGACAATTCTATGAGTATAGTCGTTTGGCCCAAGGCTACAAGCATAGTCCTCATATCTTTAATAAAGTACTGAAGGATGATTTGGTAGGGATAGATCAGATATTGCAAAGCACTGTCATTCAGTACGTAGACGATATAATAATTTGCTCAAAAAATAAAGAAATGTGTCATAGAGATTCAATTAAATTGTTACAAGTATTGGCAGAAAAGGGGCATAAGGTTTCAGAGAAAACGTTGCAATATTGCCAGGAGAAGGTTGTTTATTTGGGTCAGAAAATAACACATGGACACAGAAGCATTTCAGAAAGTCAATTGGAAGCTATTCGTAAGGCTCCGAAGCCTAGAACTGTCAGAGAGATGATGACATTTCTTGGTATAGCGGGTTATTCCTCAGCTTGGGTGGAGGACTACACTAGTTTAATGGGACCTTTGAGAGCTATGGTTAAGGATGCTGGAGGTGGACAACTACATAGCAATCTTTCCTGGACACAGGAAGGCCATGTGGCATTTGAAACGATCAAACAGAGGTTGCAGGAGGCACCTGCACTTACTACCAGATTACTCTAAGAACTTTTTGCTATATGTATCTACTTCTACTGGAGGTAGATATGCATGTGCAGTGCTTTGTCAGCCGACAGGCACAGGAACGAATCCTCAGCCTATTTCCTACTACTCTACTGCCTATTCTGAAGTAGAACTAGGGCTACCACTGTGCTACAGAGCAATGGTGGGAGTATATTTAATGTATGACAAAGCATCATCTGTTATGATGGGTTACCCAGTAACAATTCTCACCCATCATAGTCTCAGAAATCTTCTGAACTATGGGAAATATACATTGACTATGCCTAGGCTCAGAGACTATTATAGGCTCTTAGAGCAGGAAGATGTCACCCTAGTGAGGTGTGATACGGTAAATCCAGCTGAGAATTTTCCAACTTCAGAGGATGGTGAGCCCCATGATTGTGTCCAAGAAGCAGAGAAATACTCGAGGCTTAGATCAGATTTGCAAGCCTTTCCATTAAGTGAAGCAGATCTGGAGTATTGGACTGATGGGTCTTGTTATCGTGTGGGAGACAAGTTGTGTGCTGGCTATGCAGTAGTTAAAGCCCAAGGAACTGGATTTGTTGTTGAAAAGGCTGAAGTAATACCACAGCCTGCGTCTGCACAACTTGCTGAACTTCTGGGGCTAACAGAAGCATGTTTGTTAGCAGAAGGAAAGCGAGTAACGATATACACTGATTCAGCATATGCACATAGTGTCTGTCATTTGTTTGGGGCAGTATGGAAAGGTAGAGGGTGTAAGAGAGCGGATGGTTCTCCGATACAACATCATGCGCAAATAATGCAACTGTTGCATGCTATGATGAAGCCTAGAGCGATAGCGATAGCTAAGTGTGCAGCTCATAAAACAGATGTGTCAAAGGTCACCAAAGGGAACAAAGCTACTGATGAAGCTGCAAAAGCCGTCACAGGAGCGGACAAGTTGGGCAAGGTTCTTCTGGTCACTCATGGAGTGGACTTGGAAGACATAATTACGCTTAAGGATGTGATTGTGATGCAGGAAGCTGCTTCTACGATTGACAAACAGTTGTGGCTAGACCGAGGGGCGGTCAAAGATGCTACTGGTCTTTGGAGAAACCATGAGGGGTTGATAGTAGCGCCTTCAGACCTCTTAGGTCTGATGATTCAGGGAGCACATGGGTTAGCTCATGTTGCAAGGGGGGAGGTTAGAAGAAAGATCATAAAGGAGTATGGTTTTTGGGCTCCATATTTGTTTGAACAGATTGACTATATGATAGGAAGGTGTACAATCTGTCTGAAAAATTATGTTCGCAGGGGTGTGACTGTTCTTCCTGCGTACATTTCTACACCGAGAGGTCCTATGCGTGAATTGGTTATTGACTTTGTTGATATGATAAAACCAGTTGAGGGGAAAAGATACATGTTGGTGGTTGTAGATAGATTTTCACGATGGCCGGAGGCCTGTCCAACCAAGCGAAAGGATGCTCAGTCGGTTGCCAACTTCTTGTGTAAAGAAGTCATAAGCAGGTGGGGATTACCCGATCGAATATCCTCAGACAATGGGAGGGAATTTGTGGACAAATCAGTGAAATTGCTGTTGCAAAAATTGGGAATTAAACAACGTCTTGGAGCAGTTTATCATCCACAAAGTCAAGGAATTTGTGAAAAATTGAACGGTGTCTTGAAATATCGCATTGTAAAAATCTGTCAGCATACGGGTCTAAACTGGGTAGCGGCGCTTCCTTTAGCATGAATGGTGTGTCGCTCAAGTGAGTTGCGTGATCTGCGTATGACACCCCATGAATTGGTAACTGGAAGAAGGATGCCTACGCCTTGTTTGCGAACAAGCGGGAAGGGTCCAAGCTTGGCTCTTTTGGAAGATGAAATGAGAGCTTACGTTACATATATGGCCAATTTTCATAAAAAGTTGTCCACATATGTTTCTGACAGGCAAATAAAAGAAGAGGTGGAGGAGGAGCTTGATGAGAAAAAGAGGAGCACAGTGCAACCTGGGGACAAGGTGTTCGTGAAGGTATTTAGAAGGAAGTGGTATAACGAACGTCGTGAAGGACCATTTGAAGTGGTTCGTAGTACTGGAACCGCTGTCCAGGTTAAAGGGTCTCCAACGTGGTATCATTTGTCACATTGTGTTAAAGCGCCTGGAGAAGGGGTGCCACGCGCAGAGAGAGAGAGGATGGAGATAGGGGAGAACAGGAAGAGGGAGAGATTGTCAATGTTGGGGATAACGTTGATAATGTTTACACTTCTGATGATGCCAGAGATGACTCTGCAATGGAGGGAAGGGACAGGAGATTTGGGGAAATTGATTTTCAATACGTCCCAGAAGCAACAGGGAATATTTCAGTGGAATGTGAAGCAGCAGAGACCACCAAGGGCAACTCTGTTACAGGAGAGGCTAGTGATTCAGTTAGACAGAGTAGGCCTAGACCAGTTAGGAGAAAAGTCAGACCAAAATGTTACGAAAACTAGGGATGAAGTAACAACAATGAGATCAACACTTCAGTCTATTATAACAACAGTGAAAAGCAATTTAACTCTTTCAACATTGATAGTTATAAAAAATTTGATTACAAGGGAACCAATAGCTCCAGCACCAATTTTAGAGGAAAAGACTGTTATTAGGGTTAGGATGGGTGATGCAGCTCATCTTCCTTGTAGCTGTGAGAGATGGAGTGGGGGAGGGGACGTTCCTCCCACATGGAGAGATAATTATGGAGAATAAGTATTGTTATCAGGACCAGATGTAGAAGCGGTGCCCCCTAGTCAAAGGAAGTATATTTTGTACAACAATATGAAGGTGAAGAGGGTTATGAGTGATTGTTCACTTATTTTGCGAAATGTTACAGAGAAAGATCAGGGAGAATATATGTGTACTTATCTAGTGCAAGCATTAAAATTTGTTCCGGTTAAGAATTATTGGTTAAAAGGCTATGTAATTCGTAAAGTGACGCTTATAATGGAAGAGTTGAAGTCTGTTGAAGGTTCCACAGTCACCGAGGGAGTTCAGGAGGTGTATATTACAGTAGCCACTCCAACAGTAAATAATACACAGAGGATATCGGGAACTTTCCCACTAGAAGTAATTAAGGGTGTTAATTCATCAACTAAATCAACTACTTTAATGGTAACTTTGGAAGGGATTAATGGTACGACGGCAATAACAAATGTAGGAAGTATGACACCGACACCGACAACAACTTTTCTGAAATTAAAGGATGTAGCAGGAATGACTCAGCAGATAGTGGTAGAGAACAATATAGATTCATCTGAAATAGTGCAAGATAATATCATGGAGGTACAGGATGAGTTCTTTGAGTTCAACATAACATCAGAAGATACATCTGATCAATACCGCTCGTTAGGGAAAAGAGAAACTAAATGGAAAGCATATGGATTTGATTCTTCTGTTTTGAAGATTAAAGATGAACGGGCAGGTAGAAATCTTTGGTTCCAGCAGTTAACTCATTCTGTAAGAACAGTGAGGAATCTTGAGGGTCCATGTCTGTTGAGAATTCCGGCACCGGAGACGTGGGGTTCCATTTTAGAGACGGTTGCTCAACCTCTATCAAGTATGTGTCAATCTTATGCTTTGTCATGGCTGTTGTATCAGCAACAAGCATTAACAGATAAAGTAATGTCGTTGTCAAAACATTTGTTTAGGCCTAGGTTTAGGTGTTCTTGGTTAAATGAATTACCCTATGTGAATTTGTTAGATGGTAAGGAAAATCAGGTAACAGCGAACCCTGAAGCATTGGAGGTGAAAGCAGTGAGGGCTAAAAGTTGTTTTTGTTCTAATAAAACATATGATGGAAAGGGTATGTTCATGGGAATATCAGATTGTGATGATTATATGATGACTTTGGATAAGCATGAACATAAGGTTAGAGATGACAAATATAATGTAACTTTTTATGTTCCAGTTAGTAAGAAGAGCAGGACTTTGATGGTGAAAGATCAGCTTTTGCCTGGCAATGTGACTATTGGGAATTTTAGAGATATTTGGTGGGTTTGTGGTGATAAAGCATATATATTCTTACCCTATGGATGGACAGGATGTTGTTACATGTCAACGTTGAAGCTTCCATATGAGGCTTTTACCATTAAAAGAGGGGTAGCACCGGACACAGATACATCTGAAGCTAGGGTTGAAAATAGGGTGAAAAGAGACATGGCGACATTTCATAGTCTTGAAGCCTACCATTGGAGGATAAGTCTAGGAGAGAAGTGGGGACTCTCATTTTGTCTATCATGACTTTTTCCATGGTATGGTGTAACATTTTTGGCAGATCATATTGATAATATTACCTATACTTTGCAGGGGTTTGCGAATGAAACAATAAGAGGGTTTAACCTTCTGTCAAATACTCAAAGAAGTCAAAGAAGTCACAGACTGACGCTGTTGAAACATGACATGACTCTTGACTATATTTTAGCAAAACAAGGTGGCTTATGTTTGGCTATGAATCTGACGGGGGATGATTGTTATACTTTGATCCCAGATAGTTCCGATAATATCACGAGTGTTATAGATGCGTTGAAGAATATAAGGGTTTGGTAGATCTGAAGGAGCTGGATGGTCAGCGAAGACTTGGTTGCAAGATCAGTTAGGCCCAGTAGGAGCAGTGATGGTTCAGATTTTGGTTGCAGCTCTGATAGCGCTGTGTGTGATGTTTTGCTTTTGTACTTTGTTACTGACCTTTGCGAAAGCTATGATATTAAGATGGGTTGGAGTTGTGATGCCTGGAGACAACACTCAGATGCCGTTGTTGACTGTTCCTGATCTGGATGAAGATGGACAAGGGGGTCTGGATGGAGTATTAATGGATAAATATCCTTTTTGATTATTTGATCATTTTTCAAAAAAATTTCAATATTAGTGTGTTTTTAGTATGATGTTATGAATCAAAGGGGGGAAGTGTATGAATGAATCACATTATCCTATTTCATTATTCTATCATTTATATTGATTCATACATCATTTATATATCAGTTTTATATTCTTAGTTGATATTGATGTTTTAATTTGAAAGTGTTTGTTTTGCAAAAGATACTGTTTGGTCTTTTCTTTTCTTCCAGAAGCGTTTGGGGGAAAATGTAAAGATTGAAATACTCAAACGAGGACAATATGAAAGGAGAATGACTGGAAGGAGATGGAACAAGGAAGGTGTGGAAAGGTTCCCATTCCATCATCAACAATGCATTGGAAGTCGAGACTACGGGGGAGATGAAGTGTAGTGGACTACATTCCAGTGTCTGCAATGAAATATAGACATATTTGCATGTGTAATACATAATTTGTGTCATAGTCTTAGGTATTAATTTTTGTAGAATGATATTTGATGTTATTGAATACATGTGGGGAACTTAGATGTTTTTGTTTATTTCGTGAATGCTTAGGGACAGGGAGTCTAGGCAGGGATAGAGGTCCACGGTAGGGTCCGATGGGTTGACCAGCCTTAGAGTGGACATTTTGGATAGTATTTTGTTTGCAGGGGCTTACATGTGTATTTAATTGCATCATAGTTTCAAATGCATTGATAAAGATTTATGAATTCATCGGAAGTACCTAGGTGGTTGCCTGGGGCAGAGGGACCGTGAGAGAATTTTACTGTCTTGATTGTATAATAATAATATAATATGCCATTTAGCAGACACTTTTATCCAAAGCGACTTACAGTCATGCGTGCATACATGTTTTTTTTTTTGTGTATGGGTGGTCCCGGGGATCGAACCCACTACCTTGGCGTTACAAGCGCCGTGTTCTACCAGCTGAGCTACAGAGGACCAAATTGATTGATGGATGGATATCTGGAACGATGGCTGCCAGACAGTTTTTCGCTCTCACACTCCATAAAGATTTGTTCATGGTTCATAGTAATGCATTCACACTTCATAAACATTTGTTCATATTTCATAGAAAGGTATTTACACTCTAGAGAAAATGTTTTTGGTTTAATGTTAAAGATACTTAATTAGATAAATTGTTACTCGTCATAATCCTGTTCTTTTTGTTTTCGAGACTTTTAGTTCGTCTCGAAGGGGGGAATATGTAGTGTATTAAGATTATGACTATTCTAGTGGGACAAAGAAGGGATGTTTACTTTAGTTCAAAAGTAGCCATTTGTAGGGTGACGCCCCAGGGGAGATAGGTGATTGGACAGCAGAGGGAGCCACCCATATTTTGGCATTGTTTATAAGTATGGGCTAGACAGAGAGGGGGTTAGAAGCAGACAGATTATTTTGGGACACTGTTTTCTCCAGACACTGCAGGTCTGTAAACTTATGCTGACAACTTATGATATGAATAAAACTTGTGATCAAAGTTCAGTATAAGCGGACTCCTTTGTTTGACAGCATCACTAGCAACATTTACTCGACACAACAGTCGCCTGTGATAAATGAAGAAGGATATTGTCTGTCAGTTTGGTCATTAGTATCTGTTACGTTCCCCAGTTTCTATGTTGTAGGTTGTGTATTTTCATGTATGTATTTCAGGAAATGGGTTCCTGAAATTCCCCAACAAGCAGCTGATTGGTCAATGAACATTGATGATTGGAGAGCTGACCCTGCGCCCTCGTCAGGACGCAGCTGTCTCCAATTACCAACTCCTTCTGAAGCTATATAAGCCCCAGTTCTGTTGCTCAGAAGAAGAGAGGGGAACCAGAATTGCTGAGAGTTATAGCATGTTGGTTGTTGCTAAGACATTTGGTATGTACTGTGTAGTTGTTGCTGTGAGAGCTGATTGAAATGTTTTGTGTTAGTTTGTTGCTCAGAGATTATCTTTAATGTCCTGAGTTAGTTTTTTTTCTCAGGTTTTGTTGTGAACCAGTTTGTATTATTCTGTTTCATTTGTTCCCAAGGGGGGAAGGGGAAGGCACCTAGGGAGTGCTTAGGCAAGAGGCCTGCGGGCATACATTACCCATAGAAGTTGACTGTCTATGCACACTAGGAAAGACCTGGGCGGACCATCCCCTGTATTTTGGTTAGTGCACCAGGTGGTGCTAGTTAAGTAGTAGTGGGTAGGCAGGTACGGTAGGAGAGGGGGGGCTTTGATATTTTCTTTCTTTGCTTTGGTTCCGTCCAGCCCCCTTTCCCCAAACTTACCGTGCGAAGGAATAAATTCCCTGTTAACGGTATTCTCTGCCTTTTGTCATCCTTACTCACACCCTACAGTCCCATACCTCTTTCACACCACGGAGAGTTGAGTTGTAGCAGGGTGTTGCGTTCCCTCTTCCGAGAGGCGTGCGTAACGGTACCTTTCACTCCTTCTCTGCTATCCGACTCCCTCACTCGAAGGCTAATACACATCACTGCTACATATTTAACACATCTTACATTGATAACACCCATAGGTCATATCTATCTGACCATTAACTATGATAACACAGTCACAGTAGTAATGAGTTTCCCATAGACGTTGAAACTTACGTATCAAATTCATCCTTAAAGTGGAACATCTCCCCTCTAACTCTACACCGTAAAACCTTTCCTGTTCTTTTCACGGTAAGTTACAGGCAGCCAGTTGCAAGGACTCCAAGGCTGGTTGGCTGGCAGATAACGTGTTTACATATTACAGCATATCAATGAATGCCAGTTTGGAAGCCTTTGATAAGGCCTCTAGAAGCCAGTTGCCTGTAAGTTACCGTAAAAAACGGTACGGTGTGTTACCGTGCTGTATTTTACGTTATCCAATACTGTTACTGTAATCTTTCTACAGTTGTTTTTTCCGTAACTTACAGGCAACTGGCTGTTACCGTAAAATAACAGTATAGTGCAGTACTGTAATCTTTTTATGGTGATTGTAAAAACTGAATGAATGAATGAATGGATGAATTAATTAGATTCATTGAGTTGAGATGGGGTTTGTATTTTACAGTATTTTGCCGTAATTGCATAGGATTGGTGCAAGCTGGTTGGCTGGCAGATAACGTGTTTACATATTACAGCATATCAATGAATGCCAGTTTGGAAGCCTTTGATAAGGCCTCTAGAAGTGCGAGTGATATATAATATACCACATGTTGGTTTTACATCACTTTCACTTCTAGAGGCCTTGACAAAAGCTCCTAAACTGGCAGTGACTACAGGGAAAAACAGACCAAATGACATGGCAAATACTCAACCATTTAAGGTTAAAGACTTGCTCCCACTCCAATCTGTCTCCTACATTTGCTGGGGCATTACTACCACATATCAGTGAAATTGGTACAGAACTCTCACTAACACATGAAGCCTCATACAAGGCATGCCTCCAAACACTGTATGTTAATGAACCAGAAACAATACCACCATGCAACCACTAGTGGTCAAAAGGTTTTTGGTGCTCCAAAAAAATGGAATTATTCTGTGGGGTGAAATTACAGTAACATCTGAAATACAGCAATTGATTCCCACAACATTTTTTCCACAATGTACCATAATTTACAGTATTTTACTGTTGATACATTTACAAATTTACAATATAAATCACAGTTTTTCATTACATTTTTATATTCTGTAAAATTGATTTTGTAACCTTGATGTCTCTCAATACTCACTCTGAATTGTTTGAAAAAGTTGCAAGTTGCGAATCCCACAATGCTGTGCGTTTACAATGATGTACTATTAAACCAAAGTTTATTTGAAATTTATGTTGTAATTTACTGTTTACATCTAAAATCACCCAGAGTGCATTGCCATATACAGTGAGGGGAAAAAAAGTATTTAGTCAGCCACCAATTGTGCAAGTTCTCCCACTTAAAAAGATGAAAGAGGCCTGTAATTTTCATCATAGGTACACGTCAACTATGATAGACAAAATGAGATTTTTTTTCTCCAGAAAATCACATTGTAGGATTTTTAATGAGTTTATTTGCAAATTATGGTGGAAAATAAGTATTTGGTCAATAACAAAAGTTTCTCAATACTTTGTTATATACCCTTTGTTGGCAATGACACAGGTCAAACGTTTTCTGTAAGTCTTCACAAGGTTTTCACACACTGTTGCTGGTATTTTGGCCCATTCCTCCATGCAGATCTCCTCTAGAGCAGTGATGTTTTGGGGCTGTCGCTGGGCAACACGGACTTTCAACTCCCTCCAAAGATTTTCTATGGGGTTGAGATCTGGAGACTGGCTAGGCCACTCCAGGACCTTGAAATGCTTCTTACGAAGCCACTCCTTCATTGCCCGGGCGGTGTGTTTGGGATCATTGTCATGCTGAAAAACCCAGCCACGTTTCATCTTCAATGCCCTTGCTGATGGAAGGAGGTTTTCACTCCAAATCTCACGATACATGGCCCCATTCATTCTTTCCTTTACACGGATCAGTCGTCCTGGTCCCTTTGCAGAAAAACAGCCCCAAAGCATGATGTTTCCACCCCCATGCTTCACAGTAGGTATGGTGTTCTTTGGATGCAACTCAGCATTCTTTGTCCCCCAAACACGACAAGTTGAGTTTTTACCAAAAAGTTCTATTTTGGATTCATCTGACCATATGACATTCTCCCAATCCTCTTCTGGATCATCCAAATGCACTCTAGCAAACTTCAGACGGGCCTGGACATGTACTGGCTTAAGCAGGGGGACACGTCTGGCACTGCAGGATTTGAGTTCCTGGCGGCGTAGTGTGTTACTGATGGTAGGCTTTGTTACTTTGGTCCCAGCTCTCTGCAGGTCATTCACTAGGTCCCCCCGTGTGGTTCTGGGATTTTTGCTCACCATTCTTGTGATCATGTTGACCCCACGGGGTGAGATCTTGCGTGGAGCCCCAGATCGAGGGAGATTATCAGTGGTCTTGTATGTCTTCCATTTCCTAATAATTGCTCCCACAGTTGATTTCTTCAAACTAAGCTGCTTACCTATTGCAGATTCAGTCTTCCCAGCCTGGTGCAGGTCTACAATTTTGTTTCTGGTGTCCTTTGACAGCTCTTTGGTCTTGGCCATAGTGGAGTTTGGAGTGTGACTGTTTGAGGTTGTGGACAGGTGTCTTTTATACTGATAACAAGTTCAAACAGGTGCCATTAATACAGGTACCGAGTGGAGGACAGATGAGCCTCTTAAAGAAGAAGTTACAGGTCTGTGAGAGCCAGAAATCTTGCTTGTTTGTTTGTGACCAAATACTTATTTTCCACCATAATTTGCAAATAAATTCATAAAAAATCCTACAATGTGATTTTCTGGAGAAAAAAAATCTCAATTTGTCTGTCATAGTTGACGTGTACCTATGATGAAAATTACAGGCCTCTCTCATCTTTTGAAGTGGGAGAACTTGCACAATTGGTGGCTGACTAAATACTTTTTTTCCCCCACTGTATGAGAATGTAGAGTAAATAATTAATATTGTACTTTACAGTTAGATTTATTGTATAATACTGTCAAAACATAAAGAAAGTGTTACAGTGTATACAGATCTGCTGCACACCAAGTTCTACAAGTTCCACCTAGTTCTACAAGTTCCACCAAGTTCTACAAGTTCCACCAAGTTCTACAAGTTCCACCTAGTTCTACAAGTTCCACCAAGTTCTACAAGTTCCACCTAGTTCTACAAGTTCCACCAAGTTCTACAAGTTCCACCTAGTTCTACAGGTTCCACCTAGTTCTACAGGTTCCACCTAGTTCTACAGGTTTGGGTTCTTAATTTGATCACTGTTGTTGCTGAGAATTCCAAATCAAATAAAATGTTATTTGCCACATGCGCCGAATACAACAGGTGTGTAGACCTTACAGTGAAATGCTTACTTACAAGCCCTTAAACAACAATGCAGTTATAAGAAAATAAAAATGTGTTAAGTAAAAATACAGCAGTAAAATACAATAACAGTTGGGAGGCTATATACAGGGAGTACCGGTACAGAGTCAATGTGCGGGGGCACCGGTTAGTCGAGGTAATTGCGGTAATATGTACATGTGGGTAGAGTTAAAGTGACTATGTATAGATAATAAACAGAGTAGCAGCAGCGTAAAAGAGGGGGTGGACAATGCAAATAGTCCGGGTAGCCATGATTAGCTGTTCAGGAGTCTTATGGCTTGGGGGTAGAAGCTGTTAAGAAACCTTGCCATGCGGTAGCAGAGAAAACAGTCTATGACTAGTGTGGCTGGAGTCTCTGACACCGCCTGGTATAGAGGTCCTGGATGGCAGGAAGCTCGGTCCCAGTGATGTACTGGACCGTACGCACTACCCTCTGTAGTGCGTTGCGGTCGGAGGCCGAGCAGTTGCCATACCAGGCGGTGATAGAACCAGTCAGGGTGCTCTCGATGGTGCAGCTGTAAAACTTTGAGGATCTGAGGACCCATGCCAAATCTTTTCAGTCTCCTGAGGGGGAACAGGCTTTGTCGTGCCCTCTTCACGACTATCTTGGTGTGTTTGGACCATGATAGTTTGTTGGTGATGTGGACACCAAGGAACTTGAAGCTCTCAACCTGTTCCACTACAGCCCCGTCGATGAGAATGGGGGCGTGCTCAGTCCTCTTTTTTTTTTCCTGTAGTCCACAATCATAATGCCTACTCCACAGGATTTACATAAATTCACAGAAAACCCACACTAACAGAGGTTTAATAACAGTATTGCACTTTCATGTAGCCTAATTTTGACCATCTAATAGCCTAACCAGGTAGATAGGTAGCCACGGCAGGTAGGGCGGTAGGTAGGGCGGCCGAAAGGTTGCTGGTTCGAATCCACGAGCTGACAAGGTGACAAATCTGTCAATATGCCCCTGAGCAAGGCACTTAACCCTAGTCGCTACTCCTGTAAATCACTCTGGATAAGAGTGTCTGCTAAATGACTAAAATGTAAAACCACCGATCTACAAACATTACATCGGCGGACCAGTGTGAATGGACTAAATGTTAAAATCCTTTTGCTGCATGATTATTTTGCTGTGACAAAACTTGTCAAATTAAGCAAGCTGCGAGCACATCTGTATGAAACTGACTGTCAGTCACACTGTCACACTCATCCCTCAATACTGTATGTCTCAGAGATGACAAGTTATACCGTATGTTTTTGAATACTTGTAAAAGTGTTTTATTTTCCCTTGGTCTGGTTTTAGAATTGGACAGCGGATCATTAACACTCTCCCGCCCACCACTTGTCTCATTGTTCAGAGAGTTATAGTCTTCAACAAGCATCATGGCTTCAGCAACATAAACCCAGCTAACTCAAACTGCTGGTTTTCCAGGGGATGATGAACACCACATCACCTTTCTTCCATGTGTCAACACATCTTCTAACATGTGTCCTCTGTCATCAGTAAGAATTGCTTTAATGTATTGCACAAGTTGTTTCACATTAAAATGAAAATAATTATAACAAACGTAGGTGATTTTGACTGGAATCAGAGAAACATGGCTGTCAAACAGCTCTGAGAGGTGGTGACTATTTGGTTGCTAATTACACAGTAAATTGTCTAATTAAGCAGACGGTTAATTAGGGTAAGCTTGCACAGCAGTCTTGTAGAAGGAAATGTTTGTTGGTTTAGTGTGAGTGTAGATGTGTGTATGTTGGTGTGTGTGTCATAGAGAGAGAGAGAGAGAGAGAGAGAGAGAGAGAGAGAGAGAGAGAGAGAGAGAGAGAGAGAGAGAGAGAGAGAGAGAGAGAGAGAGGGAAAGATAGAGAGAGAGGGAGAGAGAGAGAGAGAGAGATGGAAAGAGAGATGGAAATAGATAGATAGAGAGAGAGAGAGAGAGAGAGAGAGAGAGAGAGAGAGAGAGAGAGAGAGAGAGAGAGAGAGAGAGAGAGAGAGAGAGAGAGAGAGAGAGACAGAGACAGAGACAGAGGAGAGAGAAAAGGTCAACCTTCAATAAAGCACAGTAAGCATCTAACCAACCATAGCCTGTAGCCAGTGGTGCAACATCATGCAGCTGAACCACTTGTGAAGCTTAAACGTGAATAATAATGAGTAGAGCTGGAGACATTAGCTCCCCTCCCACCCTCCCTCCCTCCCTCCCACCCTCCCTCCCTCCCTCCCTCCCTCCCTCCCTCCCTCCCTCCCTCTCTCCCTCACTCTCTCCCTCTCTCCCTCCCTCCCTCCCTCCCTCCCTCCCTCCCTCCCTCCCTCTCTAGTGTAGCGTCATCATCCTTTTTGTTTGCCTTAGGACCTGTTTATTTTACTACCGATCTGAAAAATCTATGATGTGGAATAGAAAATAGACAAACAATACAACAGATCGATGCAATGCACCGCAGTCACACTCCAGCAGTTTGGATTGATTTAACAAGCAAATTACAGAGGAAGTGGAGTGTTGTATACTGCCCGAATGAGAGGAGATGGAGAGAAAACAGATGAGCTAAATACTAAAGTCTCATTAGCTGCATTTACATGTTTACCGTTTCTAAATATCGAATTTATTGGGATACCAAAGGAGTGGTGACTACCTCTTGCACATGTCTGAGAGGGCAGAGAATCTATGGTGAAACAGAGATCAGCGTTTGTCTCCTGATTCGCTCAAACTAATCCTTCCTTCCTTCCTTCCTTCCTTCCTTCCTTCCTTCCTTCCTTCCTTCCTTCCTTCCTTCCTTCCTTCCTTCCTTCCTTCCTTCCTTCCTTCCTTCCTTCCTTCCTTCCTTCCTTCCTTCCTTCCTTCCTTCCTTCCTTCCTGTGCCTTCAACTCCAGTGCCTGAGTGTTACTTGGCCTGATACCACGCATCAGTGCATATCTTTGGCATCTTTCTGCTTGTTTTGGAAAACCGGAAAATTTATTTTCTCAGTGTTTACTTTTTCTTGGCTCAGCGGAGACTTAAATATAGAAAACTACAGCTGGTGTAAAGTACAGTATGGTGCCTTAATTCTTAGTAGATCAGTGTAATCCTGACATACAGCATATTACAAGAAAACACCCACCAATTATTACAGTATAATTGGCCTTCAAAAACTGCATCATGCACTTTTCCCTAGATTAGAGTGCAATGCATGAAGCAGAGGCCTGTGGAACTGTGTGCGTGCGAGTGTGTGCGTGCGAGTGTGTGTGTGTGTGTGTGTGTGTGTGTGTGTGTGTGTGTGTGTGTGTGTGTGTGTATGTGTGTGTGTTGACGTCAGGGGATTAGGATGTGTGCTAATAATGTTAATGTTACCATGGAGATAAACATTATTAAAAAAAACCTGCTTGTGTCTATGTCAAACGGTTTTGTTATATTTCAGTGTTCTTTGATGTATATAATGTGTAATATTGGGATGCAAACTCAAAATGTAATACATTTCAACTCTATATCTGACATGGTACAGGTGTCTTCTTTTTTTGTAAGCCCATAACCATGTGTGTGAGGTGTATATACTTTTGTTTCAAAGTAGATTTGTTTAAGACTACCAAGAAACGGCTAAGGACCACTGCAGTAAAAGGCTGATATTGTAAATGAGGGGCAGGGGAGGTTATTGTCTTGCTGTTGAAACACACTAACATATATTATGGTGGAGTGAGAAGGGTTGGACCATACTTTTCTAGTCAATCATCTTGAAAAAAACGTATACTTCAAATCTGGAAAACAACCAATCCTCCATCCTTAGCACAACGGAAAGGTAAAATGCTTTATTATCTAAATGTTACAAGTGTGTGGGCGACGGAGAGAAATAAATTGGTGCAGTTTGAGGCCTTGTGGTGGAGAGGGACACGGGGGTGTTGGAGACGGGGGTGTTGGAGACGGGGGTGGGTCTGGCCAGGGGTGATGTTGTGGTGGAGAGGGACACGGGGGTGTTGGAGACGGGGGGGTGACCAGGTGGGTCTGGCCAGGGGTGATGTTGTGGTGGAGAGGGACACGGGGGTGTTGGAGACGGGGGTGTGAGCAGGTGGGTCTGGCCAGGGGTGATGTTGTGGTGGAGAGGGACACGGGGGTGTTGGACACAGGGGTGTTGGAGACGGGGGGGTGAGCAGGTGGGTCTGGCCAGGGGTGATGTTGTGGTGGAGAGGGACACGGGGGTGTTGGAGATGGGGGTGTGAGCAGGTGGGTCTGGCCAGGGGTGATGTTGTGGTGGAGAGGGACACGGGGGTGTTGGAGACGGGGGTGTGAGCAGGTGGGTCTGGCCAGGGGTGATGTTGTGGTGGAGAGGGGCACAGGGGTGTTGGAGACGGGGGTGTGAGCAGGTGGGTCTGGCCAGGGGTGATGTTGTGGTGGGTCTGGCCAGGGGTGATGTTGTGGTGGGTCTGGCCAGGGGTGATGTTCTGGTGGGTCTGGCTAGGGGTGATGTTGTGGTGGGTCTGGCCAGGGGTGATGTTGTGGTGGGTCTGGCCAGGGGTGATGTTCTGGTGGGTCTGGCTAGGGGTGATGTTGTGGTGGGTCTGGCCAGGGGTGATGTTGTGGTGGGTCTGGCCAGGGGTGATGTTGTGGTGGGTCTGGCCAGGGGTGATGTTGTGGTGGGTCTGGCCAGGGGTGATGTTGTGATGGGTCTGGCCAGGGGTGATGTTGTGGTGGGTCTGGCCAGGGGTGATGTTGTGATGGGTCTGGCCAGGGGTGATGTTGTGGATGCTTGTGTGCGCCTATATGTTGTTGTTTGTATGTGTATGTTTTGTATTGTTAAAAAATATACAGTATATATGAATTAAAGGTACAACCAGTTAGCAGTTCGTTATTGATGTACTGTGGCACAACAGTTCAACCTCAATACAGGACCTTCCAAGACCAGGCAGTTACTGCACCACTCAGGGTTAAGGGTTAAGGGTTAAGGGTTAAGTCATGGTCTGAATCTATCAAAGCTAAACCTTCCTGCTCTAACCGATTTCAGCACCGTGTGTGCTGTGTGTGATTGTGCCTGTGTGTGTGTGTGTGTGTGTTTGTGTGTGTGTCTGTGTGTGTGTGTGTCTGTGTGTGTGTGTGTGTCTGTGCGTGTGTGTGTGTCTGTGTGTGTGTGTTTGTGTTTGTGTGTGTTTGTGTGTGTGTGTGTGTGTGTCTGTGCGTGTGTGTGTGCGTGTGTGTTACGGATACAGGTATCCTGTGTCTTTTTGTGTTTTTCTTCTCCTTCTGCCCTAATCACAGGTGTCCTGTATGTTCCTGATTGGTGGTCGTTGGGGTGTCTGCTGATTGCTGAGGTGGACCAATCAGTGGACATTCCTCTGCATTGCACCACCTGTTTCTGGTTTTTCAATCACACATCCCATTGTTTAAAAGCCGGTCAGTTGTGTTTGTTGTGAGAGACTATTTTCCGTATGTGAGTACGGATACTGTGGTGTCCTGTGTTTTGTGTACTCACTCATTTGCTGGTTACTCTGTTTGGTAACTTTGTGTGTTTCTGGGAAAAGCGGGATTTAAGCAAGTTGCCCTTGGGCATACATTACCCGTAGGAAGAACATTGTCTAAAAACACTAGTTAGACCTGAGCGGACCACCCACTGCATTTTTGTATGATTAGCAGTATCTTAGCGGTTCTTGAGGCAAGATCAGTTTAGTTTTTTTTTACACTATTGTTTCATTTCTTGGGTCCTGCTCAGCACTTTTTCCCAAACCTTTACCGTGTGTTCAAAAATAAACATTTTATGTTTGACGGTAGTTTATGGTTGTCGTGTAGTTTTTGTTCTCACTGTTTCATGTCACGATACTAATTTGCATGAATTATGTTACGGGTCTCTTGTCCATCCACCCTAGACGTTTAAAGCCACGGGGTTCGTAACATAATGTGGGGGCTCGTCCGGGATTATTCTCATTGATACCCATGCTACTCATGCAAATTAGTGTAGTGTCTGGTTCAGTGTTGAGCTTGGCAGCTGTAACTAACAGTTTTTTGTGTTCAGTATTCGTCGGCTCGTGTTGCTAGTTTAGGATGGCTACTTTTGAGTTGGATGCATTTTTGGAAAACCCTACGTGGGAGGTTTTTGAGAATTGCCATAGAGTGGATCTACAGGCTTTGGCTGACCACTTTTCTGTACCCATATCAAGGGTTGTAGTGAAAGCAGAAGTTAGGAAAGCAGTGTTAGAGATATTGTTGAACGAGAAGGTGCTTGAGTTACCGCCACCTGAGCCTGCTGCTCCTGTAGGGGATGTGGCTGCTGCTCCTGTAAGCCCGTCGGTGTCTGAGGACGAGGCTAAGGCTCCAGCCACATTGCCCCATTTTGACCCACTCTCCCCACTGACTGACAGTGATGCCAGGATGGATGTCCGCTCGACACGGCTCCAAATGGAGGCGGAAGAGCGGGCACAAATCAGGCTAGACAAGCTGGAAACGCGTAGGCTTGATCAGGAACTAGAGACTCGTAAGATGGAACTGGAGATGCGTAAAATGGAACTAGATGCAGAAACAGCGAGGTTAGTCTCTGCTCATACTATGTCTTCTAGTGAGCCGTCCTCACCAGCTGTGGCATCTGCTACTTTTGATATTAGTAGACAGATCACCTTGGTACCTGTGTTTAGGGAGTCAGAGGTTGATTCCTATTTCAGTGTTTTTGAACGTATAGCAGTAGCATTGAAATGGCCCGAAGAGGTATGGTGCATATTACTTCAGTGTAAATTAACAGGTAAAGCCCAAGAGGTTCTGTCAGCGCTACCTCTTGAAGACAGCTTGAATTATGACGTGGTCAAAGCTACTGTTCTTCGTGCCTATGAGCTTGTTCCTGAGGCATATCGACAGAGATTTAGGTCTCATAAAAAGGCTTCTACTCAGACTCATGTGGAGTTTTCTAGAGACAAAGGAAATATGTTTGACAAATGGCACAGTGCTAGTAAGGTAACTGATTTTAACTCTCTACGGGAGTTAATCTTGTTAGAAGAGATAAAAAATTGCTTACCCGAATGCATTGTGTTTTATCTGAACGAACAGAAAGTATCCTCACTGTCGGAAGCGTCTGTATTGGCAGACGAGTTTGTGTTGACGCATAAGAGCGTGTTTTCGGCTCGTACGGAGAGCAGGGCCGCAGAGTTGTTAACTTTTAGTCCTAGTCGACCAGCAGTACATCCAGCACGCCCAAAAGATGTGCGTCACTGTTTCTATTGTCATAAGGTGGGCCATATGGGTAATGATTGCTTTCTGCTAAAACGCAAACAGGGAATGCCTCAGCACGCCAGGCCGCCAACGGGTGTTGGGCTGATTCGTACGGTTGTAAGGCCGGAATCAATGCAGAGGCCTCATAGTGAATGTGGTTTGAAAGTCCCTGTCCCAGTCCCAGATCACAGTTATGAACCGTTCATTTTTTAGGGGTTTGTTTCCATATCAGATGATGAAGCGTCTCAGCGTCCAGTTAGAATCCTCAGAGATACTGGTGCGGCGCAGTCGTTCATACTATCTGATGTGTTGCCCTTGTCCAATAATACATATTGTGGTTCCAGTGTGTTAGTACAAGGAATTGAAATGGGATTAGTCCCAGTGCCATTGCACTTTGTGAACGTACACTCTGAGTTAGTCAGTGGAGTGTTCAGAGTTGGAGTACGTCCTATGTTGCCAGTAAAAGGTGTGACATTTATAATGGGCAACGATATTGCCGGAGGAAAGGTGATACCTGTATTGGAGGTATTGGATAAAAGTGACCAGTCTCTCTCCGAGGAGCTGGCACAGGGTTATCCAGATGTGTTCCCCGCTTGTGCTGTCACACGTGCTCAAGCACGACAAGTGGGTGAAGTGATAGATTTGTCGAACACGATTCTATTCAGAGAGTGTGACCCAGAGGATAGCTTGGGTGCTACCTCTGGTAAGCTGGTGCAGTCTGACCAACAGCCCAGGGAAAGGAAGAAGGATGTGGAACTTGTTGCTGAGGCAATACAGTTACCAGTCACTCGTGAGCAGCTGATCGCTAACCAAAAGGTTGACATTAGCCTGGCTAAATGTTTTTCTAGTGTTGTCTCAGAGGACGAGCTAAAGAAGAAAAACATGGCATACTTCATTGATGGTAATCTCCTCATGCGTAAATGGACATCCCATGTTGACGCTGTCGGAGATTGGAATGCTGTTTACCAAATAGTGATTCCTACAGCCTTTCGACAAAATGTTTTATCCCTCGCTCATGATCACCAGTGGTCCGGACATCTGGGAGTCACCAAGACTTATGATCGAGTTTTGCGACATTTCTTTTGGCCTGGTTTAAAACAAGATGTGGCTCAGTTCTATCGGGCTTGCCACACCTGTCAAGTAACTGGGAAACCGAACCAGGTTATTCCTCCCGCGCCTCTTTGTCCCATACCTGCCATAGGTGAACCATTCGAACATGTGATGGTACGTGTGTCGCAAACCATTGTGGTTTGCTCTTTTAAGGGTGGGAGTGTTACGGATACAGGTATCCTGTGTCTTTTTGTGTTTTTCCTCTCCTTCTGCCTTAATCACAGGTGTCCGGTATTTTGTGTACTCACTAAGTTGTTGGTTACTCTGTTTGGTAACTTTGTTAGAGACTATTTTCCGTATGTGAGTATGGATACTGTGGTGTCCTGTGTTTTGTGTACTCACTCATTTGCTGGTTACTCTGTTTGGTAACTTTGTTAGACTATTTTCCGTATGTGAGTATGGATACTGTGGTGTTTTGTGTACTCACTCATTTGCTGGTTACTCTGTTTGGTAACTTTGTGTGTTTCTGGGAAAAGGGGAATTTAAGCAAGTTGCCCTTGGGCGTACATTACCCGTAGGAAGAAAACTGTCTAAAAACACTAGTTAGACCTGAGCGGACCACCCACTGTATTTTTGTATGATTAGCAGTAGCTTAGCGGTTCTTGAGGCAGGCAAGATCAGTTTAGGATTTTTTTACACTATTGTTTCATTTCTTGGGTCCTGCTCAGCCCTTTTTCCCAAACCTTTCACCGTGTCTTCAAAAATAAACCTTTTATGTTTGACGGTAGTTTATGGTTGTCGTGTAGTTTTAGTTCTCACTGTTTCATGTCACGATACTAATTTGCATGAATTATGTTACGGGTCTCTTGTCCATCCACCCTAGACGTTTAAAGCCACGGGGTTCGTAACAGTGTGTGTGTGCGTGTGTGTCTGTGTCTGTGTATGTGTTTGTGTTTGTGTGTGTCTGTGTGTCTGTCTGTGTGTGTCATACTACTAGCATCCATCTAGAGATGTGCTAATTAGCCTCTGAAACCTAGCACCATGTTATCACTCACAGGGATCTAACAGCTGGGTAATTGGTAAAAAATGTACTTGTCAGTCCTGAGGAGACAAACGGCGCTATCGTTCAGGGACTTGAGACTGTGGCCCGCTGGACCCCATGTTCCCCCCGTTTCAATTAGAAATCTAATTAGAAATCTAATTAGCATAGTACTAAAATGTAAATGTAAAATGTACAAAAATCCCCATAAAAATCTGTCAGTTTAAGTTGGAGAGGTGACAGCTTTAGAGCGATGTTTGACAATCGGTCTTCTCACAAAATCCTCTGCAGCGTCCGAACGGTTTGGCCTACAAACAATTGGAAGATGAGACTCACAAACAGGATGGTGTTCTCAGTTTTGCTCTACGACCCCCACAAGCGTCTTGGGACTCGTCTGAAGTCGGTTCAGCCGATCTGCCAACTTCTGTCTGTAGCGTCCGAACAGTTTGTGCTACACACTAATATGATGAGATTCTCACGTACATGTCGGTTGTTTTGCTCTAGGACGCCCACAGGCCTCACAAGACTCGTCTGAAGGTCCCCCGGTACCAGATGAAAAAAATGAATGGAAGTTCTGTGTAGCTCAGTTGGTAGAGCATGGCGTTTGCAACGCCAGGGTTGTGGGTTTGATTCCCACGGGGAGGCCAGTATGAAAATGTATGTACTCACTAACTGTAAGTCGCTCTGGATAAGAGCGTCTGCTAAATGACAAAAAAAATTAAATAATATATATATATATATATGGAGACTGTTTAGTTCCAAAAATAAGGGCTTAAATACATGAAAAATACTCCTGATCTTATCTCTGAGATATAGCACAGACACCTCAGAACAAACTTCCTTACTCAATGCGTTTGTATGAGCTAATAGCAGTAAGGCCAAATACAATTTTTTGTCAAAACAATTGTTTTATATTTTTTTGCTGTTACTTCAAGGGGTATTACAATTCTAAACCAAATAGCAAAATTATCCTTGGTACGATTTTCTCAAAACAATTCCATATAGAGTAGTAGAAGCCGCCTGTTTTATTAATGTTTGACTTTAACAACTTATTTATCTCTCTCCATAAAGAAAGAACCCCGAAACAATCTAAACCCGCAGAGCACACAATAAAGAATAATACGATTTCTGTTTTCTGAGATATCAGCTGGTAGTTCAGCGCTACACTGACAGCCAATAGCCGCAACAGTTTATTAGACCCCATGAGAAAAGCAAAAGAGGGATGTGGTGAAGGGGAAGAGGGGGAGACTCCTAAAAAGACAGAGTTTACATAAACATGTTCTGAGACCGCTCTTAGGGATGCAAGACAATAAAGATGATACGGTGAAATTGTAGTTATATCACACAACGGTGGCATACCCATCTCTTCATATATACTCCTCTCTTTCTCCATGCGTCTCTCTAACGAAACAGAAGGTTGACCATCTCAAACTGACAAGGGGGCAGTCCTTAAAACAAGTGATTAAGACAGTGACATATTTTCATCAAAACACGGACAGCCACGCTTTCTCTACATCTGGTGTATCATCAGGTGTATAATTTACAGACTTAGCGAGGCAACCTACGCTTGCAGTCACAAATTAGCTACATTGCTGATGTTGCTGGTAGGGCAAGATGTAAAGAATTTCAGTGAAACTACGTGAATCAGCAATGTTTTTTTCTAATTTCTTCTGCTCTCTTTTCTTTTCTTTAAATATCCACATCTAGCTCCAGTAATCAAGGGGTAGCAGCTACCAAACTAATATACAGTATGTCCCTGGTTAATGCCCATTAGCCACCCGCACACCTGTAATATAAAGCTGAGAAGAAGTGAGTACCTTGTCCAGGCAGAAGGTCTTGGTGATAGGAAAGCCCTGTGGATCATAGAGGGAGAAGGTCTTGGTGAGAGGAAAGCCCTGTGGATCATAGAGGGAGAAGGTCTCGGTGAGAGGAAAGCCCTGTGGATCATAGCGGGAGAAGGTCTCGGTGAGAGGAAAGCCCTGTGGATCATAGAGGGAGAAGGTCTTGGTGAGAGGAAAGCCCTGTGGATCATAGAGGGAGAAGGTCTTGGTGAGAGGAAAGCCCTGTGGATCATAGAAGGAGACGGTCTTGGTGAGAGGAAAGCCCTGTGGATCATAGAGGGAGAAGGTCTTGGTGAGAGGAAAGCCCTGTGGATCATAGAGGGAGAAGGTCTTGGTGAGAGGAAAGCCCTGTGGATCATAGAGGGAGAAGGTCTTGGTGAGAGGAAAGCCCTGTGGATCATAGCTGTGCTGGTGGTGAGGGGAGCGGAGGCCAGCCAAAGGGGTTTGGGAACCTGATTCCACATCTCCACACTGATGTCCACAGAGTCAATGGCACCATGGAAGGGAGCTGGGGGACGCTGGACATCGTCTGGACATGGAGAGACGTGTAGGACAGAACATACAGTTACAGACAGTACTGGGAGATAACCATGGGAATAAGGTTGCAAAAACTTTCCCAAAATTCCCAGGTTTTCCAGGAATCCTGGTTTGAGGATTCTAGATTTCCTGACCTTTCGGTTACTGGCCCAACACTCTTAACCGCCAGGCTGGGAGGATGGGATACTGGGAGTCGTCGGCTGTCTCTGTTATTACATGAGGGAGCAGTAAAGCGTCCCCTCTAACCCTGCCTTATTACAGTGCACTTTGAGTCAATTCACGTGGAGTTTACCACAGTAAGTGCTGTGTGCATCCTGAGTGGTTTAGTTCTGAATAGGTAATGATTGTGATGTATCGTTTGGCTTCCTTCCTTTTTTTTTCTTTTTCTAGTCATTTAGCAGACGCTCTTATCCAGAGCGACTTACAGTTAAGTGAGTGCATAATTTTTTTTCATACTGCCCCCCCCCCCCCCCCCCCCCCCCCCCGTGGGAATCGAACCCACAACCCTGGCGTCGCAAACGCCGTGCTCTACCAACTTCCTTTTCAGACACACAGGAAATAACTCATATTGTATCCGACTACTTCAATAATTAATGGAGATATAGACATATTCTGCTAATTCAGAAGTCATATAATTGTCTTGGTTCGTTCGTGAATCTACATTGCAGGGATGCTGTTAAATAGGAAAAAGAAACAAATGAATGTCTAGCGAGAAATAATAAAAAAAGAGTATTCAATAGTGATACTGTGTAAATGTGTATAGCCTCTTAAAAACGGAGGGGATTGTTGATTGCCAATGAAACATTGGCCGTGTCCGAATGCCCATACCTGCGTTCTAAATAGTAGGCTTTTTGGAGTGTGTGAAAAAAAAAAAAAAAAAACAGTATGCGACATTTCTAAAATGTTATATGCTTTACAGGCCAGGATGGCACATTGATTTAGTATTTTAATCTTGTAGAATTCCCACTACTGAGAAAGAGAATTGTCTTTCCAGACCCATGTGTGTTTGACAACAGCCTATAATCAGCTGATAATTAGACAAGGGGGTTGTAGCAGAATTATTAAATGGCGCGACACAATGCAAGTGCGCTTTAGCCTAGTATGTTGATATTTGTTGCTTACTGCATACATTTCTGCTAAACAATATGTTCTAAATATGTCGTACGATAAGTTTCACTAAACAGTACGTACGTAGTACGATAAGTACACAGTATGTAGTTTTTGTAGGTAGCAGGCAAGACAGATTTTGGACACGGCCATGCACTGTAAAAACTTTTCCCTGTATATTTACAGCATTGCACTGGCACCACCGTTGCCAGTTTAATACTGCACTGTTGCTTTACAGCTGCGATGCTGTAATATAAGTTGAAGGGCATCTTCCGCCAAGGTACCTGGATGTTGCTGACCCACACTGTGCTCATGTTAATCATTGTTGTGGCAGGCAAAGAAGAGGCCGGATTTGGAGGTGACAGCAGTTCACTCACACCCCTGACTGACTCACAAGGCAGAGGAGCAATTACCAGAATCTTTCAAGAAGAATAGATAAAACAATTTACGCACAAATTGCAATGTGTATGAAATAATTCCAATTTACAATTACAAATTACAATGTGTATGAAATACAGTCCTCACCAATGTTTTTTTTAGCCACTGAGCAAATATCAGGTCTGCTGAGCACAAACTTGAACGTTGTGAAATTTCTGTGCAACTTCCAGCGTCGCGTTACCTGTGAACACTGAGGCTGAACCCGCTTTATGTTACAGGCCTTTTGATCATAATGTAGGCCTACCAGAGTGGCCTACCATCAAAAAGAATGGAGAAAATGCCTCCCATAAAATTTGAACATGGAAATAGCTGTTCTATCATTCAGCCTACAGTAGCAGCCAATGTGTGGTGTTCAATGTAGGCCTACATTCCATGAGACTTTTGAAAAAAAACATGCAGGGCTTGACAATAACCCGTTTATCTACTTGTCCTTCAGACAAGGAGGTGACTGAACATTTTGCTGTATTGTTTGATGCAAGAAACCACTTAACAAAATAAAAATGCATAATTATTCCCATATCATTATTACAGAGAATCAGACACATTTTGTTATCCTCTGCCTATTGGCTACTTAACTTATTCAAGCCTGTCTCAAAATACAACACTTCCCCTTTAAGACAAAATAATCTCTTAACCTTGACTGGCTTTTCAAAGATGTCTAGAAATGTACACGTTTTGTGCTCTTGTAGGACGCAAACACTCCCCTATTGCTGACTACAAATGATCTATAACTGGGCAAATAACTCACTAACGAGCAAAGGATGTGTACACTTGGTTACATGCAGCGCTCTCTTTCATCTCTTAACAAACCCATCTACTCACAACCACAGCTGTAAACACTGTCCAGTTAAAAGTAAACGGCACAGATCCATATATGGTCTATTTGCGTTTTGTTTCGGTACGTTGCGTTGAAAGTGGCTAATATTGCGTTGATTCGATCACAATTGCCACAGTAAAGGAAAACGTTGATAAGTGTTGAACAGTGAAAAACTCTAGAAGGTTGAGAGTGTTCAATCTCGTGCTTCTCTTTGCGGGCTGATATTTATTTTGCGCGGCAGTCCCAGGGAGCTGCGCACGCGTGCAGCTTAGAGGGGACATTGGTCCTCACCATTGGTCCTCACCATTGGTCCTCACCATTGGTCCTCACCATTGGTCCTCACCATTGGTCCTCACCATTGGTCCTCACCATTGGTCCTCACCATTGGTCCTCACCATTGGTCCTCACCATTGGTCCTCACCATTGGTTCTCACCATTGGTTCTCACCATTGGTCCTCACCATTGGTCCTCACCATTGGTCCTCACCATTGGTCCTCACCATTGGTCCTCACCATTGGTCCTCACCATTGGTCCTCACCATTGGTTCTCACCATTGGTCCTCACCATTGGTTCTCACCATTGGTCCTCACCATTGGTCCTCACCATTGGTCCTCACCATTGGTCCTCACCATTGGTCCTCACCATTGGTCCTCACCATTGGTCCTCACCATTGGTCCTCACCATTGGTCCTCACCATTGGTTCTCACCATTGGTCCTCACCATTGGTCCTCACCATTGGTCCTCACCATTGGTCCTCACCATTGGTCCTCACCCTTGGTCCTCACCATTGGTCCTCACCATTGGTCCTCACCATTGGTCCTCACCATTGGTCCTCACCATTGGTCCTCACCATTGGTCCTCACCATATGTATTAGAACAGTGAAGAGTAGAGCTCTATACTTCAGCATTTTGGTTTTGAGATCAGATGATGAATATGACGTGAAAGTACACGTTGCCTTTGTTTTTTAGGGTAAATATTAGATTGGTATGTTCCTACTCATTCACACATTGTTCAAAGGTAAGACACGATCGCCACAGCTGAAAATGCAGATGATTTACTTAGTCCCATTCAATTATCAATGAAATATATTAGATAACAATGCACGGCAGGGCTCTACAGTGGGACCATTTCACTCACATATGCGCCTAGAAATGTTGCTATGCAACCTGCAATTTTAATTTAGGCGCCCCAGCGTGGCTAGAAAAAATGTAAAGCATTCTAGATTCAACGCCTCATTTTTTCATTGTGCTCCTAAATGTCTTTGTGTGCGCCTAGATTTTTCAACTTAGGCTCACACGTACTCCTTGTAAAAAAAAAGAGGTCAGCGTAGAGCCCTGCATGGCTACCTACTGCTGCCTGCATTATTTCCAGAAACTGAAAGGTTTTCGATTGCCCCATATATTGTTTCACCTTCCGAGAGGAGTAAAACTGTTCTTCTCCTGACACTTATGTACAATCAAAATGAACTAATAATCTTTCTTCATCTTTTCGCCGGCTATGCATGTTTGTTGAGGGACAGATCGCTAGAAAATGTGTCTCCCGAGTGGCGCAGTGGTCTAAGGCACTGCATCGCAGTGCTAGCTGTGCCACTAGAGATCCTGTTTTGAATCCAGGCTCTGTCATAGCTGGCCGCGACCGGGAGACCCATGGGGCGGCGCACAATTCGTCTAGGGTAGGGGAGGGAATGGCCGGCAGGAATGTAGCTCAGTTGGTAGAGCATGGCGTTTGCAATGCCAGGGTTGTGGGTTCAATTCCCAGGGGGGGCCAGTATGAAATAAAATAATGTCTGTCCCTTTTATTGCATATGCCTCGCTCCCTCATAGAATAAACTATTTATTTTGAGGGCGTACTATCTACAGAACCTTTTTAACCTTGTGTGTGTGTGTGAGTGACAGTCAGTGTACGCTTTTTGAAAAAAGGGTTCCGAAAGGGTTCTTTGGCTGTCCCCATAGGAGAACCCTTTTTGGTTCCATGTAGAACCCTCTGTGGAAAGGGTTCTATATGGAACCCAAAAGAGTTATACCTGGAACCAAAAAGGGTTCTTCGAAGGGTTCTCCTATGGGGACAGCCGAAGAACCATTTTAGGTTCTACATAGCACCTTTTTTCATAACAATTACATAAACATGTTACCTTTATCAATCAAGATCTCACCTCTTTGCTTGAAGGACTGAAGTAATTTCCGGCACTGCATTGGCGTCAAATGATATTTTATGTCCTCCGGCTGAACATATTCAAGGTCTCTAATATTCCTCCACTCCAACATTTCCCCTCAGATGCTCAGAGAAAGATCTCAGCGTCTCGGTCTCCAACTCGGGCAATTGGTGTTTGATTGCATCTCGAAGACCCTCCTCCATGCATACACTGGAACACACTGAGTGATGCAGGGAAACAACAGAGAAACCCGAAACTTTATAAACTTGTAGTGATAATCATATACAGTATACAATCAATAATCACTCAGACTATCTGCATTAACACACACATAATTAATCACATAATCTGGAATAAAATGAACACCAGTGACACAGACTGATACACCCCAGCAGTTAAATGGACCTGTGATTCTGTGACCAGAATCAGTGAGATCTTTCCAAATGTGTATTCGGCATAATTTTCTCCCCATTACAACAACAAGGCCTTTAGTGTATGCTGTTCCTTTAGACACCTCTGCAGTGCTTTGCTTTACGAACCCTTTTGACTGTGCAGCTTCCCTGAATGGCGTTGTTATATAATTGCTCCTCAAATGCATTCATGACACCGACAACTTCAACGCTACGTGGAAACAATTTGCCGCTGCATAAGTTAGATTGAAGTAACCGGTGCCTCTCTCAGACAATGTTTTTAACGGGTTTTCTAAAAGTTGTGACGTTTTCTGGCACACTCCTTGAAGTAGGAGTGCCTGCTCTCAAACCTCAGTGTCCACAAACGAATGAGTGGCCCAAAGTGCAGGATGACGTCGGGGTAGCGTAACAGGTAGAGATGCTTTGGTTTCAGTTTGGAGTCAGGGAACACAGTGCTTCTAAAAAATTCACATATTCTTCAATCAGAACCCTCAAGTATGCAATCTGATTGTGACTGATTTTGTTATGTTTGGCACAACTTAGCTCAAACATCTCCCTCAGTTTGAGACACAACTGCCAGACCTCACTGTCTAGTGTTATTTATTTATTTTATCCTATCGCCAACATACACTGCTGGTAGTAGTCGCAGAAAACACCAATTCTGGGCTGCATGGCCCTCAAGTTTCTCTCTGTTGGGTTTGATCTCAGATGGCTTGTTATGTGCTTCGCTCCCTGTATGTCTGAGCTGTGACATGCATCTATTTAACTGGACATGCGTGAAATGTTTTTCTACAGTTACTAGATACTTAATGAAAAGGGCCAAGTCATACGACACCATTCCTTCAAATAAATCATGGCCTAGACAAGGAGGAAGCCCTTTACGCACGTGGAAGTGGTTGAAAGTGTTGAACACAGAATCGAACTTGATCCCTTGAATTATGTCTTGGTCTGTGGTGGACAGCTCCTCAACACTGTCTTGATAGTTACTGATCGTTCTCTTTGGGCCAAGCTTGTGAGGTGCTCTTTGAACGGTCTCTCTGTAAACTAAGCAGTATCGGCAGAAATACTTACTACAGCTAAAGTTTTATGTAAACCCACTAATACAGTGGGATCCAAGATTATCCCTAGCAATGGCGATCAATGACCCTTTAAGAGTTTCTCCCATCCCCCGTCTCAAAGCCTGAATAATAATATAATAATAATAATATGCCATTTAGCAGACGCTTTTATCCAAAGCGACTTACAGTCATGCGTGCATACATTTTGTGTATGGGTGGTCCCGGGGATCGAACCCACTACCTTGGCGTTACAAGCGCCGTGCTCTACCAGCTGAGCTACAGAGGACCAGAATCCTCAGTATCCTTAAGATCTGCCATCAGATTGGAAAACACTTTCTCATGCCCAAAACGTTTAAAATCATCCTCCCTACAGAGCAATACCAATTGCATAGGATCGATTGATCGATTGTGGGGCAGAATCTCACCCAGTGTCATGTACACCGCCAATATTATTATTATTATTATTTATTTTTTACCTGAGCCTAGATTTGCCACTTCAAATGCATACTGGTAGACAATGATGAGGGGGACTCTTGGAACAGTACCTTTTCCTTTACATTGGTCTTTCATAGTTGACTGTCCCAGGAGAGATTTCAGTGTCTCTTTGATAGGGATGTATTGACAGAAACATTCCTTGCCACTAGCATCAGAACCAAGGTAAATCTAAGTGGGCTCAACATAGCTAAAGTTATGTTTGAAAAATGACTAGTGTTTTGTCCGACCTTAAGACTCCTTCATTATGTACTGCAAGCAGATCTTCTTGTGACACTTCATCAAATGATTTGCTCTATCTCACTTTCCTGCAAGTGAAGCATAGACAACCTTTCGTGGAGTTTTGAAAACACACCTTTCATTCCACAGTTGTGGACTTCCTGGAACTCTTCTATTATGGGCTGTATTGTGCTGGCTGGCAACAGCATTTTTTTGCTTGCATCTTTCATTAAAAGTTACTCAAGAATGCCCCTTGGTCAAGGTCATCAACTACATCATCTTTATCGACATGTGCATCTGCGAGTGTGACCGTCTCCTCATCTACTGGGTTTTTCTGCATTTTGTCTGACATGACTGTGATCTGCAACCGGCTCCTTATGTTTTCTGCTCAGATGGGAGTTAAAAGGTGACTTGACCCGGAAATATCTGGAGCAGGCTCTATAGGGACAAGACACCTTTCCCCCCCCCCCCATCTCTGATATGCATGTCCAAATGTAGCACAGTAACAGGACAAAAAAAAAGATGTCCACAGACAGCCAACCCACTAGTCAGCATGGGGACGCTGTTGTTCTGACACTGTGTGGACCCCGTCACCCAGAACACACATCCCACCCCTCATGTCTTCACGTCAGTATGAAAAATGTATGCACTCACTAACTGTAAGTCGCTCTGGATAAGAGCGTCTGCTAAATGACTAAAATGTAAATGTAAATGCCACATCAAATGAGCACACAGAACTGAAAAAAATAGAGTTCTGAAATGAGCATCCCTGAACCTGGCAGGAATTCCCCTTGCTAAGTCGCCTCATTCTGAGGTTTTGTCTTTTTATGACGCCTATATATACACATGGGATTTAAAAGCAGAGAAGTTCTTAAAAATGCAATCCTCTACCATACAATCAAAAATGTAGTTCGCCACATTTCTATGTTGTTGTTTTTTTGCATGAGTAATGAATGCTTTGATATTTAGGCAACAGAATTTGCAGGATTTACACCTGTTCAATAACAATAAAGCTACTTCCAGCTACCAGCCAGTCTGCAACATAGAAATGACACTACCCCCAGTCACCAAATTGAAGCCACACACCGGTAGAGCTGTCTAGCTATACCATGCAACTCATGCCAACATGACAATATCAACAACAAAAAATACGTAATAGACTACAAGGCAAAATTATGTTTCAGATATAATTAATTTAACGTTAATGGATAACTTCTTAAAGATTAGCAAAAGCACGAGGGAAAATTTAACTCACGTGGGAAAATGCCACGACCATCGCCCTGAATAATGTTAGCTAGCTAACCACACAATCTGAAGACAATGAAAGTAAAAGATAACTTTAATATCCTGCTGGGCAAAATATCAGTCTGTGCATGTTGTTGCTGAATTAATTTAATTTAATCGATTAATAAGGATAACAAAAGCAGGGGAATATTCCACCACACTTCTGCTAAATCACATGCACCCCAGACTGAATAGAGCCGTACAGTAACCAGATATTTGAGAAAGGTGTCCAATGGAGCATCTCTGAGCTATAACGCTAGCTAACGTTAGCAAGCACCATTCCTCTTTCATCTGAGATGCCTATCATTCCAAATACAGAATCCCCCCAAAATTATAAAACCCAAGAAAAATGTCAGTCCGTGCCTGCTGTGGGGATCTATTTTCTTATAATTAGATGTGAATGCCTAGCTTAAAAAATAATACATTAATGATTAAACATAATAGGTTTGTGCTGTACTGATATAGATTGTTTAACATAACAAGCTGTGATTAATGTGGGGAACTGTTAGGGAGTAGGGTGAGATAAGACTTGTGTCTCACAGAACATGTGTACTGCAAAAGTGCTGACTCTCTGGACAAGTTGCAAAACAACTAAACACCTGGCAACAGTGAAGTGCCAAGGGGCTGGGACCAGTCTGAGGCTGGGTAAGTTTAAACCACGCCCAGTCTCTACTCTGATAGGCCTGCTTGGAGCAGGAACTATCTCTGTCAGAGTATTTAAAGAAGAACTTATAACAATGGCTCAGTTCTCTGACTGCCCTGCGTGTTTTTTTCAGTGGGCCCGTATATACGATCATCATATTTACCATTCAAGTGTCTGCATTCATTAAAATACCAGTCTATTTTAGAAGACGTGTATTGACCTCTTTTTGTTCCTATACCAGATTTGATTTGACGCAACTTAACACTGCTTAAAAACGAAAGGTGCATTGGACCTAGCTATTCTCACACTCCCTCCCTAGATGGACAGTCCATTGGACCTAGCTATTCTCACACTCCCTCCCTAGATGGACAGTCCTTTGGACCTAGCTAATCTCACACTCCCTCCCTAGATGGACAGTCCTTTGGACCTAGCTATTCTCACACTCCCTCCCTAGATGGACAGTCATTTTTTCCCGTGTAGCCTACGACCACTTTTGCCACTAGCTTGTTTGGATTGTGTTAGCTAGCCAAATTGACATGTCGGTCTGTTGCGTTGATCTTTCTTGCCACTAATACCATAACTTTAGCACCATGCCACCCATGTCATGCACCCACCGGTTAAGTAGCCTATCCAACGAAAAACACATGGATTTCTGCACGCTGTTAATACTAAAATGATTTGCTCTATAGCTACAATATCACTGATTACCAGCAAGAAAGATCAACGCAACAGACCGACATGTCAATTTGGCTAGCTAACACAATCCAAACAAGCTAGTTAGCTAACGTAGCTAGCTAGCTAGCTAGCTAGTAGCTTAGTTAAGAAAACCTGCAGCAGGTATATGGAAGTATATATTAAATGGAATTAGCACATACCTAGAAGCTGTTCAAAAATATTTAGACGACTTTTCCTCGAAAATTTAAATAGCTTGAGTAGAACAGAAAGCTTATTTTCTCATGTGTCTCCCTTCACACTCACAGACCGTTTGGCGCAGAGCATCACATTAGTGGAAACCAAGATTGTTCTCAGGGCAGGCCTGGTTGTAGATACACCACCGTTCAAAAGTTTGGGGTCACTTAGAAATGTCCTTGTTTTTGAAAGAAAAGCACTTTTTTTGTCCATTAAGACTCCGGGATGCTGCCTAGAGTCGCCTCTTCACTGTTCAAGTTGAGACTGGTATTCCATAAAAAAAATCAGCCGTTTCCAGCTACAATAGCCATTGCTTTTCTTTCGAAAAAAATGACATTTCTAAGTGACCCCAAACTTTTGAACGGTAGTATAGGTTCGAGTCGCGTCGGGGACAATTTTAGCATTTTAGCTTTCCCTAACCTTTCCCTAATTATCCTAACCTGCCACGTTAATTATCCTGACATGCTGCGTTAATTCTCGTAACCTGCTACGAAAAGTATCTTCTGCTAGCCAAAACCGGCAGACCTGCCCTGAGAACAGTCTTGGTTTCAACTATGCGATACAGCTCTCTTTCTCCCACACACACACCGTTTGGCACCGCCAACTACAGCAGTGTTCGGGTACTACTGTAAAGAAATACAGTATGTTAGAGTAATTTTTACAGGAGGCTTACAATTACAGTTAATAACTGTATTTTTCAGCATTTTACCCATAATGCAGTGCAATCTGCAGCATTAATGCTGTAAAACACATTCAAGGTATTTAACAGAAAAGTCTTAGTGTGAGCTTTCACTAAAGCCTCCATCTGTCATGCCTGCTCCCGCTCCCCCTCCCCTGGCGCTCGAGGGTGCCAGGCTGCCCATCATTACACACACCTGTCACCATCATTACACACACCTGTCACCATCGTTACGCGCATCATTGGACTCTCCTGGACTCCTACATTTTGTTGATTGCCCCTTCTATATCTGTCTGTTCCCCAGTTTGATCCCTGCATTGATGTTGTTTTGTTTCCCCTGTCCAGACACTGTCCGTGTTTTGTTCCATGTCTTTTATTTATTAAATCATCACCCTGTACTTACTTCCCGTCTCCCAGCGTCTGTTGAACGGAGATCGTTACAGAATGCAGACACCAATATTGGAAGCATCAGGAGGTTTTTTTTTATAAATTTTTTTGGTGATGCCGGGTCCGGGTGCCGGGGGTGCCTCAGCCGGCTCGTCGGGCTTCCAAGCCTTAGCTGGCTCGAGAGGTTTCCTTGCCCCGGTTGGCTCGGCAGGCTGCCATCCCACATCATGCTTCCACGCCTCGGCCGGCCCGTCAGGCTCGACAGGCTCCCACGCCTCAGCCGGCTCGTCAGGCTCCCACGCCTCAGCCGGCTCGACAGGCTCCCACGCCTCAGCCAGCTCGTCAGGCTCCCATGCCTCGGCCGGTCCGTCAGGCTCGCCCAGGCTCGCCCAGGTGGGGGGGGGGGGGGGGGGGTACTGTCACGCCTGCCCCTGCTCCCCCTCCCTGGAGTTCGAGGGCCAGGGATAATTTTAGCTTTAGCCATGCTTTCTCTCCACCCCTTGCCTTCCTCCCAGAACATTTTCAAAATCTCTCTCTCTTTTACTCTCTTCTGCTGGATTTTCTCCCCTTTATCTCCTGCTTTATCGCTTTTTATTACTGTATCCATTTCCTCTCCCTTCTTTTGGCCATTTTGTTGCCTTTTTTCTGGTTATTCTTCTCCCATTTTCCAATCTCTTCTTTATTCAATGAGAACCTTTTTCATTGTTACTTATACTGGTGTTCCTGCCATTTCTACTCCTTGTGTTCTTGGTCTTCCTGTTGCTAGCCTCACGTTTGGTTCAGTGTCTCTGTTAGGGTGTAGGGTCAGTAATATTTTCCTTACTGTTTTTCTCGTGCCTATTTGTTCCCTTAGTATTGTTACTCGTTTTGGAATAAAACCACTTCTCTTAAAATTACCGACACTTCTATTTGTGGTTCTGTCCTTTTCCTCTCTCAAAACCCTGTCCTTCTCCTGTTCTTCTGTGTTGTCGAAAAATCATCCTTATCCTCATTAAAAAATAAAGCACTTTCAGATTTTTGTAGAATCAAGATAGACTTTATTACACAAGCAATAGAGCCGAGGTGGTCTGCAGAGCAACTCCTTTCCAGTTCTCGGTTCTCATCCTTTATACAGTTTTCATTTTTACTCATAATCCACGCCTTCTAGCTTAATCCCGCACTGGTCAGTTCACTCCACCATTGTTTCCCAACTTTGACAGTTCCGCCCAATTCTTCATCTTGAGTCACTTTGTTTGTTTTTAATGGTGGCGTAATCTGACTTCTCCTCCTGTTATTACCTCCTGCATTTATTTTCTATTTTCCCATCCGTTCAGACCTCTAGTTTTTACACCAGAGCGGTATCCACGGTTCTATTTATTCTGCCCGTTCAGACCCTTAGTAATATATTTAATGTCCTACGGCGGAATCCACAGAATCTACCCTGCACGTTCAGTCTTCTGAAGTTCTACTTTCTTAGTTCTCCAAAGCAGTATCCGCAGGTACCTGACCGTTCAGTCCTCTAGTGTTATATTCCCTTAACACACCTATCTTATCCACAGGATTTTTCTTATGTTAACATTCATGAATGCTTTTTGTCTTTTTCCTAAATTTAATTCTGGAGAGACCTCCGTTACCTAATCCGAACCACACAAACTTCCATCCTAATAGTAAGAACTCTACTTACCTCTTTTTCAGTGGCCACTGTGTTTGTGTAGTTCGTTCAGCCTCCTCCGGTGGCTCAGTATCCTTCTGATCCCTTTTTTCCAGTCCCTTCGTGGTCGCCAATTATGTTGTGGAAAATCATCCTTATCCTCATAAAAAAAATAAAGCACTTTTCAGAGTCTTGTAGAATCAAGATAGACTTTATTACACAAGCAATAGAGCCGAGGTGGTCTGCAGAGCAACTCCTTTCCAGTTCTCGGTTCTCATCCTTTATACAGTTTCATTTTTACTCATAATCCACGCCTTCTAGCTTAATCCCGCACTGGTCAGTTCACTCCACCATTGTTTCCCAACTTTGACAGTTCCGCCCAATTCTTCTTCTTGAGTCACTTTGTTTGTTTTTAATGGTGGCGTAATCTGACTTCTCCTCCTGTTATTACTCAGTTTTTGGAAACAATAGTGGCGTGACCAAACCCTATTTAGTAAAAACAACAGTGCCATTTCAGCATGCATGATTCATATAATTGGTTTGTTATGTTGTCCGCCCTTACGTGAGACAGAGTAAACTCGAGAGGTTCCCTATACTTGCTTCCTGTCTCCAAGCGTCTGTCGATCCGAGATCGTTACGGCATCTTTATTTTGCTTTCTTTCTCCCTCTCCCTCTCCCTCTCTGTTTCTCTCTCCCTCCCTCTCTCTCTCTCTCCCTCTCCCTCTCTTTTTCTCCCTCCCTCTCCCTCTCTTTCTCCCTCTCTTTCACTCTCCCTCTCTTTTCTCCTCCTCCGTCTCTCTTTCTCTCTCCTCGCTCTCTCCCTCTCTTTTTCTCTCTCCTCTCCCTCCCTCTCTCTCTCCCTCTCTTTCACCCTCCCTCTCTTTGCTCCTCCTCCGTCTCTCTTTCTCTCTCCCTCTCCCTCGCTCTCTCCCTCTCCCTCCTTCCCTCTCCCTCTCTTTCACCCTCCTTCTTTTTTCTCCTCCTCCTCTGTCTCTCTTTCTCTCTCCCTCTCCCTCGCTCTCCCTCCCTCTCCCTCTCTTTTTCTCTCTCCCTCCCCCTCTCTCTCTCCCTCTCCCTCTCTTTCCTCTTCCCTCTCTTTCCTCCTCCCTTTCCCCCTCTCTCTCTCTCTCTCTTTCCTACTCTATTTTACCCTCTCTCTTTCTCCCAGGTATCTTCTATTGGAAATTAAATTATGTTGAGCACATTTCTGTTGGTAATGCCTTAGAGACGAGCTACACCAGTCAGCAGCACAGTGAAGGTGCTGTGTGTTTATGTAGCATTACAATACACTATAATGCAGCTAAAACAACCATTGCAAATAACTCAGACAGTATACCAGTGTAGGTTGTATTGTATTGTGACCATCATTTCATTACATTGACTAATCCACTCAGTGGTGATCAACAGATTTACATAAAATTATTAACATGATATTCTACTGTACACATCTATCGACATATTCTGTTGACAAATAACGTTCATCTTGGTAGAAATTAATTAGTCGCCCAAATCTCCCCTCTACCATAGAGTTTAATACCAGTGACATTGACTGGTTGACTCCACACGGTGTTGGCCTGTCCTGATGACTGTCTCCATGGTGAGGTTGACATGTCCTGTTGACTGTCTCCATGGTGAAGTTGACATGTCCTGTTGACTGTCTCCATGGTGAAGTTGACATGTCCTGTTGACTGTCTCCATGGTGAAGTTGACATGTCCTGTTGACTTTCTCCATGGTGAAGTTGACATGTCCTGTTGACTTTCTCCATGGTGAAGTTGACATGTCCTGTTGACTGTCTCCATGGTGGTGTTGGCCTGTCCTGTTGACATCTCCATGGTGGTGTTGGCCTGTCCTGTTGACTGTCTCCATGGTGAAGTTGACATGTCCTCTTGACTGTCTCCATGGTGAAGTTGACATGTCCTCTTGACTGTCTCCATGGTGAAGTTGACATGTCCTGTTGACTGTCTCCATGGTGGTGTTGGCCTGTCCTCTTGACTGTCTCCATGGTGGTGTTGACATGTCCTGTTGACTATCTCCATGGTGGTGTTGGCCTGTCCTGTTGACTGTCTCCATGGTGAAGTTGGCATGTCCTGTTGACTGTCTCCATGGTGAAATTGACATGTCCTGTTGACTGTCTCCATGGTGGTGTTGTCCTGCATCTAACAGCAGGGACGATGGCCTGCCTGAATTCAAAATGTATTACATTGTTGTTGTTTTTTCATCCATCTACACACAATACCCCATAATGACAAAGTGAAAACATGTTTTTATATTATTTTTGCACACTTGGATTTTACAATATTTCCAATTTAGTCTTTTTAAAATTCTTCAAGCTCAGTCCAGTTGGTTGTTGATCAATGCTACACAGCCATTTTTTCAAGTCTTGCCATAGATTTTCAAGCCGATTTAAGTCAGAACTTTAACTAGGCTACTCAGGAACATTCCATGTCGTCTTGGTAAGCAACTCCAGAGTATATTTGGCCTTGTGTTTTAGGTTATTGTCCTTCTGAAAGGTGAATGTGTCTCCCAGTGTCTGGTGGAAAGCAGACTGAACCAGGTTTTCCCTCTGCCTCTATTACGTTTGTTTTTATCCTTGTTTTGCACCTGCAACAAAGATAGCTAAAATGTGCGAGTGCATTTTGAATTTTGTTTATCTAAAACATACACACGCACACACACACACACAAAACACAGAAAACACACACTCACACAAGCATGCCAAGGCACTGTTAAAGTTAGCCTAAATATGCAGGCAATCAGGTTTAGCAGAAATATCATCATATCAAATTAAACTAGTTGCTCGCAGTCATGCACCCCATTTCTTTCAAGCTCTTATCTGTAATTCCTCATGTTTTGATTAACCTTGGTGACTAATTGCTAATCATAACAATAGTCTCCTTAACTCCCCATGACACCTTTGGGTCGTGAAGAGGGCACAACAAAGCCTATTCCCCAAAACCTAAGGAGACTGAAGTGGGTTGAGTTACTTGAGTGGGTTGAGTTACTGACGTGATCTTCCTGTCTGGGTTGGCGCCCCCCCCTTGGTTTGTGCTGTGGTGGAGACCTCTGTGGGCTATACTCGGCCTTGTCTCAGGATTGTAAGTTGGTGGTTGGGGATATCCCTCTAGTGGTGTGGGGGCTGTGCTTTGGCGGAGTGGGTGGGGTTATATCCTTCCTGTTTGGCCCTGTCCGGGGGTTTCTTCGGATGGGGCCACAGTGTCTCCGGACCGCTCCTGTCTCAGCCTCCAGTATTTATGCTGCAGTAGTTTATGTGTTGGGGGGCTGGGGTTAGTTGGTTATACCTGGAGTATTTCTCCTGTCTTATCCAGTGTCCTGTGTGAATTTAAGTATGCTCTCTCTAATTCTCTCGTTCTCTCTTTCTCTCTGAGAACCTGAGCCCTAGGACCATACGTCAGGACTACCGGGCATGATGACACCTTGCTGTCCCCAGTCCGCCTGGCCTTGCTGCTATTCCAGTTTCAACTGTTCTGCCTGCGGCTACGAAACCCCTACCTGTCCCAGACCTGCTGTTTTCAACTCTTTAATGATCGGCTATGAAAAGCCAACTGAGAGACCTGAGCCCTAGGACCATACGTCGGGACTACCGGCCGTGGTGACTCCTTGCTGTCCCCAGTCCGCCTGGCCTTGCTGCTATTCCAGTTTCAACTGTTCTGCCTGCGGTTATGGAACCCCTACCTGTCCCAGACCTGCTGTTTTCAACTCTTAATGATCGGCTATGAAAAGCCAACTGAGATTTATTCCTGATTATTATTTGACCATGCTTGTCACTTATGAACATTTTTGAACATCTTGGCATGGTTCTGTTATAATCTCCACCCGGCACAGCCAGAAGAGGACTGGCCACCCCTCATAGCCTGGTTCCTCTCTAGGTTTCTTCCTAGGTTTTCGCCTTTCTAGGGAGTTTTTCCTAGCCACCGTGCTTCTACACCTGCATTACTAGCTGTTTGGGGTTTTAGGCTGGGTTTCTGTACAGCACTTCGAGATATTAGCTGATGTAAGACGGGCTATATAAAATAAAATTGATTGATTGATTGATTGATTGACTGAAAGATTTGGCATGGGTCCTCAGATCCTCAAAAAGTTTTACAGCTGCACCAACGAGAGCATCCTGACTGGTTGCATCACTGCCTGGCATGGCAACTGCTCAGCCTCCGACCGCAAGGCACTACAAAGTGTAATGCATACCGCCCAGTACATCACTGGGGCCAAGCTTCCTGGCATCCAGGACCTCTATACCAGGTGGTGTCAGAGGAAGGCCCTACAAATTGTGAAAGACTCCAGCCACCCTAGTCATAGACTGATCTCTCTGCTACCGCACGGCAAGCGGTACCGGAGCGCCAAGTCTAGGTCCAAGAGGCTTCTAAACAGCTTCTACCCCCAAACCATAAGATTCCTGATCTGCTAATCAAATGGCTACCCAGACCATGTTCATTGCCCCCCCCCCCCCCCCCCTCTTTTACGCTGCTGCTACTCTCTGTTTATTATCTATGCATGGTCACTTTAATAACTCTACCTACATGTACATATTACCTCAATTACCTTGACTAACCGGTGCCCCTGCACATTGACTCTGTACCAGTACACAGAGTATATAAACTCGCTACTGTTATTTTTCCTGCTGCTCTTTAATTATTTGTTACTTATATATTTTTTTTGTGTTTTTTTTATTATATTCTTTCTTAAAACTGCATTGTTGGCTAAGGGCTTGTAAGTAAGCATTTCACTGTAAGGTCTACAACTGTTGTATTCGGCGCATGTGACAAATACAACAGGTTCTACGAATGTTTCTTTAACAACAGGTTCTACAAATGTTTCTTTAACAACAGGTTCTAAGAATGTTTCTTTAACTACAGGTTATAAGAATGTTTTTTAAACAACAGGTTCTAAGAATGTTTTTTAAACAACAGGTTCTAAGAATGTTTCTTTAACAACAGGTTCTAAGAATGTGTCTTTAACAACAGGTTCTAAGAATGTTTCTTAAACATCAGGTTCTAAGAATGTGTCTTTAACAACAGGTTCTAAGAATGTGTCTTTAACAACTGTCACGTTGCTGTGGATTGGTGTGGTGTAGAATCAGGCGCAGGAAGCAGAGGATAAGTCCAACAAGACTTTACTAGAGCACACAAAAATAATCCAAACAGCCCGGAGGCAAAGGGACGCACACAGGCGTAAATAAGTGAGCGCACAAACAGGTGCGAAAATACTCTCCTAAACACAAGGAGGAAGCTATGAAAATAGCGTACCGACACGGGTAGCGCAACAACACGACACGAACAATTACACACAACACTAAACTAACAACAAGGAAACTAAATAGGGTGCTAAATGAGACATAACACAAAACAGGTGTGACTAACAGACAAAGCCAATCAAACAAGAAACATAGAGCGGTGGCAGCTAGTACTCCGGAGACGACGACCGGCGAAACCTGCCCGAACAAGGAGGAGGAGCCGCCTCGGCCGAAACCGTGACAGTACCCCCCCCGCCTCCGGCCTCGGGGACGACCAGGAGGACGCGGAGCAGGGCGCGTAGGATGACCACGATGGAATTCGGTCATCAGGGACGGATCCAAAATGTCCCTCCTCGGCACCCAGCACCGCTCCTCCAGACCGTACCCCTCCCACTCCACGAGATATTGGAGACCCCCCATCCGGCGTCTCGAATCCAGGATGGTCCGAACAGTGTACGCCGGAGCCCCCTCGACGTCCAATGGGGGCGGAGGAGTCTCCTCAATCTCAAAGTCCTGGAGTGGACCAGCTACCACCGGCCTGAGGAGAGACACATGGAACGAGGGGTTAATATTCTTGTAATCAATTGGTAGTTCTAACCTGTAACACACCTCGTTCAATCTCCTCAGGACTTTAAAAGGCCCCACAAACCGCCGACCCAGCTTCCGGCAGGGCAGGCGGAGGGGCAGGTTTCTGGTTGAGAGCCAGACTCGATCTCCAGGTGCGTACACTGGCCCCTCACTGCGGTGTAGGTCGGCGCTCGTCTTCTGTCGACGTATGGCACGCTGCAGATGGACGTGTGCAGCGTTCCACGTCTCCTCCGAGCGCCGCACCCACTCATCCACAGCGGGGGCCTCGATCTGGCTCTCATGCCACGGTGCCAGAACCGGCTGGTACCCTAACACACACTGGAAAGGGGTTAGTCTCGTGGAGGAGTGGCGGAGAGAGTTCTGTGCCATCTCGGCCCAGGGCACATATCTCGCCCACTCCTCCGGCCGGCCCTGACAATATGACCTCAGAAACCTACCCACATCCTGGTTGACTCGTTCGACCTGCCCATTACTCTCCGGGTGGTACCCCGAGGTAAGGCTCACCGAGACCCCCAAACATTCCATAAATGCTCTCCAGACTCTGGAGGTAAACTGGGGGCCTCGATCGGACACTATATCCTCGGGCACCCCGTAATGCCGGAAGACGTGAGTAAATAGAGCCTCAGCGGTCTGTAGGGCAGTAGGAAGACCCGGCATGGGAAGGAGACGACAGGCCTTCGAGAACCGATCCACAACGACCAGGATGGTGGTATTCCCCTGTGAGTAGGGAAGATCGGTAACAAAATCCACCGAGAGGTGAGACCAGGGTCGTTGTGGAACGGGCAGGGGCTGTAATTTACCCCTGGGCAAGTGTCTGGGCGCCTTACACTGGGCACACACTGAGCAGGAGGAGACATAAACCCTCACATCCCTGGCTAACGTTGGCCACCAGTACTTCGTACTAAGGCAGTGCACTGTCCGGCCAATACCTGGATGTCCAGAGGAGGGAGACATGTGAGCCCAATAAATCAGCCGATCCCGGACCTCGAGCGGGACGTACGCCCGACCCACCGGACACTGTGGAGGACTAGGGTCGGTGCGTAACGCCCGCTCGATCTCCGCATCGACCTCCCACACCACCGGTGCCACCAGACAAGACTCCGGTAGTATGGGAATGGACTCCACGCACCTCTCCTCCGTGTCATACCGACGGGACAGAGCATCTGCCTTCCCGTTCTGGGACCCAGGGATGTAAGTGATCTTGAACACAAACCGGGCGAGAAACATAGTCCATCGAGCCTGGCGAGGATTCAGTCTCCTAGCTGCCCGAATGTATTCCAGGTTACGATGGTCGGTCAGAATGAGGAAAGGGTGCTGAGCCCCCTCAAGCCAATGCCTCCACACCTTTAGGGCCTGTACTACGGCTAACAGCTCCCTGTCCCCTACGTCATAATTCCGCTCCGCCGGACTGAGCTTCTTAGAATAAAAAGCACAGGGGCGGAGCTTAGGTGGTGTACCGGATCGTTGAGAAAGAACTGCCCTGATACCGGCCTCAGACGCGTCCACCTCAACTTGGAAGGGTAAAGTGGGATCCGGGTGCGCCAACACCGGAGCCGAGGTAAACAGGTCCTTCAGTCTCCCAAAGGCCCTGTCCGCCTCAGCCGACCACTGCAAGCGCACCGGACCCCCCTTCAGAAGAGACATTATGGGAGCTGCCACCTGTCCAAAACCCCGGATAAACCTCCGGTAGTAATTCGCAAAACCCAAGAACCGCTGCACCTCTTTAACCGTAGTTGGGGTTTGCCAATTACGCACGGCTGCCACTCGGTCCACCTCCATTCTCACCCCTGACGCAGACAACTGGTAACCCAAAAAGGAAACTGACTCCTGAAAGAACAGACATTTCTCAGCTTTGACATACAGGTCATGCTCCAACAGTCTCCTCAATACCCTGCGCACCAGGGCTACATGCTCGGCCCGAGTAGAACTGTACACAAGAATATCATCTATGTACACCACTACTCCCAGCGCCTGCATATCCCGGAAAATTTCATCTACAAACGATTGGAAGACTGATGGAGCATTCATTAACCCATATGGCATGACGAGATACTCGTAATGGCCGGAGGTAGTACTAAATGCTGTCTTCCACTCATCGCCCTCCCTAATGCGCACCAAGTTATATGCGCTCCTGAGGTCCAATTTTGTGAAGAACCGTGCCCCGTGTAATGACTCCGTCATGGTCCCAATCAGCGGGAGTGGATAACTATATTTCACAGTTACCTGATTGAGACCGCGGTAATCAATACACGGACGCAAACCTCCATCCTTTTTCTTCACAAAAAAGAAGCTCGAGGACGCGGGAGAAGTGGAGGACCGTATGTATCCCTGTCTCAGAGACTCGGCAATGTAAGTTTCCATTGCCCTTTTCTCCTCCTGTGACAAAGGATACACATGGCTCCGCGGAAGCGCGGCTCCTGTCTGGAGGTCTATCGCACAATCCCCCTGTCTATGAGGTGGCAACCGTGCCGCTCTGGTCTTACTAAACACGAGCGCCAAATCCTCATACTCAGGAGGAATGTGCAGTGCTGGCATCTGGTTCGGACTCTCCACCGAGGTCGCCCCTACGGAAACACCCAGACATAACCGCTCACACTGAGCTCACCCTTTAAGAGCCTTCTCTCGCCACGAAATAGTAGGATCATGGGTAATCAACCAGGGAAGCCCCAGTACCACCGGATACGCAGGAGAGTCGATCAGATAGAGTTGAATCGTCTCCTCATGACCCCCCTGCGTCATCATCCTAAGTGGCGCTGTGACCTCCCCAATCAAACCAGATCCTAACGGACGACTATCTAAGGCATATACAGGAAAGGGCTTTTCGACTGGAAGGAGGGGAATCCCTAACTTAACACAGAATCTCCGATCTACAAAATCCCAGCTGCACCTGAATCGACTAGCGCCTTATGCTGGGAACGAGGTGCAACCTGTGGGAAACAAACAGGTAATGTAATGTGTACGACAGAAAGCTCTGGGTAAGTAGGGCGCCTACTCACCTGGGAGGACTCCCCACTGTATTACCTGCCATCTCCCTCACCAGAGGACCCTCCCCAGCACCTAGCCGCGGTGTGCCCTCCGCGGCCACACTTGGTGCAGGAGACTGCCCCCCTCGGGCTCCTACCTCTTCTTCCTCTAGCGCCAGCACCTCCAAGCTCCATCGGACTCTGCTCGGAGGCGCTGGAGGGTGGAATGGGAGGCCCCCACCTGGGACGTCCGCGGGTCGCAAGCAGGGTGTCCAGTTCGAATGGCCATGTCCACCAGCTGGTCAAATGTTAGTGTAGTGTCCCTGCATGCTAACTCCCTGCGGACGTCCTCCCGAAGGCTACATCTAAAGTGGTCTATGAGGGCCCTCTCATTCCACCCAGCATCAGCCGCTAGAGTCCGGAACTCCAGCGCAAACTCTTGAGCGCTCCTCATCCCCTGTCGGAGGTGGAATAGACGCTCCCCCGCCGCCTTCCCCTCTGGTGGATGGTCGAAGACTGCACGGAAGCGGCGGGAGAACTCCGCATAGGTGACTGTGGCGGCGTCTATTCCCCTCCATTCGGCGTTGGCCCACTCCAACGCCTTGCCGGTGAGACAGGAGATGAGGGCGGAAACGCTCTCGTATCCCGAGGGCGCCGGGTGTATGGTGGCAAGGTAGAGCTCCACTTGTAAGAGGAACCCCTGACACCCGGCAGCGGTGCCGTCGTACACCTTCGGGAGCGAGAGCCGAATCCCACTGGGTTCCGGTCGATGGACGGGCTGGCTGTCCGGTGGTGATGGTGCGATAGGTGGGGCTGTGGGAACCCCGCTGGTTTCCCATTGACGGAGGGTGTCCATGACGCCCTCCAAGGCGTGCCCGATCTGGTTGATTCGGTGCTCTTGACCAAGGAGACGCTCCTCCATGATGTCGACGGGTGCTCCTGCTGATTCCATGTGAGGTGTGTAATTCTGTCACGTTGCTGTGGATTGGTGTGGTGTAGAATCAGGCGCAGGAAGCAGAGGATAAGTCCGACAAGACTTTACTAGAGCACACAAAAATAATCCAAACAGCCCGGAGGCAAAGGGACGCACACAGGCGTAAATAAGTGAGCGCACACACAGGTGCGAAAATACTCTCCTAAACACAAGGAGGAAGCTATGAAAATAGCGTACCGACACGGGTAGCGCAACAACACGACACGAACAATTACACACAACACTAAACTAACAACAAGGAAACTAAATAGGGTGCTAAATGAGACATAACACAAAACAGGTGTGACTAACAGACAAAGCCAATCAAACAAGAAACATAGAGCGGTGGCAGCTAGTACTCCGGAGACGACGACCGGCGAAACCTGCCCGAACAAGGAGGAGGAGCCGCCTCGGCCGAAACCGTGACAACAACAGGTTCTAAGAATGTTTCATTAACAACAGGTTCTAAGAATGTTTCTTTAACAACAGGTTCTAAGAATGTGTCTTTAACAACAGGTTCTAAGAATGTGTTTTTAACAACAGGTTCTAAGAATGTGTCTTTAACAACAGGTTCTAATAATGTTTCTTTAACAACAGGTTCTAAGAATGTGTCTTTAACAACAGGTTCTAAGAATGTGTCTTCAACAACAGGTTCTAAGAATGTTTCTTTAACAACAGGTTCTAAGAATGTTTCTTTAACAACAGGTTCTAAGAATGTGTCTTTAACAACAGGTTCTAAGAATGTGTCTTTAACAACAGGTTCTAAGAATGTGTCTTTAACAACAGGTTCTAAGAATGTTTCATTAACAACAGGTTCTAAGAATGTGTCTTTAACAACAGGTTCTAAGAATGTTTCTTTAACAACAGGTTAAAAGTAGTACCAGGGGGGAGGAAAAAAAGAGTGGCTCTGCGTCCCAAATGAATTACTTTTCACCAGAGCTCTTTGGGTCCTGGTCAAAAGTAGTACACTATAAAGAGAATATGGTGCCATATGACAAGACAAAATAGTAACAAAATGGTTCTAAACATTCCTTTGAGCTGTGAAGAGGAGGAAGTGGGTAAACCAGATTAGTGGAGCAGATTACCATAACGATCAGTCAATCAAACTTTTAACATAAAATCAATAATACACAGCCAGATAGACACGGCCAGATAGACACAGCCAGATAGACACAGCCAGATAGACACAGCCAGATAGACACGGCCAGATAGACACAGCCAGATAGACACAGTCAGATAGACACAGCCAGATAGACACAGTCAGATAGACACAGCCAGATAGACACAGCCAGATAGACACTGTCAGATAGACACAGCCAGATAGACACAGCCAGATAGACACAGCCAGATAGACACAGTCAGATAGACACAGCCAGATAGACACAGTCAGATAGACACAGCCAGATAGACACAGCCAGATAGACACAGTCAGATAGACACAGTCAGATAGACACAGCCAGATAGACACAGTCAGATAGACACAGCCAGATAGACACAGTCAGATAGACACAGCCAGATAGACACAGCCAGATACACAGTCAGATAGACACAGTCAGATAGACACAGCCATATAGACACAGCCAGATAGACACAGTCAGATAGACACAGCCAGATAGACACAGTCAGATAGACACAGACAGATAGACACAGCCAGATAGACACAGCCAGATAGACACAGCCAGATAGACACAGCCAGATAGACACAGTCAGATAGACACAGCCATATAGACACAGCCAGATAGACACAGCCAGATAGACACAGCCAGATAGACACAGTCAGATAGACACAGTCAGATAGACACAGCCAGATAGACACAGTCAGATAGACACAGACAGATAGACACAGCCAGATAGACACAGCCAGATAGACACAGCCAGATAGACACAGCCAGATAGACACAGTCAGATAGACACAGCCATATAGACACAGTCAGATAGACACAGCCAGATAGACACAGTCAGATAGACACAGACAGATAGACACAGCCAGATAGACACAGACAGATAGACACAGCCAGATAGACACAGCCAGATAGACACAGTCAGATAGACACAGCCAGATAGACACAGCCAGATAGACACAGCCAGATAGACACAGCCAGGCTAGAACACTGATGGACAAACGGCTGGATTGTCTCAGTCTACACTGAGTTGCGTTTGCACAGTCTCACAGACTCTCACTCTGTCTTAACTGACTTGGTTGAGTAGATGTGGATTTCATCGTCAAGGCATGTAAAACATGTTCCCTTTCTGCCTGCTCCGGTAGCCCTAACTATACATTAGTTCATCTGCGCTTCCTCGCCAGGTTGGCTAATGGCTGCACTAGCTTGGTAACCAGTTGTAAAGCTCTGTCACCGAGCAGTGTGTGTGTGTGTGTGTGTGTGTGTGTGTGTGTGTGTTTTTGTGTGTATGGTCGCCGGACGGTGGTCTGTACCATTAAAATCGTTACAGTGATTCCATGTGATCGTTGGGTGATTATGGACAGTCTGTGATAACTACCTCTGTTTATTCAATAGCAGCCTAATTGAAAATCATTGCAGGTATGACCTTTTCTCAATGCAATCTAATTACCTGGCCTGGCTACAGTGTCACAGACAAAGACAGGTGTTGTCTTGTCAGCAAGAGTTTTGATGTCATCCTGTGTAGGAGAATGCAGGTCATTATGATGGGATTACTGAGACGGGGTGCTATAACCACGCACACACACATCAGGGGTTAAGGGTGAGAGGTCATCGACAGGTCAAATGACCACTAGGTAGTAAAATTGTGGCTTAAATTGTGTTGAAATATTTGAAGTAAAGTATCAGAGAGTACGCATTTTTATCACTTTTTTTTTTCTTCATGAAATGCAAAGTACATTTAATATGAAACTGGAATAAAACATGTCTAATTATCAAGCCCTAGGGAAAACTTAATTTGGTTGGTCAAAACTGGAAAATATATTTTGTCTCACGCATCACATTACAACAAAATAGAAGACAATAGGACGTTTTCCTGCTATGTTGGAATATCTTCATTTTCATACGAATTAATTAAGAAAAAAAAAAGTCATTCAAATTACGTTTCCAATCCTGGGGGGGTAGCTTCTATAAAAGCATCCTTTTCTCCCACAGTTTCCTGAAATTGTCTCAGTTGACATCAAGCTCACGCTTCACACAATATTTAGCTTTTCTTTCCATGTGATGTGACGATTACTTATGACTACAAGAGGACTTAACTTGATATACCTCATAAAGAAAACTTTATTGGTGAGATGCGATGCTAGCAGCTTAACTGTCAGTTTCTGCGGGAAAAAGCAAACAGCTTATTTTTCTCATTTGCTACAGGTTATTTTTGCCGTTGCTATGGGAGCGCGAGGTGAGCTCTGACACGACGGGTGACTAAGGTTGGCATTGGACAATGACTCTAGAACGTGCTGTGCTGTCAAGCTCAACTGTCAACTAGAATAGCATCGACAGAAATACATTTTTAACTTTTAATCACACACACAATCATAACTAATATACAGCAGTTGAATAATGTATCTTAACTCCAAGTGCTACTTCCAAGTGCTACATCTAAAGTTGATGGAATTCAAGACTGAAGGGAGTATACGAGTCAATGTCATGCTTCAAATGCAGGGATGTCTTTTAAAGGAACAGTCAAAACAGAAACAGTGCTGTCCATAATATCCTTCCTCTCAGTGAGGGTGTCTGTCTGGTCTCTGGGCAGCATGTGTGTGTGTGTGTGTGTGTGTGTGTGTGTGTGTGTGTGTGTGTGTGGGGTGAAGACCTTTGACCCAAAGACAAGCCAAAAATAGAAAAGAGGAAAAGAGAGAGAGGACGCTCTCCTCTTCTCCCTAACACTATCTCTCTGACTTTCTCTCTACTGCTCTCTCTTTCTCAAACAGGTTGAACATCTGGTGCACTGGTAACATCATCTCTCTCTTTCAACACCTTCTGTTTTCTTTTCTTTCCTTTCTTGTTGTTTGTCTCTACTTCCTCTACACCCTGATATTAGTCCTTCCTGAAAACATGGTAGACCCGCTTGGCACCGCAGCACCTTGTCTCCTGCAATCAGCACGCTAACCGCGATGAAGACATGGTAGACCCGATTGGCACCGCAGCACCTTGTCTCCTGCAACCAGCACGATCACCGCGATGAAGGCATGGTAGACCCGCTTGGCACCGCAGCACCTTCTCTCCTGCAACCAGCACGATCACCACGATGAAGACATGGTAGACCCGATTGGCACCGCAGCACCTTGTCTCCTGCAACCAGCACGATCACCACGATGAAGACATGGTAGACCCACTTGGCACCGCAGCACCTTGTCTCCTGCAACCAGCGCGATCACTGCGATGAAGACATGGTAGACCCGCTTGGCACTGCAGCACCTTGTCTCCTGCAACCAGCACGATCACCACGATGAAGACATTGTAGACCCGCTTGGCACCGCAGCACCTTGTCTCCTGCAATTGTGGTATAAATATTTGACTAATAGATAATCAACTCAAAAATATCTCTCAAGACACCGGAGCTTGTGAATTCAAGAATTAGACTTTATTGCATAACAAAGCTGAGCTTGCCCCATGGAACAACTGTCTCTCTCTGGCTTAGAGATCTCTTATATAAACACAAATGAAAAAAACATGCGTACATTCCTAACTTATTTTAGTTCTGCACCACCCTTTTTTTTTCAACGTCCAGCTGTCACACAATGTCCACTCCAAAAGGTCATGAATGCTTTTTTCTATATGAAGCCTCTCATTCTATCATTCTATTGGCTGCGTGGATTAGGCCCCTTTTTAAAAAAGAACTAATGTAATGCATACAATGTGTCTATAACAAGCCCATGGGCCACAGTTTGAAAGCCCCTGTGAAAGAACACATGCATTCATTTAAAACACAGCATATACTACATGTCTATATTCCTTATTTAAGCATGTATCTGGATTATAAAATATCAAACATGTTTATTATATTTTACCTTTGGCATCTCCCTACATGTGCCTTAATGATACATAAAATAATACCATACAATCAGCACGCTAACCGCGATGAAGGCATGGTAGACCCGCTTGGCACCGCAGCACCTTGTCTCCTGCAACCAGCACGCTAACCGCGATGAAGGCATGGTAGACCCGCTTGGCACCGCAGCACCTTGTCTCCTGCAACCAGCACGATCACCACGATGAAGACATGGTAGACCCGCTTGGCACCGCAGCACCTTGTCTCCTGCAACCAGCACGATCACCACGATGAAGGCATTTTAGACCCGCTTGGCACCGCAGCATCTTGTCTCCTGCAATCAGCACACTCCCCGCGATGAAGACATGGTAGACCCGCTTGGCACCGCAGCACCTTGTCTCCTGCAATCAGCACACTCACCGCGATGAAAACATGGTAGACCCGATTGGCACCGCAGCACCTTGTTTCCTGCAACCAGCACGATCACCGCGATGAAGGCATGGCAGACCCGCTTGGCACCGGCAGCACCTTGTCTCCTGCAACCAGCACGATCACCGCAGCACCTTGTCTCCTGCAACCAGCACGATCACCGCGATGAAGGCATGGTAGACCCGTTTGGCACCGCAGCACCTTGTCTCCTGCAATCAGCACACTCACCGCGATGAAGACATGGTAGACCCGCTTGGCACCGCAGCACCTTGTCTCCTGCAATCAGCACGCTAACCGCGATGAAGACATGTTAGACCCGCTTGGCACCGCAGCACCTTGTCTCCTGCAACCAGCACGATCACTGCGATGAAGACATGGTAGACCCGCTTGGCACCGCAGCACCTTGTCTCCTGCAACCAGCACGATCACCGCGATGAAGACATGGTAGACCCGCTTGGCACCGCAGCACCTTGTCTCCTGCAACCAGCACGTTGCCGCTCGTTCTATTGGCTGCATTGTTTACCTGTTTAGCTACCCTTGGCAACCAATGGCAGGAAATCATTGGAGGTGTGAAAGCCTTGGTAGATCCTCAGCCCCTCAAATATTGTATGTTTGTTAGCCTGTGGAAGACCTTGTGACAAAACCACACAAGTCTGTTAGCCTATGGAGACCTGGTGACAAAACCACACAAATGTAAAGCAACAGAGGTGAGAATGGTTCTACAGCAAAAAGTACATGTACAAACAGAAATAATTATGTCAATTCCTCCTAAAATTGAAAGTCAGATGTTTCTCTGTACCTTCCCTTTGTTCCTCCATCTTCCCAACTTCCTTTTCTCTCCTCCTGTCTCCTATCTCCTGCCTCCTGCTTCCTGCCGTTTGTCTCCTGTCTCCTGTCTCCTGCCTCCTGACCTACAATTATTACAGTGATTTATTTTACAGGGACAATACTTTAATCTGTGCCTTTGAAATACCTGACAAAGCCTCTATTTTATCACAACCTGTCATTGTCACTTACATGACAAAGACACGTCACATTGATAGGAACAGGGCTCAGATCAGATCTAACACAATGGAACAAGGCTCAGATCAGATCTAACACAATGGAACAGGGCTCAGATCAGATCTAACACAATGTAACAAGGCTCAGATCAGATCTAACACAATGGAACAGGGCTCAGATCAGATCTAACACAATGGAACAGGGCTCAGATCAGATCTATCACAATGGAACACGGCTCAGATCAGATCTAACACAATGGAAAAGAGCTCAGATCAGATTTAACACAAAGACAGTGCACATTGATACGAACAGGGCTCAGATCAGATCTAGTACAATGGAAAAGGCTAAGATCAGATCTAACACAAAGTCAGGGCACATTGATACAAACAAGGCTCAGATTTAACACAATAGTACAAATTGAGACTTGTTGGCTGCGTTTAAACAAGTATTTTTTTTACACTAATTGGTATCTTATTTTATTTGTTTTATTTTTCCAGGCAAGAGACAAAAGGCCCCCCTCCTGTGGGAGAGGGGGTGGGGATTATTGAGCAATCAGAGCAGGTCTTTTGAACATAATTGGGCAAAATATCAGAATTGAGCTGCCTGTGTAAACACAGCCACTGAGAAGAATGTGAAAGTGACACAATTTGACATCATATAGCAATAACATTTTTGGAGCAATATTGTAACATTTATTTTGTTGTATATTAACCCACTTGTTATAATGCATAGTTAATACTGTAGTCCAGTTTATACTAGTGTTATCATTGCTTTATAAAATGTCTCATTTTGAGCCATGAAATCTCCTGCTTTTAAATAGGTATTATACTCCTGTGTAAATGGTAACGCCACCGGTATGCTCCTAATGGGGATATTACAGTATATCACGGCTAAGAGCTCATTACAAATGGATATGAATTGCTAAGTAATGGCGACTGGGAGGTTAAATTGTGACACAGAGCAGAGCAGCTTTCTAACAGTGTTTAAAAATGCAGGGATTATATGACATAATGGGTACATTTAACTACGACACCGTGAGACGTGGCCCTCGTTACTAGGAGAAGGATTTTATGTTAAAACATAATGGTCACTACAGCAGTAGTAATCCAAAGAAATTAGACTCTGGGAACTGCTCTAATACTGAAAACATGCAGTATTAGACTCTGGGAACTGCTCTAATACTGAAAACATGCAGTATTAGACTCTGGGAACTGCTCTAATACTGAAAACATGCAGTATTAGACTCTGGGAACTGCTCTAATACTGAAAACATGCAGTATTAGACTCTGAGAACTGCTCTAATACTGAAAACATGCAGTATTAGACTCTGGGAACTGCTCTAATACTGAAAACATGCAGTATTAGACTCTGGGAACTGCTCTAATACTGAAAACATGCAGTATTAGACTATGGGAACTGCTCTAATACTGAAAACATGCAGTATTAGACTCTGGGAACTGCTCTAATACTGAAAACATGCAGTATTAGACTCTGGGAACTGCTCTAATACTGACAACATGCAGTATTAGACTCTGGGAACTGCTCTAATACTGAAAACATGCAGTATTAGACTCTGGGAACTTCTCTAGTACTGAAAACATGCAGTATTAGACTCTGGGAACTGCTCTAATACTGAAAACATGCAGTATTAGACTCTGGGAACTGCTCTAATACTGAAAACATGCAGTATTAGACTCTGGGAACTGCTCTAATACTGAAAACATGCAGTATTAGACTCTGGGAACTGCTCTAATACTGAAAACATGCAGTATTAGACTCTGGGAACTGCTCTAATACTGAAAACATGCAGTATTAGACTCTGGGAACTGCTCTAATACTGAAAACATGCAGTATTAGACTCTGGGAACTGCTCTAATACTGAAAACATACAGTATTAGACTCTGGGAACTGCTCGAATACTGAAAACATGCAGTATTAGACTCTGGGAACTGCTCTAATACTGAAAACATGCAGTATTAGACTCTGGCAACTGCTCTAATACTGAAAACATGCAGTATTAGACACTGGGAACTGCTCTAATACTGAAAACATGCAGTATTAGACTCTGGGAACTGCTCTAATACAGAAAACATGCAGTATTAGACTCTGGGAACTGCTCTAATACTGAAAACATGCAGTATTAGACTCTGGGAACTGCTCTAATACTGAAAACATGCAGTATTAGACTCTGGGAACTGCTCTAATACTGAAAACATACAGTATTAGACTCTGGGAACTGCTCTAATACTGAAAACATACAGTATTAGACTCTGGGAACTGCTCTAATACTGAAAACATGCAGTATTAGACTCTGAGAACTGCTCTAATACTGAAAACATACAGTATTAGACTCTGGGAACTGCTCTAATACTGAAAACATACAGTATTAGACTCTGGGAACTGCTCTAATACTGAAAACATACAGTATTAGACTCTGGGAACTGCTCTAATAATGAAAACACGCAGTATTAGACTATGGGAACTGCTCTAATACTGAAAACACGCAGTATTAGACTCTGGGAACTGCTCTAATACTGAAAACACGCAGTATTAGACTATGGGAACTGCTCTAATACTGAAAACACACAGTATTAGACTCTGGGAACTGCTCTAATACTGAAAACATACAGTATTAGACTCTGGGAACTGCTCTAATACTGAAAACATGCAGTATTAGACTCTGGGAACTGCTCTAATACTGAAAACATGCAGTATTAGACTATGGGAACTGCTATAATACTGAAAACATGCAGTATTAGACTCTGAGAACTGCTCTAATACTGAAAACATACAGTATTAGACTCTGGGAACTGCTCTAATACTGAAAACATACAGTATTAGACTCTGGGAACTGCTCTAATACTGAAAACATGCAGTATTAGACTCTGGGAACTGCTCTAATACTGAAAACATACAGTATTAGACTCTGGGAACTGCTCTAAAACTGAAAACATACAGTATTAGACTCTGGGAACTGCTCTAATACTGAAAACATACAGTATTAGACTCTGGGAACTGCTCTAATACTGAAAACACGCGGTATTAGACTCTGGGAACTGCTCTAATACTGAAAACACGCAGTATTAGACTCTGGGAACTGCTCTAATACTGAAAACACGCAGTATTAGACTCTGGGAACTGCTCTAATACTGAAAACATGCAGTATTAGACTCTGGGAACTGCTCTAATACTGAAAACACGCAGTATTAGACTCTGGGAACTGCTCTAATACTGAAAACACGCAGTATTAGACTCTGGGAACTGCTCTAATACTGAAAACACGCAGTATTAGACTCTGGGAACTGCTCTAATACTGAAAACACGCAGTATTAGACTCTGGGAACTGCTCTAGTACTGAAAACATGCAGTATTAGACTCTGGGAACTGCTCTAATACTGAAAACACGCAGTATTAGACTCTGGGAACTGCTCTAATACTGAAAACACGCAGTATTAGACTCTGGGAACTGCTCTAATACTGAAAACACGCAGTATTAGACTCTGGGAACTGCTCTAATACTGAAAACACACAGTATTAGACTCTGGGAACTGCTCTAATACTGAAAACACACAGTATTAGACTCTGGGAACTGCTCTAATACTGAAAACATGCAGTATTAGACTCTGGGAACTGCTCTAATACTGAAAACATGCAGTATTAGACTCTGGGAACTGCTCTAATACTGAAAACATGCAGTATTAGACTCTGGGAACTGCTCTAATACTGAAAACATACAGTATTAGACTCTGGGAACTGCTCTAATACTGAAAACATGCAGTATTAGACTCTGGGAACTGCTCTAATACTGAAAACATACAGTATTAGACTCTGGGAACTGCTCTAATACTGAAAACATGCAGTATTAGACTCTGGGAACTGCTCTAATACTGAAAACATACAGTATTAGACTCTGGGAACTGCTCTAATACTGAAAACATGCAGTATTAGACTCTGGGAACTGCTCTAATACTGAAAACATGCAGTATTACACTCTGGGAACTGCTCTAATACTGAAAACATACAGTATTAGACTCTGGGAACTGCTCTAATACTGAAAACATACAGTATTAGACTCTGGGAACTGCTCTAATACTGAAAACATACAGTATTAGACTCTGGGAACTGCTCTAATACTGAAAACATGCAGTATTAGACTCTGGGAACTGCTCTAATACTGAAAACATGCAGTATTAGACTCTGGGAACTGCTCTAATACTGAAAACATGCAGTATTAGACTCTGGGAACTGCTCTAATACTGAAAACATGCAGTATTAGACTCTGGGAACTGCTCTAATACTGAAAACATACAGTATTAGACTCTGGGAACTGCTCTAATACTGAAAACATACAGTATTAGACTCTGGGAACTGCTCTAATACTGAAAACATGCAGTATTAGACTCTGGGAACTGCTCTAATACTGAAAACATGCAGTATTAGACTCTGGGAACTGCTCTAATACTGAAAACATGCAGTATTAGACTCTGGGAACTGCTCTAATACTGAAAACATGCAGTATTAGACTCTGGGAACTGCTCTAATACTGAAAACATGCAGTATTAGACTCTGGGAACTGCTCTAATACTGAAAACATGCAGTATTAGACTCTGGGAACTGCTCTAATACTGAAAACATGCAGTATTAGACTCTGGGAACTGCTCTAATACTGAAAACATGCAGTATTAGACTCTGGGAACTGCTCTAATACTGAAAACATGCAGTATTAGACTCTGGGAACTGCTCTAATACTGAAAACATGCAGTATTAGACTCTGGGAACTGCTCTAATACTGAAAACATGCAGTATTAGACTCTGGGAACTGCTCTAATACTGAAAACATGCAGTATTAGACTCTGGGAACTGCTCTAATACTGAAAACATGCAGTATTAGACTCTGGGAACTGCTCTAATACTGAAAACATGCAGTATTAGACTCTGGGAACTGCTCTAATACTGAAAACATGCAGTATTAGACTCTGGGAACTGCTCTAATACTGAAAACATGCAGTATTAGACTCTGGGAACTGCTCTAATACTGAAAACATGCAGTATTAGACTCTGGGAACTGCTCTAATACTGAAAACATGCAGTATTAGACTCTGGGAACTGCTCTAATACTGAAAACATGCAGTATTAGACTCTGGGAACTGCTCTAATACTGAAAACATGCAGTATTAGACTCTGGGAACTGCTCTAATACTGAAAACATGCAGTATTAGACTCTGGGAACTGCTCTAATACTGAAAACATGCAGTATTAGACTCTGGGAACTGCTCTAATACTGAAAACATGCAGTATTAGACTCTGGGAACTGCTCTAATACTGAAAACATACAGTATTAGACTCTGGGAACTGCTCTAATACTGAAAACATACAGTATTAGACTCTGGGAACTGCTCTAATACTGAAAACATGCAGTATTAGACTCTGGGAACTGCTCTAATACTGAAAACATACAGTATTAGACTCTGGGAACTGCTCTAATACTGAAAACATACAGTATTAGACTCTGGGAACTGCTCTAATACTGAAAACATACAGTATTAGACTCTGGGAACTGCTCTAATAATGAAAACACGCAGTATTAGACTATGGGAACTGCTCTAATACTGAAAACACGCAGTATTAGACTCTGGGAACTGCTCTAATACTGAAAACACGCAGTATTAGACTATGGGAACTGCTCTAATACTGAAAACACACAGTATTAGACTCTGGGAACTGCTCTAATACTGAAAACATACAGTATTAGACTCTGGGAACTGCTCTAATACTGAAAACATGCAGTATTAGACTCTGGGAACTGCTCTAATACTGAAAACATGCAGTATTAGACTATGGGAACTGCTATAATACTGAAAACATGCAGTATTAGACTCTGAGAACTGCTCTAATACTGAAAACATACAGTATTAGACTCTGGGAACTGCTCTAATACTGAAAACATACAGTATTAGACTCTGGGAACTGCTCTAATACTGAAAACACGCGGTATTAGACTCTGGGAACTGCTCTAATACTGAAAACACGCAGTATTAGACTCTGGGAACTGCTCTAATACTGAAAACACGCGGTATTAGACTCTGGGAACTGCTCTAATACTGAAAACATGCAGTATTAGACTCTGGGAACTGCTCTAATACTGAAAACACGCAGTATTAGACTCTGGGAACTGCTCTAATACTGAAAACACGCAGTATTAGACTCTGGGAACTGCTCTAATACTGAAAACACGCAGTATTAGACTCTGGGAACTGCTCTAATACTGAAAACACGCAGTATTAGACTCTGGGAACTGCTCTAGTACTGAAAACATGCAGTATTAGACTCTGGGAACTGCTCTAATACTGAAAACATGCAGTATTAGACTCTGGGAACTGCTCTAATACTGAAAACACGCAGTATTAGACTCTGGGAACTGCTCTAATACTGAAAACACGCAGTATTAGACTCTGGGAACTGCTCTAATACTGAAAACACACAGTATTAGACTCTGGGAACTGCTCTAATACTGAAAACATGCAGTATTAGACACTGGGAACTGCTCTAATACTGAAAACATGCAGTATTAGACTCTGGGAACTGCTCTAATACTGAAAACATGCAGTATTAGACTCTGGGAACTGCTCTAATACTGAAAACATGCAGTATTAGACTCTGGGAACTGCTCTAATACTGAAAACATACAGTATTAGACTCTGGGAACTGCTCGAATACTGAAAACATGCAGTATTAGACTCTGGGAACTGCTCTAATACTGAAAACATGCAGTATTAGACTCTGGCAACTGCTCTAATACTGAAAACATGCAGTATTAGACACTGGGAACTGCTCTAATACTGAAAACATGCAGTATTAGACTCTGGGAACTGCTCTAATACAGAAAACATGCAGTATTAGACTCTGGGAACTGCTCTAATACTGAAAACATGCAGTATTAGACTCTGGGAACTGCTCTAATACTGAAAACATGCAGTATTAGACTCTGGGAACTGCTCTAATACTGAAAACATACAGTATTAGACTCTGGGAACTGCTCTAATACTGAAAACATACAGTATTAGACTCTGGGAACTGCTCTAATACTGAAAACATGCAGTATTAGACTCTGAGAACTGCTCTAATACTGAAAACATACAGTATTAGACTCTGGGAACTGCTCTAATACTGAAAACATACAGTATTAGACTCTGGGAACTGCTCTAATACTGAAAACATACAGTATTAGACTCTGGGAACTGCTCTAATAATGAAAACACGCAGTATTAGACTATGGGAACTGCTCTAATACTGAAAACACGCAGTATTAGACTCTGGGAACTGCTCTAATACTGAAAACACGCAGTATTAGACTATGGGAACTGCTCTAATACTGAAAACACACAGTATTAGACTCTGGGAACTGCTCTAATACTGAAAACATACAGTATTAGACTCTGGGAACTGCTCTAATACTGAAAACATGCAGTATTAGACTCTGGGAACTGCTCTAATACTGAAAACATGCAGTATTAGACTATGGGAACTGCTATAATACTGAAAACATGCAGTATTAGACTCTGAGAACTGCTCTAATACTGAAAACATACAGTATTAGACTCTGGGAACTGCTCTAATACTGAAAACATACAGTATTAGACTCTGGGAACTGCTCTAATACTGAAAACATGCAGTATTAGACTCTGGGAACTGCTCTAATACTGAAAACATACAGTATTAGACTCTGGGAACTGCTCTAAAACTGAAAACATACAGTATTAGACTCTGGGAACTGCTCTAATACTGAAAACATACAGTATTAGACTCTGGGAACTGCTCTAATACTGAAAACACGCGGTATTAGACTCTGGGAACTGCTCTAATACTGAAAACACGCAGTATTAGACTCTGGGAACTGCTCTAATACTGAAAACACGCGGTATTAGACTCTGGGAACTGCTCTAATACTGAAAACATGCAGTATTAGACTCTGGGAACTGCTCTAATACTGAAAACACGCAGTATTAGACTCTGGGAACTGCTCTAATACTGAAAACACGCAGTATTAGACTCTGGGAACTGCTCTAATACTGAAAACACGCAGTATTAGACTCTGGGAACTGCTCTAATACTGAAAACACGCAGTATTAGACTCTGGGAACTGCTCTAGTACTGAAAACATGCAGTATTAGACTCTGGGAACTGCTCTAATACTGAAAACACGCAGTATTAGACTCTGGGAACTGCTCTAATACTGAAAACACGCAGTATTAGACTCTGGGAACTGCTCTAATACTGAAAACACGCAGTATTAGACTCTGGGAACTGCTCTAATACTGAAAACACACAGTATTAGACTCTGGGAACTGCTCTAATACTGAAAACACGCAGTATTAGACTCTGGGAACTGCTCTAATACTGAAAACATGCAGTATTAGACTCTGGGAACTGCTCTAATACTGAAAACACGCAGTATTAGACTCTGGGAACTGCTCTAATACTGAAAACATGCAGTATTAGACTCTGGGAACTGCTCTAATACTGAAAACATACAGTATTAGACTCTGGGAACTGCTCTAATACTGAAAACATGCAGTATTAGACTCTGGGGACTGCTCTAATACTGAAAACATACAGTATTAGACTCTGGGAACTGCTCTAATACTGAAAACATGCAGTATTAGACTCTGGGAACTGCTCTAATACTGAAAACATACAGTATTAGACTCTGGGAACTGCTCTAATACTGAAAACATGCAGTATTACACTCTGGGAACTGCTCTAATACTGAAAACATGCAGTATTACACTCTGGGAACTGCTATAATACTGAAAACATACAGTATTAGACTCTGGGAACTGCTCTAATACTGAAAACATACAGTATTAGACTCTGGGAACTGCTCTAATACTGAAAACATACAGTATTAGACTCTGGGAACTGCTCTAATACTGAAAACATGCAGTATTAGACTCTGGGAACTGCTCTAATACTGAAAACATGCAGTATTAGACTCTGGGAACTGCTCTAATACTGAAAACATGCAGTATTAGACTCTGGGAACTGCTCTAATACTGAAAACATGCAGTATTAGACTCTGGGAACTGCTCTAATACTGAAAACATACAGTATTAGACTCTGGGAACTGCTCTAATACTGAAAACATGCAGTATTAGACTCTGGGAACTGCTCTAATACTGAAAACATACAGTATTAGACTCTGGGAACTGCTCTAATACTGAAAACATGCAGTATTAGACTCTGGGAACTGCTCTAATACTGAAAACATACAGTATTAGACTCTGGGAACTGCTCTAATACTGAAAACATGCAGTATTAGACTCTGGGAACTGCTCTAATACTGAAAACATGCAGTATTAGACTCTGGGAACTGCTCTAATACTGAAAACATGCAGTATTAGACTCTGGGAACTGCTCTAATACTGAAAACATGCAGTATTAGACTCTGGGAACTGCTCTAATACTGAAAACATACAGTATTAGACTCTGGGAACTGCTCTAATACTGAAAACATGCAGTATTAGACTCTGGGAACTGCTCTAATACTGAAAACATGCAGTATTAGACTCTGGGAACTGCTCTAATACTGAAAACATGCAGTATTAGACTCTGGGAACTGCTCTAATACTGAAAACATGCAGTATTAGACTCTGGGAACTGCTCTAATACTGAAAACATGCAGTATTAGACTCTGGGAACTGCTCTAATACTGAAAACATACAGTATTAGACTCTGGGAACTGCTCTAATACTGAAAACATGCAGTATTAGACTCTGGGAACTGCTCTAATACTGAAAACATACAGTATTAGACTCTGGGAACTGCTCTAATACTGAAAACATGCAGTATTAGACTCTGGGAACTGCTCTAATACTGAAAACATGCAGTATTAGACTCTGGGAACTGCTCTAATACTGAAAACATGCAGTATTAGACTCTGGGAACTGCTCTAATACTGAAAACATGCAGTATTAGACTCTGGGAACTGCTCTAATACTGAAAACATGCAGTATTAGACTCTGGGAACTGCTCTAATACTGAAAACATACAGTATTAGACTCTGGGAACTGCTCTAATACTGAAAACATACAGTATTAGACTCTGGGAACTGCTCTAATACTGAAAACATGCAGTATTAGACTCTGGGAACTGCTCTAATACTGAAAACATGCAGTATTAGACTCTGGGAACTGCTCTAATACTGAAAACATGCAGTATTAGACTCTGGGAACTGCTCTAATACTGAAAACATACAGTATTAGACTCTGGGAACTGCTCTAATACTGAAAACATGCAGTATTAGACTCTGGGAACTGCTCTAATACTGAAAACATAGCAGTATTAGACTCTGGGAACTGCTCTAATACTGAAAACATACAGTATTAGACTCTGGGAACTGCTCTAATACTGAAAACATGCAGTATTAGACTCTGGGAACTGCTCTAATACTGAAAACATACAGTATTAGACTCTGGGAACTGCTCTAATACTGAAAACATACAGTATTAGACTCTGGGAACTGCTCTAATACTGAAAACATACAGTATTAGACTCTGGGAACTGCTCTAATACTGAAAACATGCAGTATTAGACTCTGGGAACTGCTCTAATACTGAAAACATGCAGTATTAGACTCTGGGAACTGCTCTAATACTGAAAACATGCAGTATTAGACTCTGGGAACTGCTCTAATACTGAAAACATGCAGTATTAGACTCTGGGAACTGCTCTAATACTGAAAACATGCAGTATTAGACTCTGGGAACTGCTCTAATACTGAAAACATGCAGTATTAGACTCTGGGAACTGCTCTAATACTGAAAACATAGCAGTATTAGACTCTGGGAACTGCTCTAATACTGAAAACATGCAGTATTAGACTCTGGGAACTGCTCTAATACTGAAAACATGCAGTATTAGACTCTGGGAACTGCTCTAATACTGAAAACATACAGTATTAGACTCTGGGAACTGCTCTAATACTGAAAACATACAGTATTAGACTCTGGGAACTGCTCTAATACTGAAAACATGCAGTATTAGACTCTGGGAACTGCTCTAATACTGAAAACATGCAGTATTAGACTCTGGGAACTGCTCTAATACTGAAAACATGCAGTATTAGACTCTGGGAACTGCTCTAATACTGAAAACATGCAGTATTAGACTCTGGGAACTGCTCTAATACTGAAAACATGCAGTATTAGACTCTGGGAACTGCTCTAATACTGAAAACATGCAGTATTAGACTCTGGGAACTGCTCTAATACTGAAAACATGCAGTATTAGACTCTGGGAACTGCTCTAATACTGAAAACATGCAGTATTAGACTCTGGGAACTGCTCTAATACTGAAAACATACAGTATTAGACTCTGGGAACTGCTCTAATACTGAAAACATACAGTATTAGACTCTGGGAACTGCTCTAATACTGAAAACATGCAGTATTAGACTCTGGGAACTGCTCTAATACTGAAAACATGCAGTATTAGACTCTGGGAACTGCTCTAATACTGAAAACATACAGTATTAGACTCTGGGAACTGCTCTAATACTGAAAACATGCAGTATTAGACTCTGGGAACTGCTCTAATACTGAAAACATACAGTATTAGACTCTGGGAACTGCTCTAATACTGAAAACATGCAGTATTAGACTCTGGGAACTGCTCTAATACTGAAAACATGCAGTATTAGACTCTGGGAACTGCTCTAATACTGAAAACATGCAGTATTAGACTCTGGGAACTGCTCTAATACTGAAAACATGCAGTATTAGACTCTGGGAACTGCTCTAATACTGAAAACATGCAGTATTAGACTCTGGGAACTGCTCTAATACTGAAAACATGCAGTATTAGACTCTGGGAACTGCTCTAATACTGAAAACATGCAGTATTAGACTCTGGGAACTGCTCTAATACTGAAAACATGCAGTATTAGACTCTGGGAACTGCTCTAATACTGAAAACATGCAGTATTAGACTCTGGGAACTGCTCTAATACTGAAAACATGCAGTATTAGACTCTGGGAACTGCTCTAATACTGAAAACATGCAGTATTAGACTCTGGGAACTGCTCTAATACTGAAAACATACAGTATTAGACTCTGGGAACTGCTCTAATACTGAAAACATACAGTATTAGACTCTGGGAACTGCTCTAATACTGAAAACATACAGTATTAGACTCTGGGAACTGCTCTAATACTGAAAACATGCAGTATTAGACTCTGGGAACTGCTCTAATACTGAAAACATGCAGTATTAGACTCTGGGAACTGCTCTAATACTGAAAACATTCAGTATTAGACTCTGGGAACTGCTCTAATACTGAAAACATGCAGTATTAGACTCTGGGAACTGCTCTAATACTGAAAACATGCAGTATTAGACTCTGGGAACTGCTCTAATACTGAAAACATGCAGTATTAGACTCTGGGAACTGCTCTAATACTGAAAACATGCAGTATTAGACTCTGGGAACTGCTCTAATACTGAAAACATAGCAGTATTAGACTCTGGGAACTGCTCTAATACTGAAAACATGCAGTATTAGACTCTGGGAACTGCTCTAATACTGAAAACATGCAGTATTAGACTCTGGGAACTGCTCTAATACTGAAAACATGCAGTATTAGACTCTGGGAACTGCTCTAATACTGAAAACATACAGTATTAGACTCTGGGAACTGCTCTAATACTGAAAACATACAGTATTAGACTCTGGGAACTGCTCTAATACTGAAAACATGCAGTATTAGACTCTGGGAACTGCTCTAATACTGAAAACATGCAGTATTAGACTCTGGGAACTGCTCTAATACTGAAAACATGCAGTATTAGACTCTGGGAACTGCTCTAATACTGAAAACATGCAGTATTAGACTCTGGGAACTGCTCTAATACTGAAAACATGCAGTATTAGACTCTGGGAACTGCTCTAATACTGAAAACATACAGTATTAGACTCTGGGAACTGCTCTAATACTGAAAACATAGCAGTATTAGACTCTGGGAACTGCTCTAATACTGAAAACATGCAGTATTAGACTCTGGGAACTGCTCTAATACTGAAAACATGCAGTATTAGACTCTGGGAACTGCTCTAATACTGAAAACATACAGTATTAGACTCTGGGAACTGCTCTAATACTGAAAACATACAGTATTAGACTCTGGGAACTGCTCTAATACTGAAAACATGCAGTATTAGACTCTGGGAACTGCTCTAATACTGAAAACATGCAGTATTAGACTCTGGGAACTGCTCTAATACTGAAAACATACAGTATTAGACTCTGGGAACTGCTCTAATACTGAAAACATACAGTATTAGACTCTGGGAACTGCTCTAATACTGAAAACATACAGTATTAGACTCTGGGAACTGCTCTAATACTGAAAACATGCAGTATTAGACTCTGGGAACTGCTCTAATACTGAAAACATGCAGTATTAGACTCTGGGAACTGCTCTAATACTGAAAACATACAGTATTAGACTCTGGGAACTGCTCTAATACTGAAAACATGCAGTATTAGACTCTGGGAACTGCTCTAATACTGAAAACATACAGTATTAGACTCTGGGAACTGCTCTAATACTGAAAACATGCAGTATTAGACTCTGGGAACTGCTCTAATACTGAAAACATGCAGTATTAGACTCTGGGAACTGCTCTAATACTGAAAACATGCAGTATTAGACTCTGGGAACTGCTCTAATACTGAAAACATGCAGTATTAGACTCTGGGAACTGCTCTAATACTGAAAACATACAGTATTAGACTCTGGGAACTGCTCTAATACTGAAAACATGCAGTATTAGACTCTGGGAACTGCTCTAATACTGAAAACATACAGTATTAGACTCTGGGAACTGCTCTAATACTGAAAACATACAGTATTAGACTCTGGGAACTGCTCTAATACTGAAAACATACAGTATTAGACTCTGGGAACTGCTCTAATACTGAAAACATGCAGTATTAGACTCTGGGAACTGCTCTAATACTGAAAACATGCAGTATTAGACTCTGGGAACTGCTCTAATACTGAAAACATACAGTATTAGACTCTGGGAACTGCTCTAATACTGAAAACATGCAGTATTAGACTCTGGGAACTGCTCTAATACTGAAAACATGCAGTATTAGACTCTGGGAACTGCTCTAATACTGAAAACATGCAGTATTAGACTCTGGGAACTGCTCTAATACTGAAAACATGCAGTATTAGACTCTGGGAACTGCTCTAATACTGAAAACATGCAGTATTAGACTCTGGGAACTGCTCTAATACTGAAAACATGCAGTATTAGACTCTGGGAACTGCTCTAATACTGAAAACATACAGTATTAGACTCTGGGAACTGCTCTAATACTGAAAACATACAGTATTAGACTCTGGGAACTGCTCTAATACTGAAAACATGCAGTATTAGACTCTGGGAACTGCTCTAATACTGAAAACATGCAGTATTAGACTCTGGGAACTGCTCTAATACTGAAAACATGCAGTATTAGACTCTGGGAACTGCTCTAATACTGAAAACATGCAGTATTAGACTCTGGGAACTGCTCTAATACTGAAAACATACAGTATTAGACTCTGGGAACTGCTCTAATACTGAAAACATACAGTATTAGACTCTGGGAACTGCTCTAATACTGAAAACATACAGTATTAGACTCTGGGAACTGCTCTAATACTGAAAACATGCAGTATTAGACTCTGGGAACTGCTCTAATACTGAAAACATGCAGTATTAGACTCTGGGAACTGCTCTAATACTGAAAACATGCAGTATTAGACTCTGGGAACTGCTCTAATACTGAAAACATGCAGTATTAGACTCTGGGAACTGCTCTAATACTGAAAACATGCAGTATTAGACTCTGGGAACTGCTCTAATACTGAAAACATACAGTATTAGACTCTGGGAACTGCTCTAATACTGAAAACATACAGTATTAGACTCTGGGAACTGCTCTAATACTGAAAACATGCAGTATTAGACTCTGGGAACTGCTCTAATACTGAAAACATGCAGTATTAGACTCTGGGAACTGCTCTAATACTGAAAACATGCAGTATTAGACTCTGGGAACTGCTCTAATACTGAAAACAAGCAGTATTAGACTCTGGGAACTGCTCTAATACTGAAAACATACAGTATTAGACTCTGGGAACTGCTCTAATACTGAAAACATACAGTATTAGACTCTGGGAACTGCTCTAATACTGAAAACATGCAGTATTAGACTCTGGGAACTGCTCTAATACTGAAAACATGCAGTATTAGACTCTGGGAACTGCTCTAATACTGAAAACATGCAGTATTAGACTCTGGGAACTGCTCTAATACTGAAAACATACAGTATTAGACTCTGGGAACTGCTCTAATACTGAAAACATGCAGTATTAGACTCTGGGAACTGCTCTAATACTGAAAACATACAGTATTAGACTCTGGGAACTGCTCTAATACTGAAAACATGCAGTATTAGACTCTGGGAACTGCTCTAATACTGAAAACATGCAGTATTAGACTCTGGGAACTGCTCTAATACTGAAAACCATGCAGTATTAGACTCTGGGAACTGCTCTAATACTGAAAACATGCAGTATTAGACTCTGGGAACTGCTCTAATACTGAAAACATACAGTATTAGACTCTGGGAACTGCTCTAATACTGAAAACATGCAGTATTAGACTCTGGGAACTGCTCTAATACTGAAAACATACAGTATTAGACTCAGGGAACTGCTCTAATACTGAAAACATACAGTATTAGACTCTGGGAACTGCTCTAATACTGAAAACATACAGTATTAGACTCTGGGAACTGCTCTAATACTGAAAACATGCAGTATTAGACTCTGGGAACTGCTCTAATACTGAAAACATACAGTATTAGACTCTGGGAACTGCTCTAATACTGAAAACATACAGTATTAGACTCTGGGAACTGCTCTAATACTGAAAACATACAGTATTAGACTCTGGGAACTGCTCTAATACTGAAAACATGCAGTATTAGACTCTGGGAACTGCTCTAATACTGAAAACATGCAGTATTAGACTCTGGGAACTGCTCTAATACTGAAAACATGCAGTATTAGACTCTGGGAACTGCTCTAATACTGAAAACATGCAGTATTAGACTCTGGGAACTGCTCTAATACTGAAAACATACAGTATTAGACTCTGGGAACTGCTCTAATACTGAAAACATACAGTATTTGACTCTGGGAACTGCTCTAATACTGAAAACATGCAGTATTAGACTCTGGGAACTGCTCTAATACTGAAAACATGCAGTATTAGACTCTGGGAACTGCTCTAATACTGAAAACACGCAGTATTAGACTCTGGGAACTGCTCTAATACTGAAAACACGCAGTATTAGACTCTGGGAACTGCTCTAATACTGAAAACACACAGTATTAGACTCTGGGAACTGCTCTAATACTGAAAACATACAGTATTAGACTCTGGGAACTGCTCTAATACTGAAAACATGCAGTATTAGACTCTGGGAACTGCTCTAATACTGAAAACATGCAGTATTAGACTCTGGGAACTGCTCTAATACTGAAAACATACAGTATTAGACTCTGGGAACTGCTCTAATACTGAAAACATGCAGTATTAGACTCTGGGAACTGCTCTAATACTGAAAACATACAGTATTAGACTCTGGGAACTGCTCTAATACTGAAAACATGCAGTATTAGACTCTGGGAACTGCTCTAATACTGAAAACATACAGTATTAGACTCTGGGAACTGCTCTAATACTGAAAACATGCAGTATTAGACTCTGGGAACTGCTCTAATACTGAAAACATACAGTATTAGACTCTGGGAACTGCTCTAATACTGAAAACATGCAGTATTAGACTCTGGGAACTGCTCTAATACTGAAAACATGCAGTATTAGACTCTGGGAACTGCTCTAATACTGAAAACATGCAGTATTAGACTATGGGAACTGCTCTAATACTGAAAATATACAGTATTAGACTCTGGGAACTGCTCTAATACTGAAAACATGCAGTATTAGACTATGGGAACTGCTCTAATACTGAAAACATGCAGTATTAGACTATGGGAACTGCTCTAATACTGAAAACATGCAGTATTAGACTCTGGGAACTGCTCTAATACTGAAAACATGCAGTATTAGACTATGGGAACTGCTCTAATACTGAAAACATACAGTATTAGACTCTGGGAACTGCTCTAATACTGAAAACATGCAGTATTAGACTATGGGAACTGCTCTAATACTGAAAACATGCAGTATTAGACTCTGGGAACTGCTCTAATACTGAAAACATACAGTATTAGACTCTAGGAACTGCTCTAATACTGAAAACATACAGTATTAGACTCTGGGAACTGCTCTAATACTGAAAACATGCAGTATTAGACTCTGGGAACTGCTCTAATACTGAAAACATACAGTATTAGACTCTGGGAACTGCTCTAATACTGAAAACATGCAGTATTAGACTCTGGGAACTGCTCTAATACTGAAAACATGCAGTATTAGACTATGGGAACTGCTCTAATACTGAAAACATGCAGTATTAGACTCTGGGAACTGCTCTAATACTGAAAACATGCAGTATTAGACTCTGGGAACTGCTCTAATACTGAAAACATACAGTATTAGACTCTGGGAACTGCTCTAATACTGAAAACATGCAGTATTAGACTCTGGGAACTGCTCTAATACTGAAAACATACAGTATTAGACTCTGGGAACTGCTCTAATACTGAAAACATGCAGTATTAGACTCTGGGAACTGCTCTAATACTGAAAACATGCAGTATTAGACTCTGGGAACTGCTCTAATACTGAAAACATACAGTATTAGACTCTGGGAACTGCTCTAATACTGAAAACATCGCAGTATTAGACTCTGGGAACTGCTCTAATACTGAAAACACGCAGTATTAGACTCTGGGAACTGCTCTAATACTGAAAACACGAAGTATTAGACTCTTGGAACTGCTCTAATACTGAAAACATGCAGTATTAGACTCTGGGAACTGCTCTAATACTGAAAACATGCAGTATTAGACTCTGGGAACTGCTCTAATACTGAAAACATACAGTATTAGACTCTGGGAACTGCTCTAATACTGAAAACATGCAGTATTAGACTCTGGGAACTGCTCTAATACTGAAAACATACAGTATTAGACTCTGGGAACTGCTCTAATACTGAAAACATGCAGTATTAGACTCAGGGAACTGCTCTAATACTGAAAACATACAGTATTAGACTCAGGGAACTGCTCTAATACTGAAAACATGCAGTATTAGACTCTGGGAACTGCTCTAATACTGAAAACATGCAGTATTAGACTCTGGGAACTGCTCTAATACTGAAAACATGCAGTATTAGACTATGGGAACTGCTCTAATACTGAAAATATACATTATTAGACTCTGGGAACTGCTCTAATACTGAAAACATGCAGTATTAGACTATGGGAACTGCTCTAATACTGAAAACATGCAGTATTAGACTATGGGAACTGCTCTAATACTGAAAACATGCAGTATTAGACTCTGGGAACTGCTCTAATACTGAAAACATGCAGTATTAGACTATGGGAACTGCTCTAATACTGAAAATATACATTATTAGACTCTGGGAACTGCTCTAATACTGAAAACATGCAGTACAGTATCCGTATAAGGAGTTTAACTACAGCAACATAATGCATCTCTGGTTTAACACAATTGTAGCATTCCTACATGTGCCAAACAAACGAAATAGCATTTGTGATCAAAAGATCTAGAAAAAAAATACTATAACACCATTATTCACACCTTTCTGACTGTATGCAGCTAAACAGCAACAACAACTGGGATGTGTTTTTAAAGTGAAGTTACGGAACATTACCTTAAAACCCATTCCTCTGGATTTAGACTGCCATCTCCCTACACCTTTCTGCAGTGGTACCCTACCAGACTGTATAGTCAGCATTAGCATTCAACACCAAATCAAAGCTTGTGAACAAAAAAAAAACTCAGTACCCTCAGTAGATGATCATGACAAAGTGAATTTTAACAAGACACCCTCTACCCTCTCACTACATTGTAAGTAATGCGGCTCCATTTTTCATGTATATCATCTAATTCTCTCTCTCTCTCTCTCTCTCTCTCTCTCTCTCTCTCTCTCTCTCTCTCTCTCTCTCTCTCTCTCTCTCTCTCTCTCTCCTCTCTCTCTCTCTCTCTCTCTCTCTCTCTCTCTCTCTCTCTCTCTCTCTCTCTCTGCCGGCCGTCCATGTACATTGAGTGAACCCTTTACAATAAAAATAATTTAATATGATATACTGTATAATAAATCATCTGTTGCAGATGTTTTCATTCTCTGCCAGGCCTTCCTCTCATTTATCATATAATATCAGTTACCATCAGATGAGATAGAGAGGGAAAGAGAGCGAGAGAGCGAGAGAGAGAGAGAGAGGTCTGTTCTCTCTCATTCTCTCTCTCACAGTGACGTTCATTCATTGTGCAGTCAGTCCCTGACCTTCAACCCTTATGAATTGTGTTTAGATGAACACGCACCATGGGCAGAGCATTAAATAATGCAGCAGCACACTAAGTACATTAAGATTTAACATAAAGGAAGACCTCTGAAGCCATAACTGCCCTCTGTACTGGGATCCATTAACCTTTTCACTGGGAGAAAGGGACACATCCATTGAGAGAAAATGGCCGCTTCTGCCCCGCCTTATGGATGCCACCGGTACATATGCCTTATGCCCAACAGAAATAATGATTCACACCCAGTAAATAAATAGCCTACCACTTCAAAAGATAAAGTGGTAGTAATAAATATAATAAATATACACTACCAGTCAAAAGTTTGGACACACCTGCTGATTCTAGGGTTTTTCTTTATTTTTAACAATTTTTTACATTGTAGAAACATTCTACAAACCTGTTTTTGCATTGTCATTATGGGGTATTGTGTGTAGATTTATGAGGAAAAAAAACAATTCAATCAATTTTAGAATAAGGCTGTAACGTCACGAAAAATGGAAAATGTGAAGAGGTCTGAATACTTTCTGAATGCACTGTAATATATATACAGTGGGGAGAACAAGTATTTGATACACTGCCGATTTTGCAGGTTTTCCGACTTACAAAGCATGTAGAGGTCTGTAATTTTTATCATAGGTACACTTCAACTGTGAGAGACGGAATCTAAAACAAAAATCCAGAAAATCACATTGTATGATTTTTAAGTAATTAATTTGCATTTTACTGCATGACATAAGTATTTGATCACCTACCAACCAGTAAGAATTCCGGCTCTCATAGACCTGTTCGTTTTTCTTTAAGAAGCCCTCCTGTTTGAACTCGTTACCTGTATAAAAGACACCTGTCCACACACTCAATCAAACAGACTCCAACCTCTCCACAATGGCCAAGACCAGAGAGCTGTGTAAGGACATCAGGGATAAAATTGTAGACCTGCACAAGGCTGGGATGGGCTACAGGACAATAGGCAAGCAGCTTGGTGAGAAGGCAACAACTGTTGGCGCAATTATTAGAAAATGGAAGAAGTTCAAGATGACGGTCAATCAGCCTCGGTCTGGGGCTCCATGCAAGAACTCACCTCGTGGGGCATCAATTATCATGAGGAAGGTGAGGGAACAGCCCAGAACTACACGGCAGGACCTGGTCAATGACCTGAAGAGAGCTGGGACGACAGTCTCAAAGAAAACCATTAGTAAAACACTACGCCCTCATGGATTAAAATCCTGCAGCGCACGCAAGGTCCCCCTGCTCAAGCCAGCGCATGTCAAGGCCCGTCTGACGTTTGCCAATGACCATCTGGATGATCCAGAGGAGGAATCGGAGAAGGTCATGTGGTCTGATGAGACAAAAATATAGCTTTTTGGTCTAAACTCCACTCGCCGTGTTTGTAGGAAGAAGAAGGATGAGTACAACCTCAAGAACACCATCCCAACCGTGAAGCATGGAGGTGGAAACATCATTATTTGGGGATGCTTTTCTGCAAAGGGGACAGGACAACTGCACCGTATTGAGGGGAAGATGGATGGGGCCATGTATCGCGAGATCTTGGCCAACAACCTCCTTCCCTCAGTAAGAGCATTGAAGATGGGTCGTGGCTGGGTCTTCCAGCATGACAACGACCCGAAACACACAGCCAGGGCAACTAAGGAGTGGCTCCGTAAGAAGCATCTCAAGGTCCTGGGTGGCCTAGCCAGTCTCCAGACCTGAACCCAATAGAAAATCGTATTGCCCAGCGACAGCCCCGAAACCTGAAGGATCTTGAGAAGGTCTGTATGGAGGAGTGGGCCAAAATCCCTGCTTCAGTGTGTGCAAACCTGGTTAAGACCTACAGGAAACGTATGATCTCTGTAATTGCAAACAAAGGTTTCTGTACCAAATATTAAGTTCTGCTTTTCTGATGTATCAAATACTTTTGTCATGCAATAAAATGCAAATTAATGACTTAAAAATCATACAATGTGATTTTCTGGATTTTTGTTTTAGAATCTGTCTCTCACAGTTGAAGTGTACCTATGATAAAAATTACAGACCTCTACATGCTTTGTAAGTAGGAAAACCTGCAAAATCGGCAGTGTATCAAATACTTGTTCTCCCCATTGTATATATATATATATATATATATATATATATATATATATATATATATATATATATATATATATATATATATATATATATATATTGTATACACTACAGGTCAAAAGTTTTAGAACACCTACTCATTGAAGGGTTTTTATTCATTTTTACATTGTAGAATAATAGTGAAGACATCAAAACTATGAAATACAGTGCTTTGCAAAAGTATTCTTCCCCCTTGGCGTTTTTCCTATTTTGTTGCATTACAACCTGTAATTTAAATGGATTTTTATTTGGATTTCATGTAATGGACATACACAAAATAGTCCAAATTGGTGAAGTGAAATGAAAAAAATTACTTGTTTCAAAATATTCTACAGAATAAAATAACTGAAAAGTGGCGCGTGCATATGTATTCACTCCCTTTGCTATGAAGCCCCTAAATAAGATCTGGTGCAACCAATTACCTTCAGAAGTCACATAATTAGTTAAATAAAGTCCACCTGTGTGCAATCTAAGTGTCACATGATCTCAGTATATATACACATGTTTTGAAAGAACCCAGAGTCTACAACAAGGGGCACCACCAAGCAAGCGGCACCATGAAGACCAAGGAGCTCTCAAAACAGGTCAGGGACAAAGTTGTGGAGAAGTACAGATCAGGGTAGGGTTATAAAAAAATATCAGAAACTTTGAACATCCCACAGAGCACCATTAAATCCATAATTAAAAAATGGAAAGAATATGGCACCACAAAAAACCTGCCAAGAGAGGGCCGCCCACCAAAACTCACGGACCAGGAAAGGAGGGCATTAATCAGAGAGGCAACAAAGAGACCAAAGATAATCCTGAAGGAGCTGCAAAGCTCCACAGCGGAGATTGGAGCATCTGTCCATAGGATCACTTTAAGCCGTACACTCCACAGAGCTGGGCTTTACGGTAGAGTGCCCAGAAAAAAGCGATTGCTTAAAGAAAAAAATAAGCAAACACGTTTGGTGTTCGCCAAAAGGCATGTGGGAGACTCCCCAAACATATGGAAGAAGGTACTCTGGTCAGATGAGACTAAAATTGAGCTTTTTGGCCATCAAGGAAAACAAACCCAACACCTCTCATCACCCCGAGAACACCATCCCCACAGTAAAGCATGGTGGTGGCAGCATCATGCTGTGGGGATGTTTTTCATCAGCAGGGACTGGGAAACTGGTCAGAATTTAAGGAATGATGGATGGCACTAAATATAGGGAAATTCTTGAGGGAAACCTGTTTCAGTCTTCCAGAGATTTGAGACTGGGACCCTAAGGATACTGCTAAAGCAACACTTGAGTGGTTTAAGGGGAAACATTTAAATGTATTGGAATGGCTTAGTCAAAGCCCAGACCTCAATCAAATTGAAAATATGTGGTATGACTTAAAGATTGCTGTACACCAGCGGAACCCATCCAACTTGAAGGAGCTGGAGCAGTTTTGCCTTGATGGGCAAAAATCCCAGCTTATAGAGACATACCCCAAGAGACTTGCAGCTGTAATTGCTGCAAATGGTGGCAGGGGGGTGGGGGGGGGGGGGGGGTGAACAGTAATGCATGCTCAAATGTTCTGTTTTTTTGTCTTATTTCTTGTTTGTTTCACACAAAAAAATATTTTGCATCTGCAAAGTTGTAGGCATGTTGTGTAAATCAAATGATACAAACCCCCAAAAAAGCAATTTTAATTCCAGGTTGTAATGTAACAAAATCGGAAAAATGCATAGGGGGGTGAATACTTTCGCAAGCCACTGTAGCACATATGGAATTATGTAGTAACCAACAAAGTGTTCAACAAATACAAATATATATTTGAGATTCTTCAAAGCAGCCACCATTTGTCTTGATGAGAGCTTTGCACACTCTTGGCATCATTGTAATAAGTGGACCAAGGCGCAGCGTGATATGCGTACATACTTTTAATAGTACTTAATACACGATACAACAAAACAACAAAACGAAACGTGAAGTCCTCGGTTAACAAACACAAACCTACACGGAACAAGATCCCACAATAAACTAGTGCCAACCGGCTGCCTAAGTATGGTTCCCAATCAGAGACAACGAGAATCAGCTGCCTCTGATTGGGAACCACCCTGGCCAACATAGAAAACACAAACTAGAACGAAACATCGAAAATACAACATAGACACTACACACCCTGGCTCAACATAAAAGAGTCCCCAGAGCCAGGGCGTGACACACACTCTTGGCATTCTTTCAATCAGCTTCATGAGGTAGTCACCTGGAATGCATTTGAATTAACAGGTGTACCTTCTTAAAAGTTAATTTGTGGAATTTCTTTCCTTCTTAATGCATTTAAGCAAATCAGTAGTGTTGTGACAAGGTAGGGGTGTTATGCAGAAGATAGCCCTATTTGGTAAAAGACCAAATTCATATTATGGCAAGAACAGTTCAAATAAGCAAAGAGAAACAACAGTCCATCATTACTTTAAGACATGAAGGTCAGTCAATCCAGAACATTTCAAGAAAGTTTCTTCAAGTGCAGTCGCAAAAATAAATTATGAATCAATTATGAAACTGGCTCTCATGAGGACCGCCACAGGAAAGGAAGACCCAGAGTTGCAGAAGAAAAGTTAATTTGAGTAACAAGCCTCAGAAATTGCAGCCCAAATAAATGCTTAGGTAGGGGGGGGGTGTAAAGGTTGGTGTGAGGTGTGACCCAGATGGGGTGCAGGATAGACAGTAGGCAGTAGGCAGAGATGGTGAAACAAGGATCTTTACTGGTGGTCCAAAAGCCAGGATACAAAACAACGGACTATTCACGAAAACAAATGAGGAGCACATAGGTCTCCAAAAAACAGGCTGACAGCAAACAATACGAAATACTAACTCTGACTGCAAAAACACAATGACACAGGGTGAACACTTCTCGAGTACCTGTAAAGCTTAACCATGTATTAGATCGTAGGTAGGTAGTTAGCCGTAGTTAGGTATTGTATTTATTATAGGTTAGTAATGTTGTTATTGTAGGTTTCCGTAGGTAATTGTAGGTTAGTATCGAAGCACGAGGCTAGCTAGCTAGCGGGTAGCTACTGGTAACGATTAGCAACGCTGGAGAGCTGGTTCCAATGGTAATGTGCTGCTAGCCAACGTTTAATTTTTTGCTGCGTTATGCGTTATGAAAGGAACTAGACACGGACTTGAATTATCTGTTTAGTGTGCGAACACACTCTTGGCAGTCTGTTGTAACCAAGTATTGATGCTAAATTGTGTGTTAATGGATGCTAGCTTGCAAGTTAGCTACGGCGTCATAGCTAGGCATCGTGGGTTGTTGTGTGTAGTTACTGTGTCTTGGCAGTGCCGGCTGTAGCACGAAGCGAGCTACCTAGCCGTTTTTTCGAACAGAGTCAGAGTCAACACAATAGCCATTGTGTGCCGGGTGTAGCACGAAGCCAGCTAGCTAGCCGTTCTTCAAACAAAGTCAACACAGTGGCCATTGCTAGCTACCCAACACGACCAGCTAACTGTACGGTAGTAGCTAAATACAATATACTTGTCCTAGCTAGCCAACGTCTAATCATTGCTGCGTCATGAAAGGAACTTGACACAGACACGAATGATCTGTTTAGTGTGTTATCACACTATTGGTGGTTTGTTGTGACCAAGTGTTGGTGCTAAACGGTGTGTTATTGTTATTGGATGCTAGCTTGCTAGTTAGCTATGGTGTCATAGTTGGCTAGCTGAATAAAGTGGGTTGAGTCTATTCCTTTAAACATTGAACCGCTGTGGTTCACAACAATTCTGATTTCTAAAGGCGGAAGTTGGGAGAGTTTTTGTTCGGGTGGTTCAGTGAAACAATTTTAGTTTCTGAGGTAGAAGTTTTTGGTGAGGGAGGCCCTGCTCTCTCCGCTCCCAGATGCTTAGCTCATTTCATTCCGATCTCCTCTGCATTTTTGTAGCCATTTGCTACAGCCTGTCAACTATGCCTCTGCCTATCCCTGTTCTCTCCTCTCTGCACAGGCTACACAAACGCACCACACCGCGTGGCTGCTGCCTCTCTAACCTGGTGGTCCCTGCACGCACCACCCACGTGGAGTTCCAGGTCGCAGGCAGCCTCTGGAACTGCCGTTCTGCTGCCAACAAAGCTGACTTCATCCCAGCCTATGCCAACCTCCAGTCCCTCGACTTCCTGGCGCTGACGGAAACATGGATCACCACTGAAAACACTGCTACTCCTACTGCTCTCTCCTCGTCTGACCATGTGTTCTCGCATACCCCGAGAGCATCTGGTCAGAGGGGTGGTGGTACAGGAATCCTCATCTCTCCCAAGTGGACATTCTCAATTTTTCCCCTAACCCATCTGTCTATCTCCTCATTTGAATTCCATGCTGTCACAGTCACTAGCCCATTTAAGCTTAATATCCTTGTCATCTATCGCCCTCCAGGTTCCCTTGGAGAGTTCATCAATGAGCTTGACGCCTTGATAAGTTCCTTCCCTGAGGATGGCTCACCCCTCACAGTTTTGGGGGATTTCAACCTCCCTATGTCCACATTTGACTCATTTCTCTCTGCCTCCTTCTTTCCACTCCTCTCCTCTTTTGACCTCACCCTCTCACCGTCCCCCCCTACTCACAAGGCAGGCAATACGCTTGACCTCATCTTCACTAGATGCTGCTCCTCTACTAATCTCACTGCAACTCCCCTCCATGTCTCCGACCACTACTTTGTTTCCTTTTCTCTCTCGCTCTCCTCCCACACTACTCACTCTGCCCCTACACAGATGGTAATGCGCCGCCGCAACCTTCGCTCTCTCTCTCCCACTACTCTCTCCTCTTCCATCCTATCATCTCTTCCCTCTGCTCAATCCTTCTCCCTCCAATCTCCTGATTCTGCCTCCTCAACCCTCCTCTCCTCCCTTTCTGCATCCTTTGACTCTCTGTGTCCCCTATCCTCCCGGCCGGCTCGGTCCTCCCCTCCAGCTCCGTGGCTTGATGACTCATTGCGAGCTCACAGAACAGAGCTCCGGGCAGCGGAGCGGAAATGGAAGAAAACTAAACTCCCTGCCGACCAGGCATCTTTTCACTCCCTCCTCTCTACATTTTCTTCATCTGTTTCTGCTGCTAAGGCCACCTTCTACCACTCTAAATTCCAAGCATCTGCCTCTAACCCTAGGAAGCTCTTTGCCACATTTTCCTCCCTCCTGAATCCTCCCCCCCCCCCCCCCCTCCTCTCTCTCTGTGGATGACTTCGTCAACCACTTTGAAAAGAAGGTTGACGACATCCGATCCTCGTTTGTTAAGTCTAATGACACTGCTGGTCCTGCTCACACTGCCCTACCCTATGCTCTGACTTCTTTCTCCCCTCTCTCTCCAGATAAAATCCTGCGACTTGTGACTGCAGGCCGCCCAACAACCTGCCCGCTTGACCCCATCCCCTCCTCCCTTCTCCAGACCATCTCCGGTGACCTTCTCCCCTACCTCACCTCGCTGATCAACTCATCCTTGACCGCTGGCCATGTCCCTTCCGTCTTCAAGAGAGCGAGAGTTGCTCCCCTTCTCAAAAAACCATCACTCGACCCCACTGATGTCAACAACTACAGACCAGTATCCCTTCTTTCTTTTCTTTCCAAAACTATTGAGCGTGCCGTCTTTAGCCAACTCTCTTGCTATCTCTCTCAGAATGACCTTCTTGATCCAAACCAATCAGGTTTCAGGACTGGTCATTCAACTGAGACTGCTCTTCTCTGTGTCACGGAGACTCTCCGCACTGCTAAAGCTAACTCTCTCTCCTCTGCTCTTGTCCTTCTAGACCTGTCTGCTGCCTTTGATACTGTGAACCATCAGATCCTCCTCTCCACCCTCTCCGAGCTGGGCATCTCCGGCGCGGCTCACTCCTGGATTGCGTCCTACCTGACCGGTCGCTCCTACCAAGTGGCGTGGCGAGAAGCTGTCTCCGCACCACGTGCTCTCACCACTGGTGTCCCCCAGGGCTCAGTTCTAGGCCCTCTCCTTTTCTCCATATACACCAAGTCACTTGGCTCTGTCATATCCTCACATGGCCTTTCCTATCATTGCTACGCTGACGATACACAACTAATCTTCTCCTTTCCCCCTTCTGATAACCAGGTGGCGAATCGCATCTCTGCATGTCTGGCAGACATATCAGTATGGATGACGGATCACCACCTCAAGCTGAACCCTGGCAAGACGGAGCTGCTCTTCCTCCTGGGGAAGGACTGCCCGTTCCATGATCTCGCCATCACGGTTGACAACTCCGCTGTGTCCTCCTCCCAGAGTGCGAAGAGCCTAGGCGTGACCCTGGACAACACCCTGTCGTTCTCCGCCAACATCAAGGCGGTGACCCGCTCCTGCAGGTTCATGCTCTACAACATTCGGAGAGTACGACCCTGCCTTACACAGGAAGCGGCACAGGTCCTAATCCAGGCACTTGTCATCTCCCGTCTGGACTACTGCAACTCGCTGTTGGCTGGCCTCCCTGCCTGTGCCATTAAACCCCTACAACTCATCCAGAATGCCGCAGCCCGTCTGGTGTTCAACCTTCCCAAGTTCTCTCACGTCACCCCCCTCCTCCGCACACTCCACTGGCTTCCAGTTGAAGCTCGCATCCGCTACAAGACCATGGTGCTTGCCTATGGAGCAGTGAGGGGAACGGCACCTCTGTACCTTCAGGCTCTGATCAGTCCCTACACCCAAACGAGGGCATTGCGTTCATCCACCTCTGGCCTGCTGGCTCCCCTTCCTCTGCGGAAGCATAGCTCCCGCTCAGCCCAGTCAAAACTGTTCGCTGCTCTGGCACCCCAATGGTGGAACAAGCTCCCTCACGACGCCAGGACAGCGGAGTCACTCACCACCTTCCGGAGACATTTGAAACCCCACCTCTTTAAGGAATACCTGTGATAGGATAAAGTATTCCTTCTAACCCCCCCCCCCCCCCGCCCCAAATTGTAAAGTGGTTATCCCACTGGCTATAGGGTGAACGCACCAATTTGTGAGTCGCTCTGGTTAAGAGCGTCTGCTAAATGACATTAATGTGCCCTTGAGCAAGGCACTTAACCCTAATTGCTCCTGTAAGTCGCTCTGGATAAGAGCGTCTGCTAAATGACTAAAATGTAAAAATGTAAATGTAACTCCGTCACGTGATCCGACACTGATACGTTCGGCTTGACATCAAGGAACTAGCAGCGATAACTGAGCAAGGGAACACGGTGAAGTGAGGGCATAAATACACAGGTGAATCAGATAGCCACAGGTGACACCGATAGGCAGATAATTAGTCCCAACTGTGAGTGAGGAGGTGCCTAAGGATGTGGAGGATGACACCTAGTGGGTTGCTCCGGAACTGCGACCTACTCCTGTAACAGTGCCCCCCCCCCCGACGAACAGCCCAGCCACAAAGGCGCTCGTATCCCCCTCAGCAGATGGCCACCAGAACCTCCTACGCACAAACTCCAATGTCCTGGCGCCCCCCCCCAATGGCTGGTGAGGTCGGATGTGTGCGCCCACTGAAGCAGTCGCGAGAGCGCAGCCTTGGGTACGTACATCCTACCCGATGGACCTCCGCCCGGATCGGGCTCCCGCCTTAGCTCTGACCAGCCTATCAATTCCCCATGAAACTGGGGCAGCCATCAGGGTGTTGGGGACAATGGGGTCGTCCCTCATGGCCAGCATCTCCGGCCGGGACAAGGAAAGCCATCGCTCTCGTGTGGGCATGGCGCCCGGCAGGAGATCGATAGGCAGTCATAAGGCCTGTGAGGAGGTAGGCTCTTGGCATGCCTCTTACTAAACCCCTCCCCAAGATCCCAATACTCCTGGGGAAGAGGTGAGGACTGGTAGGTGGTCTGGGACGGTGGTTTGGGCCGGTGGCGACCGGAACAGGATGGGGGCGGAGCCTCCCTCCAGGATGAGCCACCCCGTGGACCAGTCTATCCGGGGGTTGTGGGCGGCCAGCCAGGCGTGAGTCCACAATGAAAAACTGGATATACTCCCATAGCCCCCCCCACGCCACCCGGACACGCAAGGGGACAGTGCGCCGGGTGATGCAGCCCGACCCCAACGGCCGGCCGTCCAGGCCCATGACCACCTAGTGGGTCGCTCCGGAACTGCAACCCACTCCTGTAACAGGGGGGTATACAGAAGATAGCCCTATTTGGGAAAAGACCAAGTCCATATAATGTCAAGAACAGCTCAAATAAGCAAAGAGAAACGACAGTCCATCATTACTTTACGACATGAAGGTCAGTCAATACGGAAAATTTCAAGAACTTTGAAAGTTTCTTCAAGTGCAGTCACAAAAACCATCAAGCACTATGATGAAACAGGCTCTCATGAGGACCGCCACAGGAATGGAAGACTGAGAGATACCTCTGCTGCAGAGGATAAGTTCATTAGAGTTACCAGCCTAAGAAATTGCAGCCCAAATAAATGCTTCACAGAGTTCAAGTCACAGACACATCTCAACCAACTGTTCAGAAGGAACTGTGTGAATCCGGCCTTCATGGTCAATTTGCTACAAAGGAACCACTACTAAAGGACACAAATAAGAAGAAGAGACCTGCTTGGGCCAAGAAACACGAGCAATGGACATTAGACCGGTGGAAATATGTCCGTTGGTCTGGAATCCAAATTTGAGATTTTTGGTTCAAACCGCCGTGTCTTTGTGAGACGCGGTGTGGGTGAACGGATGATCTCCGCATGTGTAGTTCCCACCATAAAGCATGGAGGAGGAGGTGTTATGGTGTGATGGTGCTTTGCTGGTGACAGTGTCTGTGATTTATTTATAATACGCCATCCCATCTGGTTTGGGCTTAGTTGGACTATCATTTGTTTTTCAACAGGACAATGACCCAACACACATCCAGGCTGATTAAAGGCTATTTTACCAAGAAGGAGAGTGATGGAGTGCTGCATCAGATGACCTGGCCTCCACAGTCCCCCGACCTCAACCCAATTGAGATGGTTTGGGATGAGTCGGACGGCAGAGTGAAGAAAAAGCAGCCAACAAGTGCTCAGTATATGTGGGAACTCCTTCAAGACTGTTGGAAAAGCATTCCAGGTGAAGCTGGTTGAGAGAATGCCAAGAGTGTGCAAAGCTGTCATCAAGGCAAAGGGTGGCTATTTGAAGAATCTCATATATAACATATATTTTGATTTGTTTAACACTGTTTGGTTACTACATGATTCCATATATGTTATTTCATAGTTTTGATGTCTTCACTATTATTCTAAAATGTAGAAACTAGTAAAATAAAGAAAAACCCTGTAATGAGTAGGTGTGTCCAAACCTTTGACTGGTACTGTATATATACATCAATATATATATATATATATATATATATATATATATATATATATATATATATATATATATATATATATATATATATATATATATATATATATATATATATATATATATATTAATTAAATCAATTGTTATTAATTATGATGAAATATATGTCAAGTTTTTCTTTTGATGTGAATTGATTGACACAACCTGATGTTGACTTTCTGCTGGAAAGGTATTTCTGATCTGTACCGTCCAGTCTACTAATCCAACAACCTGACGTTCACATCCCTGATCTGTACCGTCCAGTCTACTAATCCAACAACCTGACGTTCACATCCCTGATCTGTACCGTCCAGTCTACTAATCCAACAACCTGACGTTCACATCCCTGATCTGTACCGTCCAGTCTACTAATCCAACAACCTGACGTTGACATCTCTGATCTGTACCGTCCAGTCTACTAATCCAACAACCTGACGTTGACATCTCTGATCTATAGCATCCAGTCTACTAAAACAACAACCTGACGTTGACATCCCTGAATTTACAGAACCCTTGTTAAACATTCAAAAGAAGTCCACTTCTATCTCTTTTCCTGCTTGTGTTTTTTCTTAACATCAACATATTTCTTCCACCCCTCCTTTCAAGATGTGCCTAGCCAACCAATGGACCGCTCATTCATCCGTCCTTCGAGACGTTCAGCAATACTCAGAACATCTGTTGTCTCTCCTACGTACACTTTAAAAACACCAAAACATTTTTGTAAACCAGAGAAATCAAAGAACCAAGACAATTGAGCCTCACCACCACAGATCACATTGTAGAGTGCAGCTGAAAGGGTTAATCCACTGTTTAAACCACTGATCACATTGTAGAGTGGAGCTGAGAGGGTTAATCCACTGTTTAAACACTTGATCACATTGTAGAGCGCAGCTGAGAGGTTTATTCCACTGTTTAAACCACTGATCACATTGTAGAGTGCAGCTGAGAGGATTAATCCACTGTTTAAACCACTGATCACATTGTAGAGCGGAGCTGAGAGTGTTAATCCACTGTTTAAACCACTGATCACATTGTAGAGCGGAGCTGAGAGGGTTAATCCACTGTTTAAACCACTGGTCACATTGTAGAGTGCAACTGAGAGGGTTAATCCACTGTTTAAACCACTGATCACATTGTAGAGCGGAGCAGAGAGGGTTAATCCACTGTTTAAACCACTGATCACATTGTAGAGCGGAGCAGAGAGGGTTAATCCACTGTTTAAACCACTGATCACATTGTAGAGCGGAGCTGAGAGGGTTAATCCACTGTTTAAACCACTGATCACATTGTAGAGCGGAGCTGAGAGGGTTAATCCACTGTTTAAACCACTGATCACATTGTAGAGCGGAGCAGAGAGGGTTAATCCACTGTTTAAACCACTGATCAAATTGTAGAGCGGAGCTGAGAGGGTTAATCCACTGTTTAAACCACTGATCACATTGTAGAGCGGAGCTGAGAGGGTTAATCCACTGTTTAAACCACTGATCACATTGTAGAGCGGAGCTGAGAGGGTTAATCCACTGTTTAAACCACTGATCACATTGTAGAGCGGAGCAGAGAGGGTTAATCCACTGTTTAAACCACTGATCACATTGTAGAGCGGAGCTGAGAGGAGAGGGTTAATCCACTGTTTAAACCACTGATCACATTGTAGAGCGGAGCTGAGAGGGTTAATCCACTGTTTAAACCACTGATCACATTGTAGAGCGGAGCAGAGAGGGTTAATCCACTGTTTAAACCACTGATCACATTGTAGAGCGGAGCAGAGAGGGTTAATCCACTGTTTAAACCACTGATCACATTGTAGAGTGGAGCTGAGAGGGTTAATCCACTGTTTATACCCAATGAACCTTTGAGCTGGTTTCCTAAACCTATAGCTCAGAAACAATGCCCTTATCTGTCTCGCTCAACCTGCCCACAATTAGCAGACTGCCATGGAAATATTAGCATGTCAGTCATGTTGGAGGATGACATTTTAAAAGCCTGTAAAGGACTGGTATGAAATCACAGAAATGAATTGCAAACACACTGCCGCTTTAATTTTTCAGAGGGAATTGAAATCCTTTTACGTCCCTTTGTGAGAAAAAGGAGAAAAAAATTCCCCAAATGGTTTTAATTAAACAAGTTTCCGCAATTAATTGATTTCAGAGCGTTTTGAAACAATGAATTATGAGTTTTTTTTTGTTGTTTTTTTGGCATAAAGTATATATATAAAGTATATATGTTTCTGCAAAAGAACAAGTCTTCATTTGATGCAGATCATCAGTATGTAATGGAGTGCTTCTTTGATTCTAATGGAAAATGTATGTGTGCGTGTGGTTGTGCATTTGTGTCTCACTCTGCGTGCGTGCGTGTGTGCGTGCGTGCATGTGCGTGCGTGCATGCGTGCGTGAGTGTGTGTTTGCGTGAGTGTGTGTGTGTGTGTGTGTGTGTGTGTGTGTGTGTGTGTGTGTGTGTGTGTGTGTGTGTGTGTGTGGGTATAACATGGGACACGGTATCATACACAGGAATGACACATGAGAAGTAAATAGGGCTGATGCCGTGAGGCGGATCAGAGCAGGACCTCTGAGAGGACAGCCAGCTGGCGTTCTCAGGACTTTCATTTTGCTAGTTCTTTGGATGTCATGTGATGTTCCCAAGGGAACGTTCTCTGGGGGGACATTTTCTATTTCCAGGTTTTGTCCCGGGGACATCCCCAAAGGCGTTTTTAGGAAATTATTGGGATGTTGTGTCATGGTCCCCTGGAGGTTTTGTCTAGTTCCCGGTTCGTCCCAGAGGATATCCAAGGATACATTTTTAGGACGTTCTTGGGACGTTGTGTCACGGTCAACTGGAGGTAATTCAGAGTTCCCAGTTTATTTTATACTCCAGTTTGTCCTGGGTTCTCTGCACGTTAACACTAGAAAGTGTATTCCCTGAAATGGATCAATTGAAAGTGTGGGTTCATAGATCCACTCCAGATGTGTTAATCATTACAGAGACATCCAGGTTTGTCCCGGGGATGTCCCCGAGGATGTTTTTAGGACACTCCCCTGATTGTCCGATGTGTCCAAATATCTTTATTGGATTTATTTTATATTATTTTTATTGGTTGATTGCCACTCCACCACCTTTGGAAGATCTGTCTTGCCGAAAAAGGTTATAACCAGAAAGGTTAACATCAGTGTTCAAAACACTCTTTCTTAACCATGTCTCAGTAATGATTAACACATCTGGAGTGGATCTATGAACCCACACTTTCAATTGATCCATTTCAGGGAATACACTTTCTAGTGTTAACGTGCAGAAAACCCAGGACAAACTAGAGTATAAAATAAACTGGGAACTCTGAATTACCTCCAGTTGACCGTGACACAACGTCCCAAGAACGTCCTAAAAATGTATTCTTGGATATCCTCCGGGACGAACCGGGAACTAGACAAAACCTCCAGGGGACCGTGACACAACGTCCCAAGAACGTCCTAAAAAACGCCTTTGGGGACAAAACCCAGGCTTTTACGAGAGCAGAAATCAATGAAGCAGAAATCAGAGCACACAAGTCAGAATTTGGGGCTAGCAACAGTAGACGGGGACAGGGTGTACATGTCCATGTCCAGATGTCATCAGCAGTAATACAATCAGGGCAAGGCAGAGGACAGGGATTTTTTTTTAATGACATTTGAATGTGCATTAAAGATGGCAACAAGATCATATTGTATAGCAATAGGGTTAGAATAGGAGTAGTTCAAATTCCATGTACAGTGGGTGGCTTGGGTCTACAAGGGTTTCGTGAGACTTGCTGAGGGCCCTGACCGTAAAGATCTCATCCAAGCCTCCAAGTACAGCACCTTGCATGCTGTGGTGATAATCCTTCTTAGCATATTTTTCGGTCTGACAGTGGCATTACCAAACCAACAAACAATACAAAAAGTTTAAAATACTCTCAATGAAACTCTTTCGTAAAAACAGAGTCAGTATAAGACAGTCAACATGAAAAGATCCCAGATTGTTGAGAAAGTACAGTCTCTGTTGACTCTTGTTGTAGATCAGGTCTGTACATTTACTCCACTGAAGCTTTTTGTCCAAAAGAACACCCAGCTATTTATATTCCTCTACAATCTTTTTGTTCTGACCTCTGACAGATGTTGAAGAGGTGGGTGTTGTTCGCTTCCAGAAGTCTATGCACATCGCTATTAGCAAAAACGCTTTATCAAAAACACAAAGTTCTAACATTTTGGTTAGCGTTCTGGTTGGATGAGAAACTCTGTTAAAGAGGTTTACCAATAACCAAAAAGACACAACTCGGGACCCTATTTACTCCTTATGTGATTATAATTCTTTATCAAATGATTCATTTCCACTACTTACGTTTTCACAGAACAGAACAGAGCAGAAGGAAGCACCTCTAACTCCTCCCCTCAACTCCCACCTCCACCTCCCACCTCTCCCTCTATTCTTTTTAGCAACCAAATCTGTTTCTGGCCTAAAATGAATCGTGAGCAGGTGTGGTCTGGTCTGGTCTGGTCTGCAGTGGCTGGCTGGCTAGCTGGCCGAGGCGTGCACTATCGATTGCCCTTTCTCACCACTCTGGCATTCAGACAACAGACAGACAGACAAGCGAGAGCAGCGCCCTGAGATGCAGCCGGAACCAGAGCCTGGAGCCTGCCAGCCTGCCAGCCTGCCCGACTGCCTACCTGATTCAGCTTTTAATTGTCCTTTGTTAATGCGCCTGACATTTGGGCTGGTGATCTTCTCCCAGACCTGTCGCTTGCCTTGCCTACGCTAACCTCTGATGTGACAGAGGGAGAGGACGGGGGAGGGAGGGAGGGAGGGAGGGAGGGAGGGAGGGAGGGAGGGAGGGGAGGGGAGAGGACTCATTACCTTTATGCCCAAATCTGTAATCAGCTCCACCTCGAAGTTCACTACCTCGAATGGCAGCCTGAACTGAGGGATCTCCGCAGAGCTGCGAGAGAGGAAAGATTAATGTGACTGGAAGATGGAGGAGGAAGAGGGGGAGGAGGAGGAGGAGGGGGATGAGGAGGAGGAGGAGGAGGAGGAGGAGGAGGGGGAGGAGGATGATGAGTGAGGAGGAGGAGGAGGAGGAGGAGGGGGAGGAGGAGGAGGAGGAGGGGGAGGAGGGGGAGGAGGAGGAGACAGAAAGGACTCTTGGAGAAATATGAAAAGTTAATAAATAGCCCCTTAGATTCTATTGCACCGGTGCGTCAATAGACTCTAATAGAATCTAAGTAACATAATACAAAAGATCCCCATCAAAATCCGTCAGTTTAAACTAGAGATGTGTCTGCGAGCAGGAGTTGTGACAGAGAGAGCTTTCAATTTTGTGCAAATATGGGATATACATTTTAAAATAAATTATAAAAACAGTTTATTTATGTATTGTCCTATCATATGAATGGTCCCCGACCCTACACCCTAGACACCCAGCTGAGCGAACCCACACACTAAGTAGAAGTCCTTATCTGTTTTATGGGCCTACTGCAAGTAACCAATACGCAGCCAAGACAGAAAGATAAACGTGGTCAGAGACCCACTAAAGCAGCACCGCCCCCTCAAGAGTCTGAGCCTGCCTGGCAGGGTTGGGTCCAATAAAGCCAAAGCCCCCGGGTGGGTGAGCATAATATACAAGGAATTTCTCAAAGCTGCTAATGAGGACCTTGATGGCCTTGTACCGAGGCGGTGGGCATTCCGGTGGAGTGCCCCAACCCAGGTAGCGGCAGTGCTGGCAACACTGGCTGCAGTAACCCATGGGGAGGGGGTCACACTGGGACAATCAGAGGGAGGGGGCAAAATTATTGTGGACCTGGTGGCACAAAATAATCAAACTGTCTGACTGCTCAGAGATGCTTGGGAAAATGGTCACAACGGGGGACCAGCGTGTGTGTGTTTCAGGGTAGTGGGGTCTATCTGAGCTCCATCAGCTAGGACTTGATGTTGCTTAATCAAAAATCTCCCCATTCTCAATTTTGCATGCCTTTTCAAACAGCTACAACTATATATGCATTCGCACATCAAGTCTTCTCTTGAGTTTGGGATGGAACAATGTTGAACATCTGAACTTGTGGAAGTTTGTGGGGGAAGGGAGGGCAGTGTGTGTGTGTGTGTGTGTGTGTGTGTGTGTGTGTGTGTGTGTGTGTGTGTGTGTGTGTGTGTGTGTGTGTGTGTGTGTGTGTGTGTGTGTGTGTGCGTGCATGCGTGTGTGCGTGCATGCGTGTGCGTGCGTGTGTGTGTGTGATTGTCTCCCACATCTGTTGCTATGGGATAATGATGTTAGGGGCAATACAGGATGAATCACAATAATTGTTTGCCAAAATAATAATTGCTTGCCAACAATGTAATTGTTTTCATGCCCATCCTGGTTATAGGTAACAATCCTTCGTATGAACTGCCTACATTATTATGGATTATTAAAGGATGGGTCCCAATCTCTCAAAGGCTCTAGGATACAGGTGGACAGGGGTGGTCTGGCAGTAACTGGGATGACAATCCAACTTGGGATGGGGGGGGAGGTTTTAGCGGCTGGAATAGTGGAGAACAATTGGAGGTTTACTCAGTAGCAGTGCAAATATCATGGTACAGCTATATGGACAGTCAATCACTATGGTGCTTTTTAATAGTAAGTTTACAAACATATATTATGATCAATAGAATTGAAACGTGTATCTCATTATGGTAAATTTTGAAATAAGTATAGCCAGTTATAATTGTAATGGTTTAGCAGATAATAAGAAAAAGACGATCAGTATTTACCTGCTCAAAGAGAAGGAATATAATATCTATTGTTTACAGGAAACTCATTCATGAAGTTGTGTGGAAAAAGAACTGGGGGGGGGCAAAATATACTTCTTCCATGGGCAAAGAAACTCAAAACGGGTGATGATGTTAATTACCAATTTTGATCCGAATGTGCAAATTGTTCAAACAGATCCATTGGACCATAAGCAGATTTGGCTCATTAATCTATACTATATATATATAATAATTTATCAAGCCTACAAGCAATACAAGACTATATTATTATTGTTGGAGATTATAATACGGTTTTAAATACCTCAATGGACCGTGAAGGAAATCACACGACAAACTATCACCCTTATGCACTTAAGGAAATCACGAATATCATAGATATTTTGCATCTAGTGGATATATGGAGGCTTAAATATCCTGACCTGGTGAGATATACAGTGGGGACATGGCGGAGGCTGTACAAGGCTGTACACGGCGGAGGCTCAGTCAATAGTGGATATATGGAGGCTTAAACATCCTGACCTGGTGAGATATACAGTGGGGACATGGCGGAGGCTCAGTCAAGCTAGTCATCAAGACTACTTTCTCGCTGGCACCAAAAGTTTAAAAAGTGTTGATAGGGGACAGAATGCAGTCAGACCATCAAAATAATTGGCATATACACTCTTACAGAATTTCCACGTAGGCGAGGATATTGGAATAAAATAATAATAATAATAATAATAATAATAATAATAATAATAACAATAATTAATAAAAGCCTATTGGATGAGAAGTTGTTTTTAACCAAGACAGAATAATTTACAACTGACTTTTTCCGACATAACATAGGTACAGCAGATCCCCTTATTATATTGGACACTTTTAAATGTGCCTTTAGAGGCCATGCAATTCAATACTCATCTTTAAAACAAAAGCAATATAGGTAAAAAATAATTCATATTAACAAAGGAAATAGAGGGACTAACAGCACAGATAGATAGCAATACAAACTGTACCATAGAGGCTCAGAATACGTAAAAAAAATAATAATAATTATGGAACTTATTCAAGAAAGATCAAGTGCAATATATTATAACAATAAAGCAAACCGGATGAGATATGGGGAAAAATGCATCAAATTATTTACTGAAACTTGTTACAAATGATGGAGTCACACATGATTCACCAAACTATATTTTGAAAGAGGAAGCAAAGTACTTTAAGCATATGTTTTCGTTTCAGTCTCCACTAACCAAAGTTAATTGTAAAGAGTTTTTTTTTCCCATTAATAATATAAAATGACCAGCTGTACAGAAAGACTCATGAGAAGGCCAAATTACAGAGGAGGAACTTCTTGATGCAATTAAAGCCTTTAAGTCCTGGAAAACTCCAGGGCTGGATGGCATGCCAGTTGAGGTATACCAAACCTTTTTTGATTTACTCAGAAGACCGTTATTAGCATGTTTTAACCACTCCTATAAAAATTGTAGATTATCAGATACTCAAAAAGAATGTCTGATTTCATTATTTTACATTTTAGTCATTTAGCAGACACTCTTATCCGGAGCGACTTACAGTTAGTGAGTGCATACCATTTCATACTGGCCCCCTGTGAGAAACGTGGGAAACGAACCCACAACCCTGGCGTTGCAAGCACCATGCTCTACCAACTGAGCTACAGGGGACAACCATTACTGAAACCAGACTCAAGTTGTAAATATAAAGATCCAGTCCATTAAAAAAATTAGAGGCACACTTCAGTGTTGTGATGCAAAAATGGATAGTGCACAGAATGAAAAAGGTATTGTCGGATAATATTCATCCTAATCAGACGATACATTGGAGTCAATTTAAGACATGTACTGGAAACAATAGAATGCTATGGTATTCATAGTTGACTTTGAAAAGGCTTTTAATAAAGTACGACTGGAATTTATATATAATTGCCTGGAATATTTCAATTTTGATGGGTTAAAGTTATGTATAGTAACCCCAGGTGTAAAATAGTAAATCATGGCTATTTCTCAGAAAGTATTAAACTGACAAGAGGAGTGAAACAAGGTTGTCCACTATCGACATATCTATTTATTTTGGCCATCAAAATGTTAGCTATTAAAATCAGATCCAACAATAATATATAGGGGCTAGAAATCATGGGCTTAAAAACAAAGGTGTCATTGTACGCTGATGATTCATGTTTTCTTTTAAATCCACAATTTGGATCCCTCCACAGCCTCATAGAAGATCTAGATACTTTTTCTAACATCTCTGTATACAACCAAATTATGATAAGTGTACTAAATTACAATACATTTTAACTGAAAGTTAGCAAAAATAGATAAGATCTCACTACCATGGAAAGGCAAATACCTCTCTATTTGTGGAAAAATCACCCTGATTAACTCTTTAATCATATCCCAGTTCACCTATTTGCTTATGGCCCTGCCTACACCTAGCGACTTGTTTTGTAAATTATATGAGCAAATAATATGCAGTTTTATTTGGAACGGCAAGCCAGACAAAATTATACGGGCCTATTTATATAATGAATATGAATTCAGAGGGCAGAAATGATTAAGCATCAAAATATTAGACCTCTCACTAAAGGCTTCAGTCATACAAAAGTTCTACTTTAATCGGAACTGGTTCTCTAGCAGATTAGTAAGAATGTCTCACCACATGTTCAACAATGGCCTTTTTCCCTTTATTCAGATTACAAACTCTCACTTTCGGTTATTTGAAAATGAAATAATCTCCAAAATGTCACTATTTTTTAAATAAGACATAGAAAGTTGGTTGCAATTCCAGTTTAATCCACCAGAAAATACATAACAAATATTTCAACAAAGATTATTTTTAACTCAATTATACTAATTGATTAAAAAAATTGGGCAGGAAAGAATGTTTTAAAACTGTATAATCTTTCTAAATTATATCATAAATAGGACTGGTGGCGTTATGTCACACATGCAGCTAACAAAAATATATGTAAATGTCTGCCCTACTCAAAATTACAACCAACTTACCACAAAAATGGAAGAGGCAGGTGGAAGGGGGAGAAAGTAAGGAACTTGTCTGTCAGTCCTGCATTAAAGACCAACAATGGTTAAAGAAAATTGTGATAGGGGCCTCCCGAGTGATCTAAGGCACTGTATCGCAGTATTGCGGCGTCACTACAGCCTGGGGTTCGATCCCAGGCTGTGTCATTACCGCCCGTTACCGGGATTCCCATAGTGCGGTGCACAATTGGCCCAGCGTCGTCCGGGTTAGGGGAGGGTTTGGCCAGGGGGGCTTTACTTGGCTCATCATGCTCTAGCGACTCTTTGTGGTGGGCCGGGTGTCTTGAGGCTGACTTCTGTCATCAGTTGAACGGTGTTTCCTCCGACACATTGGTGCGGCTGGCTTTCGGGTTAAGCGAGCGGGTGTTAAGATGCGCGGTTTGGTGGGCCATGTTTCGGAGAACGCATGACCTGACCTTCGCCTCTCCCGAGCCATTGGGGAGTTGCAGCGATGAGACAAGATCGCAATCATGAAATTGGGGGTAAAAAAAAAAAGTATACCAGTTTAAGGACCAAAAAATTGACAACTGTAAAATAGTTCAGAAGAGATTTTCGATGTACCGATTCCATGGCACATGGTTTATGAACTGATACACAAAACGACGCGGATTCAAAACTTTGAGTTTTTCAATTTAAATTATTATACATAATTCTTGCAACCAATACAACCATCCCAGCTCTGCAGATTTTGCTGGGAAGAGACAGAATCATTAGATCATTTGTTTTGGTACAGTCCATATTGTAGCTTGTTTTTGGTCGCAGGTTCAGGAATGGCTGAAGAATTGCAACATTTACCTGGAGCTAACTCTGCAAATTGCACTGCTGGGTGATTTAAAAAGTCATAGACAATCTATCAATAATATGATAATACTCTTAGCAAAAATATTTATCTTTAATTTACAATCTGTAGAAACTATGAGAATAGAAAGGTTCAGAACTTTTGTGAAACGTCACAGCACAAGAAAAAAATATATGGCAAATAGAAATGAAAACTGGATGGTGTTCAGAGATAGATGGGAGGAGTTGAGTGGAGCTGAAGGGTGGGACTAAAAATAACAAGATAACTAATGGAAAATATACTGTGTCTGTAAAATGTATATAGGTTCAGAACAGTTGAAAAATATATGGCAAATGGAATTTGAAACTGGATGGTCTTCAGAAATTGATGGGAGGAGTTAAGGGTAGCTGATGGATGGGACTAAAAACAAACAAATGATAACTATTGTAAAATATACTGTGTCCGTAAAATGTATATAGTATGTATAAGCTGGAAGTAGAAGCCTAAGTGTTGTTGTCCATTAGTTTACTCTAATTAGGGGAGGGGTGGTAAGATTAGGGGAACATAATAAAGGAAAATATACATATTTTATATACATATTTTATACAGTGCATTCAGACCCTTTGACTTTTTCCACATTTTGTTATGTTACAGCCTTATTCTAAAATTGATAAAATTGTGTTTTTTTCCTCATCAATGTACACACAATACCATATAATGTAATTCTTGCAAATGTATTACAAATAAAAAACTGAAATATTACATTTACATAAGTATTCAGACCCTTTACTCAGAACTTTATTGAAGCACCTTTGGCAGCGTTTTCAGCCTAGAGTCTTCTTGGGTATGATGCTACAAGCTTGGCACACCTGTATTTAGGGAGTTTTTCTCATTTTTCTCTGCAGATCCTCTCAAGCTCTGTCAGGTTGGATGGGGAGCCACTCCTGCATTGTCTAGGCTGTGTGCTTAGGGTCATTGTCCTGTTGGAAGGTGAACCTTTGCCCCAGTCTGATGTCCTGAGAGCTCTGGATTAAAGTTTTCATCAAGGATCTCTCTGTACTTTGCTCCGTTGATCTTTCCCTCGATCCTGACTAGTCTCCCAGTCCCTGCCACTGAAAAATATCCCCACAGCATAATGCTGCCACCACCATGATTCACCGTAGGGATGGTGCCAGGTTTCCTCCAGACGTGATGCTTGGCGTTCAGGCCAAAGAGTTCAATCTTGGCTTCATCAGACCCGAAAATCTTGTTTCTCATGGTCTGAGTCCTTTAGGTGCCTTTTGGTAAACTCCAAGTGGTCTGTCATGTTCCTTTTACTGAGGAGGGGCTTACGTCTGGCCACTCTACCTTAAAGGCCTCATAGGTGGAGTGCTGCAGAGATTAATTCCTTCTGGAAGGTTCTCCCATCTCCACAAAGGAGCTCTGGAGCTCTGTCAGAGTGACCATCGGGTTCTTGGTAACCTCCCTGACCAAGGCACTTCTCCCCTGATTGCTCAGTTTTGCCAGGCGGCCAGCTCCAGGAAGAGTCTTGGTGCTTCTGAAATTCTTCCATTTAAGAATGATGGAGGCCACTGTGTTCTTGGGGATCTTCAATGCTGCAGAACATTTTTGGTAGCCTTCCCCAGATCTGTGCCTCGACACAATCCTGTCTCGGAGCTCCACAGACAATTCTTTCGACTTCATGGCTTGGTTTTTGCTCTGACATTAACTGTGGGACCTTATATAGACATATGCCTTTCCATATCATGTCCAATCAATTGAATTTACCACAGGTGGACTCCAATCAAGTTGTAGAAACATCTCAAGAATGGGTAATGGAAACAGGATGCACCTGAGCTCAATTTAGAGTCTCATAGCAAAGGGTCTGTATACTTATGTAAATAAGGTATTTCAGTTTCTTATTTTTAATAAATTAGCAAACAATTCTAAAAACCTGTTTTTGCTTTGTCATTATGGGGTATTGTGTGTAGATTTATGAGGAAAAAAACAATTTAATCAATTTTAGAATAAGGCTGTAAATTCACAAAAAATGAAAAAATGGAAGGGTTTTTCTTTATTTTTACTATTTACATTGTATAATAATAGTGAAGACATCAAAACTATGAAATAACACATATGGAATCATGTAGTAACCAAAAAAGTGTTAAACAAATCAAAATATATGTTATATTTGAGATTCTTCAAATAGCCACCCTTTGCCTTGATGACAGCTTTGCACACCCTTGGCATTCTCTCAACCAGCTTCACCTGGAATGCTTTTCCAACAGTCTTGAAGGAGTTCCCACATATGCTGAGCACTTGTTGGCTGTTTTTCCTTCACTCTGCAGTGTGACTCATCCCAAAACCATCTCAATTTGGTTGAGGTCGGGGGATTGTGGAGGCCAGGTCATCTGATGCAGCACTCCATCACTCTCCTTCTTGGTAAAATAGCAAGAAGGAGAGTGCAAAGAACCATCACCACACCATAACACCTCCTCCTCCATGCTTTACGGTGGGAAATATACATGCAGAGATCATCTGTTCACCCACACCGCGTCTCACAAAGAGACGTCTGTTGGATCCAAAAATCTCCAATTTGGTCGTGTTTCTTTTCCCAATCAAGTCTCTTCTTATTATTGGTGTCATTTAGTAGTGGTTTCTTTGCAGTAATTCAACCATGAAGGCCTGATTCACACAGTCTCCTCTGAACTGTTGATGTTGAGATGTGTCTGAGAACCAGTTTCATCATAGCGCTTGATGGTTTTTGCGACTGCAATTGAAAAAAAAATTGAAGTTCTTGAAATGTTCGTATTGACTGACTTTCATGTCTTAAAGTAATGATGGACTGTCGTTTCTCTTTGCTTATTTGATCTGTTCTTGCCAAATACAGTGAGGAAATTAAGTATTTGATCCCCTGCTGATTTTGTATGTTTGCCCACTGACAAAGACATGATCAGTCTATAATTTTAATGGTAGGTTTATTTGAACAGTGAGAGACAGAAAAACAACAACACAAATCCAGAAAAAAGCATGTCAAAAATGTTATGAATTGATTTTCATTTTAATGAGGGAAATAAGTATTTGACCCCTCTGCAAAACATGACGTTGGGCAGCAGGTAGCTTAGTGGGTAAGAGCGTTGTGCCAGTAACCGAAAGGTCGCTGGTTCTAATCCCAGAGCCAACTAGGTAAAAAATCTGTCGATGTGCCCTTGAGCAAGGCACTTAACCCTAATTGATCCTGTAAGTCGCTCTGGATAAGAGCGTCTGCTAAATGACTAAAAAATAAAAATGAAGATACAAAAGAAATAACAAAAAAATACAAATGAAAAAAAAAAAATGACTTAGTACTTGGTGGCAAAACCCTTGTTGGCAATCACAGAGGTCAGACATTTTGTGTAGTTGGCCACCAGGTTTGCACACATTTCAGGAGGGATTTTGTCACACTCCTCTTTGCAGATCTTCTCCAAGTCATTAAGGTATCGAGGCTGGCGTTTGGCAACTCGAACCTTCAGCTCCCTCCACATATGTTCTATGGGATTAAGGTCTGGAGAGTGGCTAGGCCACTCCAGGACCTTAATGTGCTTCTTCTTGAGCCACTCCTTTGTTGCCTTGGCCGTGTGTTTTGGGTCATTGTCATGCTGGAATACCCATCCACGACCCATTTTCAATGCCCTGGCTGAGGGAAGGAGGTTCTCACCCAAGATTTGACGGTACATGGCCCCATCCATCGTCTCTTTGATGCGGTGAAGTTGTCCTGTCCCCTTAGCAGAAAAACACCCCCAAAACATAATGTTTCCACCTCCATGTTTGACAGTGGGTATGGTGTTCTTGGGGTCATAGGCAGCATTCCTCCTCCTCCAAACATGGCGAGTTGAGTTGATGCCAAAGAGCTCGATTTTGGTCTCATCTGACCACAACACTTTCACCCAGTTCTCCTCTGAATCATTCAGATGTTCATTGGAAAACTTCAGACGGGCCTGTATATGTGCTTCTTGAGAAGGGGGACGTTGCGGGCGCTGCAGGATTTTAGTCCTTCACGGCGTAGTGTGTTACCAATTGTTTTCTTGGTGACTATGGTCCCAGCTGCCTTGAGATCATTGACAAGATCCTCCCGTGTAGTTCTGGGCTGATTCCTCACCGTTCTCATGATCATTGCAACTCTACGAGATGAGATCTTGCATGGAGCCCCAGGCCGACGGAGATTGACAGTTATATTGTGTTTCTTCCATTTGCGAATAATCGCACCAACTGTTGTCACCTTCTCACCAAGCTGCTTGGCGATGGTCTTGTAGCCCATTCTAGGCTTATGTAGGTATATTTTCTTGTCCCTGAACCAAGCTCTCCCTGAACCAGCCACTCCCTGAACCAACCTCAAATTCATACTTTTATTCCCTGTGTTCGATCTGTCGACTGCAAGTTCACACTGTGGACATTCACAGGACTCCCCTGAGCGACCAACCTTTTACTGAATCATTCCGAAAGTGGAAGGCCTGGGTAGGTAATTGATAACCCAGTCCAAACCGAGGCATTTGAAAGATGATTATTCGCAAATACCCGAGCCTCTCATTAGCAACGGTGACCTTATACAATGTTCCTTAACCCTAACCCAGGATAAAAAATTACTAACCAACTTACCCTGTCCCTATCCCTAACCCATGATCAACAATGTTCTCCATATTAATCCAGCAAACCCATGATCAACAATGCCCTTTAGTGGTAAACGCCCAACACAAAAGGAAATGAATTTAGATGCGTTGCAATAGAGTCACACATCGCTATAAGTTTACACCATTGACTAATTGCTGCCCAGGAAGCAAATGAATTATTCAATTGCACTAGGTGAATAGTTTGTCCTGGTCAAAGAGCCAGGTTGGGGTCAAAGAATTGTCCTTGTCCTATTAAACAGTTCGGGAGCATTATTGGGGTTACTTTTTGTTATTTTGTATTATTACACCAGACTTAAACGTACCTGCTGCAACACAAATTAGTTTCTTGTATTCTATTTGAATTCACTGTCTCTACTTTATATGCCTCAACATCATTATGCCTCCATGTCCAACCTCTCCCTGAACCAACCTCTCTCTCTGAACCAACCTCTCTCCCTAAACCAACCACTCTCCCTGAACCAACCTCTCTCCCTGAACCAACCTCTCTCTCTGAACCAACCTCTCTCCCTAAACCAACCTCTCTCCCTGAACCAACCTCTCTCCCTAATAATATTACACCAGACTTAAACATACCTTTCTCGTAGATGAATAAAATGCATGTTACAATGTCAACTCTAAAAGAGGTCTAGGTGTGACAAGAAATACTGGTGGGATTGGAAAGGTTTACCTCAGTCCGCCGATCCACATCTGTTTTTTTTTTTTTTTTTATGGTGATGTCATTGTAGCCCAGACGAGCCAGGAAGGAAGCACAGCTGATGCTGGCCGGACCACATCAAATCAGAATTATCTGGAAGCTGTCATGAATCTGGTCCAGAGGAGAGAGAGATGGGTTCCTCACCTGGGGGATCCCCATCTTACTGAAGATCTGGAGGGAGAAATGACACACAAGGTTTACTTACTTGCTTCCTCACGTAGACCGTTGAAAATTCCCTGTGAAATATAGCTAGGCCATCAATGAACCATCAACCGCTTCCAACCCCGTTTGTCCTGTTTCATTCGTTCCATTGAATGTATGCTACCAGCGATGCCTGTTTAGATTGACCGACTGTATCCTCATGTTCATTTGTCCTTGACACGCTAAACCCAGACTAAGTGTTTGATTGCACATATAAAACATTTCAAAACTCTAATTAGAACATGGACTGCCCAACTAAAAGCTATTACCGAGAATACACCAGACTGGCTGTTAAAGAACTAGCCAGGGATTTATATGCTAGAACAATACGGAAAGAAAACAACATTAATCTGATGATGTTTAAGAGATATATAGACTACTGCAACACAAACAGTTGAAAGAGAACGCTGTAGCAGCAACATAACCAGAAGTGAAATACTAAAAAAATACTAAATTAAATAAAAGCCTTTCGTAAACTAACTGACTTTGCTGATAGCTACTTTATTTAGGACAATTTTACTTACTATGACTGTGACATGTGGTTGTCCCAGCTAGCTATTTTAAGATGAATGCACTGACATTAACTCGCTCTGGATAAGAGTGTCTGCTTAATGACTAAAATGTCAATGTAGATGTGAAAATGTAAATGAGAGTGAGGAAGCTTTGTCTCCTTAATACGATTTTATAGATCCATACATGAAGGCTCTGATTGTTACTACAATATTACGCTTGAGCGGGCAACATTACACGTGATATTAATTTAGCTATTCATGAGTTTCATGAACTGTGAAGCCCAAATTGCTGCATGACTGTCACGTCTCCTCCCATTGCTCCCCTCCGGGCGCTCTGAGTCGCCGGTCTACTGAGCCACCGGTCAGAGCGCACCACCTCGGCAAACACCGGAATGGAAAACCCAACGCACCCTAATCACCTCCAGCGCACCTGCACCTCATCATCTCATCACCACCCCTATATAGCCCTGGACTGTTCCGGAAGATGTTGTGTGGGATTGTTAAGCTCTGTGTCGTTTACTATATCGGTGTTATTTCTCTTTGCTCATTGTTTAAGTCAACCTTGACCTTGTTAATTCCTGCGTCTGCGTCCTGCCTCTTCGTATACTCAGTACTCGTCACAATGACAATTCATTTAATTGTCCCTAAGAGCTGTTCTAAGGCCTCCTTATTATCCCTGCTGCCACGGAAACCAAACAACGCATCAATTTAAAACACCATCTCTGTTTTTCTAATTCCTCTCACACTTTAATTGAAACAATGAACACCAAACTACTTGATTTATGTGTGGGTAACACTGGGGTACAATAAGCACGCAGAACATGCATACAGAAGCATCAATCAAAAGCAGGGCTGCAAAATTCCAGGAACTTTCAATAAATTCCCTGGTTTTCCCAATAAAATCCTGGTTGGATGGTTCCCGGAATCAGGAGGGAATCAGCAGGAAATCCAGAATCCTCCAACCAGGTTAATCTGGAAAACCAGGAAATGTATTGAAAAGTTCACAGAATTTTGCAACCCTAATCAAAAGTGGAAGACAGAAAGAGAGCAGTCCAAATGTACTTAGACTTGAGATCATTTAAATTTTATTCATTTAGCAGACGCTCTTATCCAGAGCGACTTACAGGAGCATTTAGGGTTAAGTGCCTTGCTTAAGGGCACATCGACAGATTTTTCACCTAGTCGGCTCGGGGATTAGAACCAGCGACCTTTCGGTTACTGGCACAACGCTCTTACCCACTAAGCTACCTATTTCAACAACTCGTCTCTTCCAACTTGTTAGGCAATCATATGTACCTACGGGGGAAGGATGGCCAGCCACACAGGAGTAGGATTTTTACTAAGGAGGAGAAGGAGGCCGTGCTGATTGAGATGCATGCTGGCCATTTCGGAGTGAAGCGCACGATTGCCAAAATCAACCTAAGCTTCTTCTGACATGGATTTGTCAAGGAGGTGGACAGCTGGGCAAGTGAAAAAACCTTTTGTTTATCAATCACATTCTATTACATCTGAAATGATTATGATTTCAATGAATGTCGTATCAGAGAGAGAACACAATGTTTCAATGTGTCACTCTGTGCTTAAAAGGTCAGTACCCTGTCTAGCTTGACAGAAGTTTTGAGACGGTGAAGACTGTGGCGCCGGAGTTGAAGCCCATCAAAGTTGTTTCATCATGGCACATGATCGGTGAGTGTCTCAATTCAGATTTTGCCCTCATCAGTTGTTTTGTGATGGTTGCTTTATTTGACCTCAGCAGAGTTCAATATTATTACATTTACATTTTAGTCATTTAGCAGACGCTCTTATCCAGAGCGACTTACAGGAGCAATTAGGGTTAAGTGCCTTGCTCAAGGGGGGGGGGAGTTATAGAGTGTGTGTGTGTGTGTGTGTGTGTGTGTGTGTGTGTGTGTGTGTGTGTCAGTATGCTTATAAAGATGAAAATCTGCATACTGTATGACTATAAGAATAAAGTCCTCTTCTCTCTAACACTTTAAATGTTAGGGGTGGACCTCATCGGACCCTTCACGAAATCCGGGAAAGGCAACAGCTGGTGTCTGACGGCGACCGATCACTTTACCAAGTGGGTGGAGGCAAAACCCATTAACGTCAGTAAAGGAATAGTACGTGCTTAACTCTAAATTCCCTTCTGCAAACCATTAAAAAAGGGTGCTTGGAAACAAACATTGATTTTCGTTAAGTACGATACCCATCAAGGACGAGACTGGCGAGGCCACCTCCAAGGCGATGATGGACATCTTCAACACCCACGGTTCTCCTCCTGAGGTCATCTTGAGTGACTGAGTGAATGCTGGAACAAGGTACGGATGTTATAGGTTATATTCTGTCACCAATGGTTTTTTATTTTTATTTTTTACAATTTGTTATTCCATGGTACATAATTAGACATATTTCAATATCTTACAGAGCTTTCCTACCCACTCCTACAGGTTTGGTGATTTTCAAGCACATTTAAGACAAAACTGTAACTTAACAAAAAGTTAATTTTCTGCAGTATTATTGCAAACAGGATGCAGGTTTTGGAATATTTTTGTTCTGTACAGGCTTTGTTCTTTTCACTCTGTCATTTAGGTTAGTATTGTGGAGTAACTACAATGTTGTTAATCCATCCTCAGTTTTCTCCTATGACCGCCATTAAACTCTGTAACTGTTTTAAAGTCACCATTGGCCTCAGGGTGAAATCCCTGAGTGGTTTCCATCCTCTCCGGCAACTGAGTTAGGAAGGACGCCTGTATCTTTGTAGTGACTGGGTGTATTGATATACCATCCAACGTGAATGACTTCACCATGCTGAAAGGGATGTTCAATGTCTGCTTTTATTTACTTTTTTACCCATCTACAGGTTCCATTATTTTTGAGGCATTGGAAAACCTCTCTGGTCTTTGTGGTTGGATCTGTGTTCACTGCTCGACTGAGGGACCTTACAGATAATTGTATGTGTGGTACAGAGATGAAGTAGTCACCCAAAAATCATGTTAAACACTATTATTGCACAGAGTGAGTCCCATGCAACTTATTGTGTGACTTGTTAAGTACATTTGTAATCCTGAACATATGTAGGCTTGCCATAACAAAGGGGTTGAATACTTATTGACTCAAGAAATTTCAGCGTTTAATTTTGAATTCATTTGTCAAAATTTCGAAAACATAATTCCACTTTGACGTTATGGGGAATTGTGTGTAGGCCAGTGACAAATCTCAATTTAATTAATTTAAAATTCAGGCTGTAACACAACAAAATGTAGAAAAAGTTTAGAGGAGTTAATACGTTCTGAAGGCACTGTATTGCCATGTTAGTATGATATCTGAGTGCGAGTGACAAACAAAATCAATAGCTGATCTAAAAAATTTGAGCTGACATAGCTAGTTGAGTGGCTGTCATAAAAAAAGAGAGACTGCTGATGCAACAACTAAATTTCAAAATTGCACCTTTTTTGTATTCTACTATTTTAACTCTAAACAGTACACAGAGTTCCACCAAAAAAAATAAAAAAATAAAAAGTTATTTTTTTGGTTGATCGGAGGCCTAGTGGCCAGGCCCCCCTAATCACATGTACCTTATTCCAAGGGCCGGCACTTGTCTGTCTGAACTCCTGAGACTAACAGTAACACCTTCACTCAGGCCATATGACACACCTCAGTTCCTGGCTGTAGATAGACACTAATACTCTTACTATGGGATTATGAAAATAAAGAATCAAGAAAATTAAAAAAAGAAACCCTGCTGCTGTGGGGTTTTGACTACAGCTAGGAGCATGGAGCTGAGAGGAGCTGAGAGGAGCTGAGAGGAGCTGAATGGAGCTGAGAGGAGCTGAGAGGAGCTGAATGGAGCTGAGAGGAGCTGAGAGGAGCTGAGAGGAGCTGAGAGGAGCTGAGAGGAGCTGAATGGAGCTGAGAGGAGCTGAGAGGAGCTGAGAGGAGCTGAATGGAGCTGAGAGGAGCTGAGAGGAGCTGAATGGAGCTGAGAGGAGCTGAGAGGAGCTGAATGGAGCTGAGAGGAGCTGAGAGGAGCTGAGAGGAGCTGAATGGAGCTGAGAGGAGCTGAGAGGAGCTGAGAGGAGCTGAATGGAGCTGAGAGGAGCTGAATGGAGCTGAGAGGAGCTGAGAGGAGCTGAATGGAGCTGAGATGAGCTGAGAGGAGCTGAGAGGAGCTGAATGGAGCTGAGAGGAGCTGAGAGGAGCTGAGAGGAGCTGAATGGAGCTGAGAGGAGCTGAAAGGAGCTGAGAGGAGCTGAGAGGAGCTGAATGGAGCTGAGATGAGCTGAATGGAGCTGAGAGGAGCTGAATGGAGCTGAGAGGAGCTGAGAGGAGCTGAGTGGAGCTGAGAGGAGCTGAGAGGAGCTGAGAGGAGCTGAAAGGAGCTGAGAGGAGCTGAATGGAGCTGAGAGGAGATGAGAGGAGCTGAGAGGAGCTGAGAGGAGCTGAGAGGAGCTGAATGGAGCTGAGAGGAGCTGAGAGGAGCTGAGAGGAGCTGAATGGAGCTGAGATGAGCTGAGAGGAGCTGAGAGGAGCTGAATGGAGCTGAATGGAGCTGAGAGGAGCTGAGCAGCGATATCCCGTTATCTCCTTCTTCTTGAGGTTATCTGCTAGATAACCACCCTGACCTTACACATTTAACGAGAGAGGACAGGAGAGCTGCCACCCTCATAGAGATGTATAATATGTCACAGCAGAGGTGGTCGGTGGTGAGAGAAAAGAGGAGAGGAGAAAACTTTTGTAATTTTGCCTTTTATCCTTTAGGAAGTAATAACACTTCACATTGAGCTTCTCTTTCTTTCTGAGGGGTGTTAGCAGATTAGACTTGATAGGGAGAATTTTTACAGTTGGTTACAGTTACATAGCACTGACTTACGTAAAGTGTATATACTGATCCAATGTATACTGATCCTAAAGTGCCTTCGGAAAGTATACAGACCCCTTGACTTTTTCCATTTTGTTAGTGTACAGCCTTATTCTAAAATGTATTTAAATTGTTTTTTTCACCTCATCACTCTACACACAATACCCCATAATGATAAAGCAAAAACAGGTTTTTAGAATTTAATGGGTATGACACTACAAACTTGGCACACTTGGGGAGTTTCTCCCATTCTTCTCTGCAGATCCTCTCAAGCTCTGTCAGGTTGGATGGGGAGCATTGCTGCACAGCTATTTTCAGGTCTCTCCAGAGATGTTCGATCGGGTTCAAGTCCGGGCTCTGGCTGGGCCACTCAAGGACATTCAGAGACTTGTCCTGAAGCCACTCCTGCGTTGTCTTGACTGTGTGCTTAGGGTCGTTGTCCAGTTGGAAGGTGAACCTTCGCTCCAGTCTGAGGTCCTGAGCGCTCTGGAGCAGGTTTTCATCAAGGATCTCTCTGTACTTTGCTCCGTTCATCTTTGCCTCGATCCTGACTAGTCTTCCAGTCCCTGCCTCTGAAAAACATCCCCACAGCATGATGCTGCCACCACCATGCTTCACAGTAGGGATGGTGCAAGGTTTCCTCCAGACGTGACACTTGGCATTCAGGCCAAAGAGTTCAATCTTGGTTTCATCAGACCAGAGAATCTTGTTTGTCGTGGTCTAAGAGTCTTTATGTGCCTTTTGGCAAACTCCAAGCTGGCTGTCATGTGCCTTTTTACTGAGGAGTGGCTTCCGTCTGGCCACTCTACCATAAAGGCCTGATTGGTAAAGTGCTGCAGAGATGGTTGTCCTTCTGGAAGGTTCTCCCATCTCCACAGAGGAACTCTAGAGCTCTGTCAGAGTGACCATCGGGATTGCTCAGTTTGGCCGGGCGGCCAGCTCTAGGAAGAGTCTTGGTGGTTCCGAACTTCTTCCATTTAAGAATGATGGAGGCCACTGTGTTCTTGGGGACCAATGATGCAGAAATTTTTTGGTACCCTTCCCCAGATCTGTGCCTCGACACAATCCTGTCTCGGAGCTCTACGGACAATTTCTTTGACCTCATGGCTTGGTTTTTGCTCTGACATGCACTGTCAACTGCGGGACCTTCTATGGACAGGTGTGTGCCTTTGCAAATCATGTCCAATCAATTGAATTTACCACAGGTGGACTCCAATCAAGTTGTATAAACATCTCAAGGATGATCAATGTAAACAGGATGCACCTGAGCTCAATTTCGAGTCACATAGCAAAGCGTCTGAATACTTATGTAAATAAGGTATTTCTGATTTTTATTTGTAATACTTTTGCAAAAAAATCTCAAATCCTGTTTTCGCTTTGTCATTATGGGTTATTGTGTGTAGATTGCTGAGGAAAATGTTTTATTTAATCCATTTTAGAATAAGGCTGTAACATAACAAAATGTGGAAAAAGTCAAGGGGTCTCAATATTTTCCGAAGGCTCTGATCCTATACAGATTGTATTTATTTTTTACATTACAGCCTTATTCTAAAATGGATAGAAAGTTTTTTTCCCATCATCAATCTACACACAATACCTTATAACGACAAAGCGAAAACAGTGTTTTAGATTTTTATGCAAATGTATTAAAAATTAAAAACTGAAATACCTTATTTACATTATTGGTTCTGTGTGGTAGTACCTTGGTAAAGTGACATGGACATAGTTATTTTTCTCTAAGTTACCTTGTAGAACCAAAACCAGATACATCGGTTTGAAAACCATAATGACCCTTTTAGTCAAATTGTGGATGAGTTCTTGGATGTGTAGGATTGTGTCCATATGCGTCAGAATAATGATCCATTAGTCATTTTGTTAGAATAACGTAGAATAAGTAAGAACGTTTACACCCATTCCTCAGAATGTAGTCATTTTGTTGCACTCTCTCCAGAATGAAAGCATTAATTAGTGTAGGAAATGCGTCCTTAGCAGCAGGCACCCCTACAAGGTGGTGTGTGTGGGTTAAAGCAGCAAGCCCACACACTATCTCTGACGTTTTACTTTAATTAGCTGTTACCATGGGACTAAATAAAACTCAGCCTTACAATGACAGGAACAGATACCCTGATTATCTCTGAGCTACACCATGACAACATACAAGAACCCACACATACACACAGGCAGGCAAGCACGTACACACGTACATACACACACACACACACACACACACACACACACACACACACACACGTACATACACACGGTCCAACTCTCGCTTTCTCACACACAGTACATAGGCACGCGCACACACACACACGTACATACACACCGCACACACACACGTACATACACACCGCACACACACACACACGCGCACACACACATACATACACACACACACACACACGTACACGTACACACACGTACACACACACCGCACACACACACACACAAACACACACATCTGAAGTTCTAATCATAATTCAACATGAGAGAAGAAGAATGGGGAAAAGATTATCTAAATGAATGTAGCATGTAGCATGTAGCATGTAGCAGTTCAAAAACAAGTGGCTTTAAATGCTTCTTCTACTTCTATATGTCTTCCCTTTTTTTGTTTTGTCCGTCTCCTTTAGAACATCAAATGAATATCAGTTGACGTTGACTCCTGCTCGTGTTTCAGACAAGAAAGACAGATTATCCCATTCAAAATCTCTCTTTAACAATGCATTTTAAGTGAGTCATTTGTGTTGACTTTGACGTCTCTGTTCTTTTGTCTTTTCCATGTTTTTTTTACCTCGGTTTTCTCCTCCCATCCCTCTTCCCTGTTTTCTCATGTTGAATCTGATGTGTATCGTAGCAGAAGGCTTGGGTAATAAACCAGGGGAAAATTATGACTTTAATGGCAGAGGGTGACAGACGCATTGCACCTGGGCCCGTACCGATGCCATAACAAAGGATTGAGAGACGCCATTAATACTGAGCTTGATGCTGCAGCCCACCACCAAATCACCCATTATGTGGACTTAGAGACAGGAGAATGTAATGTACAGTCAGAGGCAAGCGCAGCACAGAACAGTACAGCACAGTAGAGTGCAGTACAGTAGAGTAGATTACAGTACAGTGTAGTACAGTGTAGTAGAGTAACATATAGTACAGTAGAGAGCAGTAGAGTATAGTAACATAGGGCGGCAGGTAGCTTAGTGGTTAAGAGCGTAGTGCCAGTAACCGAAAGGTCGCTGGTTCTAATCCCCGAGCCGACTAGGTGAAAAATCTGTCGATGTGCCCTTGAGCAAGGCACTTAACCCTAATTGCTCCTGTAAGTCGCTCTGGATAAGAGCGTCTGCTAAATGACCAAAAAAATTATATATATATATATATCTATATATAGTACAGTGTAGTATAGTATAGTTACAGTCAGTAGAGAGCAGTAGATTACAGTGTAGTATAATATAGTACAATAGAGGGCAGTAAAGTAGAGTAGATTACAGTTGAGTATAGTAAAGACAATACAAAACATACACATGCAAACGTCAACATCACAAAAACATCAACAACATCACACCTGCCCAGACCCACATCGTCACACCCCCGTCTCCAACACCCAATTGCACACTCCTTCAAAACTTCAGACATCTGTGGCATTGTGTTGTGACATAACTGCACATTTTAGAGTGGCCTTTTATTGTCCCCAACACAAGGTGCACCTGTGTAATGATCATGCTGTTTAATCAGCTTATTGATATGCCAAACCTGTCAGGTGGATGGATTATCTTGGCAAAGGAGAAATGCTCACTAACAGGGATGTAAACACATTGAGAGCTTTGTGTGTATATTGAACATTTATGGGATCTTTAATTTCAGCTCATGAAAAATGGGACCAACACTTTACATGTTGCGTTTATATTTTTGTTCAGTATAAAACTTTTAAGTTGCATGTATTTGAATATATCTACATTGGTCAATCAAACATTGCTTTTTAATGCTGTCATGCAAATTCTATTTCCAAGTCATTTATGGTTTCTGTGTCTTTAGTTTTCTATGTGGACCAATTTATGGGTGAATTCTGAAAACCTATCCAAGGCTTGTTCCATAGAGTTATGTTTTTAGTGAGTGATTCTTGTATAATAATAATAATAATAATAATATGCCATTTAGCAGACGCTTTTATCCAAAGCGACTTACAGTCATGCGTGCATACATTTTCTTTTTTGTGTATGGGTGGTCCCGGGGATTGAACCCACTACCTTGGCGTTACAAGCGCCGTGCTCTACCAGCTGAGCTACAGAGGACCATACGTTTCAATTTCTTCCATGTTGTCATAGTGTTCTTAACTATGTGAATTGCTACAGTGGGGAAAAAAAGTATTTAGTCAGCCACCAATTGTGCAAGTTCTCCCACTTAAAAAGATGAGAGAGGCCTGTAATTTTCATCATAGGTACACGTCAACTATGACAGACAAATTAAGAAAAAAAATCCAGAAAATCACACTGTAGGATTTTTTATGAATTTATTTGCAAAGTATGGTGGAAAATAAGTATTTGGTCACCTACAAACAAGCAAGATTTCTGGCTCTCACAGACCTGTAACTTCTTCTTTAAGAGGCTCCTCTGTCCTCCACTCGTTACCTGTATTAATAGCACCTGTTTGAACTTGTTATCAGTATAAAAGACACCTGTCCACAACCTCAAACAGTCACACTCCAAACTCCACTATGGCCAAGACCAAAGAGCTGTCAAAGGACACCAGAAACAAAATTGTAGACCTGCACCAGGCTGGGAAGACTGAATCTGCAATAGGTGATCAGCTTGGTTTGAAGAAATCAACTGTGGGAGCAATTATTAGGAAATGGAAGACATACAAGTCCACTGATAATCTCCCTCGATCTGGGGCTCCACGCAAGATCTCACCCCGTGGGGTCAAAATTATCACAAGAACGGTGAGCAAAAATCCCAGAACCACACAGGGGGACCTAGTGAATGACCTGCAGAGAGCTGGGACCAAAGTAACAAAGCCTACCATCAGTAACACACTACGCCGCCAGGGACTCAAATCCTGCAGTTCCAGACGTGTCCCCCTGCTTAAGCCAGTACATGTCCAGGCCCGTCTGAAGTTTGCTAGAGTGCATTTGGATGATCCAGAAGAGGATTGGGAGAATGTCATATGGTCAGATGAAACCAAAATAGAACTTTTTGGTAAAAACTCAACTCGTCGTGTTTGGAGGACAAAGAATGCTGAGTTGCATCCAAAGAACACCATACCTACTGTGAAGCATGGGGTTGTAAACATCATGCTTTGGGGCTGTTTTTCTGCAAAGGGACCAGGACGACTGATCCGTGTAAAGGAAAGAATGAATGGGGCCATGTATCGTGAGATTTTGAGTGAAACCCTCCTTCCATCAGCAAGGGCATTGAAGATGAAATGTGGCTGGGTCTTTCAGCATGACAATGATCCCAAACACACTGCCCGGGCAACGAAGGAGTGGCTTCGTAAGAAGCATTTCAAGGTCCTGGAGTGGCCTAGCCAGTCTCCAGATCTCAACCCCATAGAAAATCTTTGAGGGAGTTGAAAGATTTTGTTCCGTGTTGCCCAGCGACAGCCCCAAAACATCACTGCTCTAGAGGAGATCTGCATGGAGGAATGGGCCAAAATAGTGTGTGAAAACCTTGTGAAGACTTACAGAAAACGTTTGACCTGTGTCATTGCCAACAAAGGGTATATAACAAAGTATTGAGAAACTTTTGTTATTGACCAAATACTTATTTTCCACCATAATTTGCAAATAAATTCATAAAAAATCCTACAATGTGATTTTCTGGATTTTATTTTCTTATTTTGTCTGTCACAGTTGACGTGTACCTATGATGAAAATTAAAGGCCTCTCTCATCTTTTTAAGTGGGAGAACTTGCACAATTGGTGGCTGACTCTATACTTTTTTTCCCCACTGTATATGTTGCAAGTAAAAGTATTGGGTAGCGAGTTGAAAATGACCCTCAGATTTAGGAAGATGTAAAACCTTCCTTTTTATTCTATGGGCTTTATTAGCCCATATAAAGGCTGTTATGACCGACAATACCTTTTTTTAAAGAATGTCTTCGGTGTGGTAATTGGTATTACCGAGAATAAGTATAAAATATTTGGGGAGCATTCTGAAGAGGTTTATTCTACCTGTTAGATCTTTTTGAAAATTGCTCCATTTTGTTGAGTAATGGGATAAAGTTATCTATATATATATATATATATATATATATATATATATATATATATATATATATATATATATATATATATATATTTGTTGTTTCTTGTCACTTATTACGCATCCTAAGTATTTTATATTTGTTTGTGGTCCACTTAAAGGCTGTAGATCTGTCTTTTTCCTATCACCATTATTTTGTTTTTACCACGTTCATTTAATATCAGGAGATGGGGAAGGGATGGGGGGGTTCAGGTCTGGAGACTGGCTAGGCCACTCCAGGACCTTGATATGCTTCTTACGGAGCCACTCCTTAGTTGCCCTGGCTGTGTATTTCGGGTCGTTGTTATGCTGGAAGACCCAGCCACGACCCATCTTCAATGCTCTTACTGAGGGAAGGAGGTTGTTGGCCAAGATCTCGCGATACATGGCCCCATCCATCCTCCCCTCAATACCGTGCAGTCATCCTGTCCCCTTTGCAGAAAAGCATCCCCAAAGAATGATGTTTCCACCTCCATGCTTCACGGTTGGGATGGTGTTCTTGGGGTTGTACTCATCCTTCTTCTTCCTCCAAACACAGCGAGTGGAGTTTAAAAAAAAGTTTTTTTTTGTCTCATCAGACCACATGACCATCTACCATTCCTCCTCTGGATCATCCAGATTGTCATTGGCAAACTTCAGACGGGCCTGGACATGCGCTGGCTTGATCAGGGGGACCTTGCGTGCGCTGCAGGATTTTAATCCATGACGGCGTAGTGTGTTACTAATGGTTTTCTTTGAGACTGTGGTCCCAGCTCTCTTCAGGTCATTGACCAGGTCCTGCCGTGTAGTTCTGGGCTGATCCCTCACCTTCCTCATGATCATTGATGCCCTACGAGGTGAGATCTTGCATGGAGCCCCAGACCGAGGGTGATTGACAGTCATCTTGAACATCTTCCATTTTCTAATAATTGCACCAACAGTTGTTGCCTTCTCACCAAGCTGCTTGCCTATTGTCCTGTAGCCCATCCCAGCCTTGTGCAGGTCTACAATTTTATCCCTGATGTCCTTACACAGCTCTCTGGTCTTGGCCATTGTGGAGAGGTTGGAGTCTGTTTGATTGAGTGTGTGGACAGGTGTCTTTTATACAGGTAACGAGTTCAAAAAGGTGCAGTTAATACAGGTAATGAGTGGAGAACAGGAGGGCTTCTTAAAGAAAAACGAACAGGTCTGTGAGAGACGGAATTCTTACTGGTTGGTAGGTGATCAAATACTTATGTCATGCAATAAAATGCAAATTAATTACTTAAAAATCATACAATGTGATTTTCTGGATTTTTGTTTTTGATTCCGTCTCTCACAGTTGAAGTGTACCTATGATAAAAAATTACAAACCTCTACATGCTTTGTAAGTAGGAACACCTGCAAAATCGGCAGTGTATCAAATACGTGTTCTCCCCACATGTATGTAAATATGTATTTATATGTATGTATATGTATGTTTTTTGTCATACTTCCTGTACAGTGCACAGAGTAAAGAGCATAATGGCCGGCTGGACCAAATTGGAGAGATAGGTAGGAGCAAGCCCATGTAATGCTTTGTATGTTAGCAGTAAAACCTTGAAATCAGAAGGATCCAATTTTTTTGTTCTAGTCAAAATTCTAGCAGCCGTGTTTATCACTAACTGAAGTTTTTTTGTGCTTTATCCGGGTAGCCGGAGAGTAGAACATTGTATTAGTCTAATCTAGAAGTGACAAAGCATGGATTAGCTTTTCTGCATCATTTTTGGACAAAACGTTTCTGATTTTTGCAATGTTACGAAGATGGAAAAAAGCTATCCTTGAAATATTCTTAATATGTTCGTCAAAAGAGAGATCAGGGTCCAGAGTAATGCCGAGGTCCTTCAGAGTTTTTTTGAGACGGCTGTACAACCATCAAGATTAATTGTCAGATCCAACAGAAGATCTCTTTGTTTCTTGGGACCTAGAACTAGCGTCTCTGTTTTGTCCAAGTTTAAAAGTAAAACATTCACCGCCATCCACTTCCTAATGTCTGAAACACATGCTTCCAGGGTAGGCAATTGTGGGGCTTCACCATGTTTCATCGAAATGTAGAGCTGTGTGTCGTCCGTATAGCAATGAAAGTTAACATTGTGTTTCCGAATGACATCAACAGGAGGTCAAATATATAGTGAAAACAATAGTGGTCCTAAAACGGAACCTTGAGGAACACCGAAACTTACAAATGATTTGTCAGAGGACAAACCATCCACAGAGACGAACTGATAACTTTCCGACAGATAAGATCTAAACCAGGCAAGAACTTGTCTGTGTAGACCAATTAAGGTTTCCAAACTCTCCAAAAGAATGTGGTGATCGATGGTGTCAAAAGCAACACTAAGGTCTAGGAGCACGAGGACAGATGCAGAGCCTTGTTCTGACGCCATTAAAAGGTAATTTACCACCTTCACGAGTGCAGTCTCAGTGCTATGATGGGGTCTAAAACCAGACTGAAGCATTTCATATAGATTATTTCTCTTCAGGAAGGCAGTGAGTTGCTGCACAACAGCTTTTTCTAAAATGTTTGAGAGGAATGGGAGATTATATACAGGCCGATAGTTTTTTACATTTTCTGGGTCAAGGTTTGGCTTTTTCAAGAGAGGCTTCATTACTGCCACTTTAAGTGAGTTTGGTACACATCCAGTGGATAGGGAGCCATTTATTATGTTCAACATAGGAGGGCCAAGCACAGGAAGTAGCTCTTTCAGTAGTTTAGTTGGAACAGGGTCCAGTATGCAGCTTGAAGGTTTAGAGGCCATGACTATTTTCATGAATGTGTCAAGAGATATAGAATTAAAAAACTTGAGTGTCTCCATTGATCCTAGGTCCTGGCAGTTTTGTGCAGACTCAGGACAGCTGAGCTTTGGAGAAATACGCAGATTCAAAGAGGAGTCCGTAATTTGCTTTCTAATGATCATGATCTTTTCGTCGAAGAAGTTCATGAATTCATCACTGCTGAAGTGAAAGGCATCCTCTCTTGGGGAATGCTGCTCTTTAGTTAGCTTTGCGATAGTATCAAATAGAAATGTTGGATTGTTCTTATTCTCCTCAATTAGGTTGGAAAAATAGGTTGATCGAGCAGCAGTGAGGGCTCTTCGATATTGCTCTGTACTTCCTTTCCAAGCTAGTAGGAAGACTTCCAGTTTGGTGGAAGGCTTGCTTCAGGGCTCGGGTATTTTCTGTATACCAGGGAGCTAGTTTCTTGTGACAAATGTTTTTCTTTTTAGGGGTGCGACTGCATCTAGGGTATTACGCAAGGTTAAATTTAGATCCTCAGTTAGGTCGTTAACTGATTTTTGTACTCCGAAGTCCTTGAGCAAGTGTGAAAATGTATGCACTCACTAACTGTAAGTCGCTCTGGATAAGAGGATGTAGATGTAAGTGGAGGGAATCTAGAAGGGCCTCTAGGAATCTTTGGGTTGTCCGAGAATTTATAGCACGGCTTTTGATGGTCGTAGCAAAATGCTTAATGAAATTCTCGATTATCGTAGATTTATCGGTGGTGACAGTGTTTCCTAGCCTCAGTGTAGTGGGTAGCTGGGAGGAGGTGCTCTTATTCTCCATGGACTTTACAGTGTCCCAAAACCTTTTGGAGTCAGTGCTACAGGATGCACATTTCTGTTTGAAAAAGCTAGCCTTTGTTTGCTTTCCTAACTGATTGTGTATATTGGTTCCTGACTTCCCTGAAAAGTTGCATATCGCGGGGGCTGTTCGATGCTAATGCAGTACGCCACAGGATGTTTTTGTGCTGGTCAAGGACAGTCAAGTCTGATTTTTGTACTCCGACGTGCTTGAGTAAGTGGAGGGAGTCTGGAAGGGCCTCTAGGAATCTTTGGGTTGTCCGAGAATTTATAGCACGGCTTTTGATGGTCCTTGGTTGGGATCTGAGCATATTATTTGTTGCGAATGCAAACGTAATAAAAAGATGGTGATCCGATAGTCCAGGGTTATGAGGAAAAACATTTAGATCCACAATATTTATTCCACGGGACAAAACTAGATCCAGGGTACGACTGTGGCAATGAGTAAGTCCCGAGACATGTTGGACAAAACCCACTGAGTCGATGATGGCTCCAAAATCCTTTTGGTGTGGGTCTGTGGACTTTTCCATGTGAATATTAAAGTCACCAAAAATGTGAATATTATCTGCCATGACTACAAGGTCTGATAGGAATTCAGGGAACTCAGTGAGGAACTCTGTATACGGCCCAGGAGGCCTGTAAACAGTAGCTATAAAAAGTGATTGAGTAGGCTGCATAGATTTCATGACTAGAAGCTCAAAAGACGATAACGCAGTCATTTTTTGGGGGGGTAAATTGACATTTGCTGTCGTAAATGTTAGCAACACCTCCGCCTTTGCGGGATGCGTGGGGGATATGGCCACTAGTGTAACCAGGAGGAGAGGCCTCATTTAACACAGTAAATTCATCAGGCTTAAGCCATGTTTCAGTCAGGCCAATCACATCAAGATTATGATCAGTGATTAGTTCATTGACCGTAACTGCCTTGGAAGTGAGGTATCTAACATTAAGTAGCCCCTATTTTGAGATGTGAGATATCACAATCGCTTTCAATAATGACAGGAATGGAGGAGGTCTTTATTCCAGTGAGATTGCTAAGGCAAACACTGCCATGTTTAGTTTTGCTCAACCTAGATCGAGGCACAGACACGGTCTCAATGGGGGATAGCTGAGCTGACTACACTGACTGTGCTAGTGGCAGACTCCACTAAGCTGGCAGGCTGGCTAAAATCCTGCTGCCTGGCCTGCACCCTGTCTCATTGTGGAGCTAGAGGATTTAGGTCCCTGTCTATGTTGGTAGATAAGAAGAGAGCACCCCTCCAGCTAAGATGGAGTCCGTCACTCCTCAGCAGGCCAGGCTTGGTGGGTGAGTCCCAGAAAGAGGGCCAATTATCTACAAATTCTATCTTTTGGGAGGGGCAGAAAACATTTTTCAACCAGCGATTGAGTTGTGAGACTCTGCTGTAGAGCTCATCACTTGCCCTAACTGGGAGGGGGCCAGAGACAATTACTTGATGCTGACACATCTTTCTAGCTAATTTACACGCTGAAGCTATGTTGCTCTTGGTGGTATCGTATGTATCGTTTTTTGTGTGCTCTAGGGCAACGGTGTCTAGATGGAATTTGTATTTGTGGTCCTGGCAACTGGACCTTTTTTGGAACACCATTATTTTTGTCTTGCTGAGATGGTGATTTGGTAAAAAGCCAATTTGACATTTGCTCAGTACATTGTTTTCACTGAAGAAATGAACTGGTCTACTGTTAATGATAATGCAGAGGATTTTCCCAAGATTGCTGTTGACGCATATCCCACGGTAGTTATTGGGGTCACATTTTTCTCCACTTTTGTGGATTGGGGTGATCAGTTCTTGGTTCCAGATATTGGGAAAGATACCAGAGTTAAGGATGATGTTAAAGAGTTTAAGTATAGACAATTGGAATTTGTGGTCCGTTTTATTTTATCATTTCATTGAGGATACCAGCAACACCACAGGCCTTTTTGGGTTGGAGGGTTTGTATTCTGTCCTGTAGTTCATTCAATATAATTGGAGAATACAGTAATTGGAGAATCCTCTCTCTCTCTCTCTCTCTGTCTCTGTCTCTGTCTCTGTCTCTGTCTCTGTCTCTCTCTTTCTCTCTCTCTCTCTCTCTCTCTCTCTCTCTCTCTCTCTCTCTCTCTCTCTCTCTCTCTCTCTCTCTCTCTCAGAAAATAAATGGTAGACCTCCACAAGTCCTTGGGAGCAATTTCCAAACCTGAAGGTACAACGTTCATCTGTACAAACAATAGTACGCAAGTATAAACACCATGGGACCATGCAGCCGTCATACCGCTCAGGGAGGAGACGCGTTCTATCTCCTAGAGATGAACGTACTTTGGTGCAAAAAGTGTAAATCAATCCCAGAACAACAGCAAAGGACCTTGTGAAGATGCTGGAGGAAACAGCAGGTCAACATTCACAAGGCTGCAGGGCCAGACGGATTACCAGGACGTGTACTCCGAGCATGTGCTGACCAACTGGCAAGTGTCTTCACTGACATTTTCAACATGTCCCTGACTGAGTCTGTATTACCAACATGTTTCAAGCAGACCACCATAGTCCCCGTGCCCAAGGACTCTAAGATAACCTGCCTAAATGACTACCGACCCGTAGCACTGACGTCTGTAGCCATGAAGTGCTTTGAAAGGCTGGCCATGGCTCACATCAACAGCATTATCCCAGAAACCCTACACCCACTCCAATTTGCATACCGCCCCAACAGATCCACAGATGATGCAATCTCTATTGCACTCCACACTGCCCTTTCAAACCTGGACAAGAGGAACACCTACGTGAGAATGCTATTCATTGACTACAGCTCAGCATTCAACACCACAGTGCCCTCTAAGCTCATCACTAAGCTAAGGATCCTGGGACTAAACACCTCCCTCTGCAACTGGATCCTGGACTTCCTGACGGGCCGCCCCCAGGTGGTAAGGGTAGGTAACAACACATCTGCCACACTGATCCTCAACACGGGGGCCCCTCAGGGGTTCGTGCTCAGTCCCCTATTGTACTCCCTGTTCACCCACGACTGCATGGCCAGGCACGACTCCAACACCATCATTAAGTTTGCCGATGACACAACAGTGGTAGGCCTGATCACCGACAACGATGAGACAGCCTATAGGGAGGAGGTCAGAGACCTGGCCGTGTGGTGCCAGGACAACAACCTCTCCCTCAACGTGACCAAGACAAAGGAGATGATTGTGGACTACAGGAAAAAAAAGAGGACTGAGCACGCCCCCATTCTCATCGACGGGGCTGTAGTGGAACAGGTTGAGAGCTTCAAGTTCCTTGGTGTCCACATCACCAACGAACTATCATGGTCCAAACACACCAAGACAGTCGTGTGGCTCCCGAGTGGCGCAGTGGTCTAAGGCACTGCATCGCAGTGCTAGCTGTGCCACTAGAGATCCTGGTTCGAATCCAGGCTCTGTCGTAGCCGGCCACGACTGGGAGACCCATGGGGCGGCGCACAATTTGCCCAGCGTCGTCCAGGGTAGGGGAGGGAATGGCCGGCAGGGATGTAGCTCAGTTGGTAGAGCATGGCGTTTGCAACGCCAGGGTTGTGGGTTTGATTCCCACGGGGGGCCAGTATAAAAAATTAAATGTATGCACTCACTAACTCTAAGTTGCTCTGGATAAGAGTGTCTGCTAAATGACTAAAATGTGAAGAGGGCACGACAAAGCCTATTCCCCCTCAGGAGACTGAAAAGATTTGGCATGGGTCCTCAGATCCTCAAAAAATTATACAGCTGCACCATCGAGAGCATCCTGACTGGTTGCATCACCGCCTGGTATGGCAACTGCTTGGCCTCCGACCGCAAGGCACTACAGAGGGTAGTGCGTACGGCCCAGTACATCACTGGGGCCAAGCTTCCTGCCATCCAGGACCTCTATACCAGGCGGTGTCAGAGGAAGGCCCTCAAAATTGTCAAAGACTCCAGCCACCCTAGTCATAGACTGTTCTCTCTGCTATCGCACGGCAAGCGGTACCGGAGTGCCAAGTCTAGGTCCAAAAGACTTCTCAACAGCTTCTACCCCCAAGCCATAAGACTCCTGAACAGCTAATCATGGCTACCCGGACTATTTGCACTGCCCCCCCATCCTTTTTACGCTGCTGCTACTCTGTTAATTATTTATGCATAGTCACTTTAACTCTACCCACATGTAGATATTACCTCAACTACCTCAACTAGCCGGTGCCCCCGCACATTGACTCTGCACCGGTACCCCCCTGTATATATAGCCTCCCTACTGTTATTTTATTTTACTTCTGCTCTTTTTTTCCTCAACACTTTTTTTTGTTGTTGTTTTATTTTTACTTTTTTTGTTAAAAATAAATGCACTGTTGGTTAAGGGCTGTAAGTAAGCATTTCACTGTAATGTCTGCACCTGTTGTATTCGGCGCATGTGACCAATAACATTTTATTTTATTTGATTTGATTTATATCGACATAACCTGAAAGGCCGCTCAGCAAGGAAGAAGCCACTGCTCCAAAACCGCCATAAAAAAGCCAGACTACGGTTTGCAACTCCACATTGGGACAATGATCTTACTTTTTTGAGAAATTTCCTTTGGTCTAATGAAACAAAAATAGAACTTTTTGGCCATAATGACCATCGTTATGTTTTGAGGAAAAAGGGGGATGCTTGCAACACCATCCCAACCGTGAAGCAAGGGGTGTGGCAGCATCATGCTCTGAGGGTGCTTTGCTGCAGGAGGGACTGGTGCACTTTATGTGGAAAAATATGTGGATATATTGAAGCAACATCTCAAGACATCAGTAAGGAAGTTAAAGCTTGGTCGCAATTGAGTCTTCCAAATGGTTAATGACCCCAAGCATACTTCCAAAGTTGTGGCAAAATGGCTTAAGGACAACACAGTCAAGGTATTGGAGTGGCCATCACAAAGCTCTGACCTCAATCCTATAGAAAATGTGTGCGAGCAAGGAGGCCTACAATCCTGACTCAGTTACACCAGCTCTGTCAGGAGGAATGGGCCAAAATTCACACAACTTATTGTGGGAAGCTTGTGGAAGGCTACCCAAAATGTTTGACCCAAGTTAAACAATTTAAAGGCAATGCTACCAAATACTAATTGAGTGTATGTAAACTTCTGACCCACTGGGAATGTGATGAAAGAAATAAAAGCTGAAATAAATCATTCTCTCTACTATTATTCTGACATTTCACATTCTTAAAATAAAGTGGTGGTCCTAACTGACCTAACACAGGGAATTTTTACTAGGATTAAATGTCAGGAATTGTGAAAAACTGAGTTTAAATGTATTTGGCTAAGGTTTATGTAAACTTCCGACTTCAACTGTACCTAATCTCCTAATTCATTGTTATATTATTATGTGGCCTAATGATCTAGCAACAGAAATGTGCAATTCAATAAAGCCCCACACACCTTTTGAGGGGTTTGCAATAGAAATGATTGCTTTTCCCTCGAATAATCATTTTATCACTTACACAGAGCTGTTCACTATTGTCTTTGTGAAATGAGTCATTTGCATTAATTTACACAATGAGGAAGAAATAAGCAAAATAATGCCTTGCAGTCTTATCACGCCACTGATTGGAGGATGTCTATTACAATCAGGAAGAGATTTGATGATGTCTTTCACAATCAGGAAGAGATTTGATGATGTCTTTCACAATCAGGAAGAGATTTGATGATGTCTTTCACAATCAGGAAGAGAAATGTCAACTGACTAGTAGGTGGACAATCGAAGCATTTCATAGATTACACAGAACTGAACTGAACTATCATTTGACATTTTTTTAGATATACTGTATCTAAAGTGAACCATGGTTCAAAGTATTAGATAAAACCACTTGAAAATACATACACTAATCTAAGGAAGGATATTCTGAGGCTGGAATAACGTTGGTTTCATAACATTCAGACCACACTATCAGCAACATGGAAAAGGTAGGTCTGCCCTTCACCCCCCACTTCTGTTCTGTCACCTCCATCAAGAGTGGTAGGAAGGGGTGTATGGAGAGAGAGAAATGGAGTGTGTAAGAGAGGGAGAGAGAGAGCGAAAGAGAGAGAGAGATGCCATCATCTGTAACATACAGCTAATAGACAGAGATGCCCTAATGTAGCCTTAATGTTTTCTCTGTCCACCATTTAGTATTTCAAAGAGAACTACTCCATTCATTCACATTACACTGAATAATATAGAAATTGTTACATGTCTGCATTCATTAATATCATTCTAGACAATATTCCGTCCACATATTCAATATGTTCATCTAACGCATCAGCTCAATCAACATATGGCCCTCCTAAAAGTCCTCAGCAATAACTACTGTTCTGATAGCTGTACTTCTGTACAAAGTATTATATTGCCCTATGTTGTCATCTAGAGGCGAATATGGGTACTGTAGCTTTTAATTTGCTAACTTTCGGTTCAGCGCTATTTCCTGTCCGAACAATCCTAGCGACAACTACAGACAGACAAGCTCTATTTTTTCCATCTTACTAGGCCTTGGTTAGTAAATAGTTTTGAGTTATTAAAACATGCTTTTTCTAATTAAAATTGTGTTTCTAGAATATTTACGTTTTTTTACATGTTTATTCTAGTTTTCTAAGTTCCGACGGTGCTAAGCTAATTGCGCTAACTATCGCCCATTCACTTAACATTGTGTGTTAGCATGCTAGATATCGTTTCGTGATAGAATTTAGACAGCGGTGCAGCGCAGAGAGTGCGACAGTGATAGACAAGCTCTATTTTTTCCATCTTACTAGGCCTTGGTTAGTAAATAGTTGTGGTCCTCTGTAGCTCAGCTGGTAGAGCACGGCGCTTGTAACGCCAAGGTAGTGGGTTCGATCCCCGGGACCACCCATAAACAAAAAATGTATGCACACATGACTGTAAGTCGCTTTGGATAAAAGCGTCTGCTAAATGGCATATTATATTATTATTATTGTTATCTGTCTGCGTTGCATCCATCCGGGGCCAGCCCCATGGAGAACAGAGAACTCCGCAGCCAAGGAAGACCATGGCTGGGGAGAAAAGGGAAAGGGCAACACCTGCAGTAACCTCGAAGTGCACTGAGATCTGTGGAGAGGCAGTCAGCTCTAGATCGTGTTCCAAGACATGCTTAGTCAAAGTGTATCCCGCAGGTCACAGAGAGAAGGCAGTCAGAATGTATGCCATGTTAGATGAACGGAGCAACAAGTCGTTAGCCAGAACTGAGTTCTTCGACCTCTTGGCTGTCAGCGGAGGTTCAGCTCCCTACACTCTGAAGGAGTTATGGAGACATCTGGGAGAAGAGCAAGCAACTACATTGTGGAGTCATTGGAAGAAAAAACACAGCTTACTCTTCCCACTCTCATAGAATGTGACATGATGCAAAGTGTTTGAAAGAACACAAAAATGGCGACAAACCAGCCCCATCGATTGAAGATAGCATCTTCCTTGATATCATGGGACAGAGAAGTCTTCATGGACAAGTCTAAAAGCTGGGTAGCTCCACAACGGCGTCAACTCCCTAACAACAGAGGACAGGCACTAAAACGACTCACTTCTCTGCGACGTACTCTGAAGAAGAAAGCTGGACATGAAAGAACACTTCGACAATGACCAAGCTGAAAAATATCCATAGTTGAAGGGAAAACAAACACTACTCATATCTGACCTGGTGTTTGGGGATGATACACACCAAAGATGGGTAACTACCAACATTCTTGACTCCAGTGCTAAGCATGAAGGCGTCTCCCTCAACGATGTCCTCCTCAGTGGACCAGACCTGAATAACACACTCCTCGGAGTCCTCATCCGATTCCGAAAAAAAGAACGTATTGCAGAGTGTCAGTTTATGTGCAGAACAGATGTTCTACTGCTTCTTTGTCAGAGAAGACCACCTAGATTACCTGAGGTTCCTAGGGTATGAAGACAACGACCTTAGCAAAAGACATCACAGAATACAGGACGAAAGTACATGTGTTCGGCAACAGCCCCTCTCCAGCGGGAAGCCCAGAAGGGCGAAGAAGAGCACGGCACAAGATATTGTCATGACAAAACTTCTATGTGGACGATGGATTTACCTCATTCTCCAGCGACGAAGAAGCAATTGACATCCTGAAAAAGAACAAGATAAATGTTAGCCGGGTCAAGCGTGATGTTGCACAAGATGGCCTCCGACAGCAGCAAAATCATGGAAGCATTTCTTCCAGAAAGATCGCGCAAAATATCTCAAATATCTGGATCTAGGGGGTAGATCCCACCACCTTTTCAGTGAAGCTTCGGTATCAATTTGAATCTGGAAACAGACAGCTTCACCTTTCGCGTATCCCGAGAAGAGAAGCCGTTCACAAGAAGATGTGTCCTATCCACGGTCAACAGCCTAGGGGTTGTAGAACCTATTGCTATGCAAGGCAAGGCTCTAATGACAGAAATCTCAACTGAACATGAACGATGTCAATGGGACACCCCGTTGGGAAAGAGATGCAGTGGAAACTGTGGAAAGACTCACTGATGGAACTCGAAACAGCTCACTGTCCGAAGGCCCTATGTCCCTGTCTCCTTGTCTTACACGCAGCGAAGGGAACTATCAATATAGAATTATATCAATTAACAAACATTACCCAATCACAATAAACAACAGAAACTTGGTCAAACAAATCACATAGAAAACCTTGCTTTTTCAAGGTAATGTAACACTTTTTTTTATTTAATCTTTATTTAACTAGGCAACTCAATTAAGAACAAATTCTTATTTACAATGAAGGCTTATAAAGAGGCAAGGTGCCTCCTGCGGGGACGGGGGCTGGGATAAAAAAAAAAAAAAGTAGGACAAAACACATTCCGCTGCCCTGAATACAACGATCCAGGAAGCCTAGGGCATTGTTTAAACTTCCTGACACAGAATGGCAGGCCGACGTGGGTTCCATTGACACATTTTCCCTCCTAAATGGTTGAAACTGGGAGTCCACTGAAATGAAAAGGAGCCGCAGTGGAGGCGTGGTAGGAGCAAGAGTAATCTAAGGAGCTGTCAGGACAGGTATGGGGTTATGATGAACATCCTGCTTTTATCACACTCACCTGGCACCTTAAGCGCTTTAACTGTCAAAGTTCTTAACCAATTAAAATCTTGCTTTTTTTTTTTAGCTGGGGCTAGGGGAGTGGTTTAGTCAATTAGGATCCCAATTAGCTACTGCACATGCAGCAGCTAACAGTTCTTCTAGGGTCCTACTGGTGGGGAAATGAGAGAAATGTACTTAATATTCAAATCAACAATTTAAATTTATATTTAAAAAGTACATTCTTTATCTAAATGTAATGCTCTAGTAATGCAATGTTCGTGAGGATAAAACAGAAACACTAAATCCACCTAGTCACACAATCATCAAGTCACCACAATCACACAATCCACATCCCATTATATTAGTTCAACTCATTGCTTCACTGACTTCCTGATGCACACGTGGTTGGAACTGTTGAGATTGTTGTTCTTGGACGTACTTTCCTCTCTCCCAGGTGTGCCTTGTTGTAATTAAGTGCACGGGCCGAGATATAAATGCTTCATTCATTCAGGGGATCCCTTCACTATGTGCAGGCTGGCGTGCCTTGGGAGGACGGGTGTGGCGACCGTTGGCCCAGACCAAAGTGATGACAATGGATTGTGATTGTTCATGGAAAGGTTTGCCCGTAGGCACCGGTAGCCATTCCCCTTCTCCCATGGTGCGCCTCCCTGGGTATGTATTTTGTGTGTTGGCCAGAAATAATCGGAATATGGATTGATATGTTAGCCATTCAATCATCAATCAGTGTGTATGCGCTGATGAAACTATGAGGATGATATTTAACCCTGTTGTGCTTGTCAGCGGTGATTGTACGGAGTGCTAGGCGCTGAAGATTGGTGTCCATGAGAAACGTTCATTGAGTTGCTTGAGTAATTGCGATTTGTGAGTAAAACGTATATTTCTGGTTAATGATTCCTGCCCCTAGGTCAGACCACAGGCAGAGAGACCGTGGGAGCTGCGATAGAACAGAGCGGCATGGCAGCGGAACGCAACATGAGACATTTTTATTTTTTCTTCTTCTATTTAGTCTCTTTAAAGCTGGGATCTGTGAAACGCCGCATTTTATTTTTACTTCGTTTTTTTTTTTTTAACTGAAGAGATGAGCTTTCAGCATCGTGGTCAAAATAATTCTTAGTACATACTCTGCTGTGCTATTGCATGTGCAATGATGTCAGTGGGAAAAACAGTATTCGTTGTTTTTGAAGTAACATCTTTGTTGTTGTAATATTGCAAACGGATGTGGCAGTTTCACCGCTAAAGGCTGGTTAACAGTTGGTCTATTGACATGTCTGTAGACAGTTGTGGAAGTGACGTGAACATTCTATTGTTGTCCGACATCAAACTTGTCGTTGCAGTTATGAAGAAGTATAAAACACAAGAGCAACAGACAGTCTCTACATGACATCATCAGCCCGGTGCTCCAGACAGTCTCTACATGACATCATCAGCCCAGTGCTCCAGACAGTCTCTACATGACATCATCAGCCCGGTGCTCCAGACAGTCTCTACATGACATCATCAGCCCGGTGCTCCAGACAGTCTCTACATGACATCATCAGCCCGGTGCTCCAGACAGTCTCTACATGACATCATCAGCCCGGTGCTCCAGACAGTCTCTACATGACATCATCAGCCCGGTGCTCCAGACAGTCTCTACATGACATCATCAGCCCGGTGCTCCAGACAGTCTCTACATGACATCATCAGCCCGGTGCTCCAGACAGTCTCTACATGACATCATCAGCCCGGTGCTCCAGACAGTCTCTACATGACATCATCAGCCCGGTGCTCCAGACAGTCTCTACATGACATCATCAGCCCGGTGCTCCAGACAGTCTCTACATGACATCATCAGCCCGGTGCTCCAGACAGTCTCTACATGACATCATCAGCCCGGTGCTCCAGACAGTCTCTACATGACATCATCAGCCCGGTGCTCCAGACAGTCTCTACATGACATCATCAGCCCGGTGCTCCAGACAGCATTCTTGCTCCATTTTAACCCCAATAAACCCATCTGTTTTAAAAATGAATTTAGTAAATGGCAACCTAGCAAGCCAGGCAACAAAAAGCAACTTTCTAAACAGTGTGTTGGTTCATTGCTAGCTTTTTAGCTAGCTAGCTGGCTAGCCAGTTCAAATAACGACCAGAGTATAGCTGACGACGTCTTAACTTTATTCATTACTAAATAAACCCCCCAACAACATCATTATTTACAAGCTTACAGAAAATAACTTACAGTTGTGAGGGTGATGAAATAAATGTAGGTCATTCTATCGTCACAGATGGAGTTGGTCTTGTTGCTGTGGCAGCCAAGGAATCCAACAGTCGCGGCGACGGTCTACAGACATTCCACCGGAGTATAAATGAAACGTCGTTTTGACCAGCTACACTTGGCGCATTCTAATTGTCTACAGACATGTCTTTGGTAGGATCAAATGTAAACCGGCCTTCAAGATTCCAGCTTTAACAGTTCACTTTTTTTTAAAGTTGCTTAACTAAGATGAGTCACTGAGAGAGGGATTGCCTAGGCTCCAACACTTTTCAAGAATGTGATTACAGACCCAGGAGTGAATGGAGAGGAAGTGTGGCATGAAGTGTATGTTTTTAATGTGAAAATGTTTTAAGGTTTATAAGTGCGTAGATACCAGTGGGTGAAATGGGAGTGTGGCAATAACACCAGATGGCAAAGTAAACATTTTAATATGAAGAGTTTTATAGCTGAAATACAGAGTCAAAGCCGAGACAACTTTCATCTTAGAGAGTCGTTTGACAAGATAATGGTTGTGACCATACGACTGAGAAGGCCTTTCAGATACCATCCAAATATTCCCAACGGGGATGGATACAGGAATTAAATCAATTGAAAAATACAATAATGAATGATCTCAATTTAAAATGTTTTTTTTTTTTGTAACAAAATAAATATATATATATATATACATTATTCTTAATGATACAAATGTCGTTCTGTCATTGTTTGAAAATGAGAAACATTAAAAGATTCATCTATTTACTTCTCTAAGGTTTCAGCTTGATATCCATGTTTCTAACAATGAAGTAAATAAATACCCATCATCATCTCCTGACAAGGGTCATTCAAAATCCTCCCACGGTCTCTGTGGTTTCATGAACTGCAATTGAAATTCATATAGCTATTCAACAAGGCCCGGGCTGCATCCACAGCAGTATTCAATGACAAGTTCATCACTCATAACACAGTACAGCTGTACATTGGCAGAGGCAGAGAGAGACAGGGAGACAGAGAGACAGACAGACAAAAGGAGAAGTAGAATAAGAGCCAATCAAAAGGAAGGAGAGGAGGTGCTTGCGTTTTAGGGTTAGGCAGTAAACACACTCATTGTTCAGTGTAGGAGCACTACTTTTAATTTTTTTATTATTATTATTATTATTTATTTTATTTTTTTTGTCATTTAGCAGACGCTCTTATCCAGAGCGACTTACAGGAGCAATTAGGGTTAAGTGCCTTGCTCAAGGGCACACCGACAGATTTTTCACCTAGTTGGCTCTGGGATTAGAACCAGCGACCTTTCGGTTACTGGCACAACGCTCTTAACCACTAAGCTACCTGCCGCCCTACTACATGATACTGCCCTCCCCTCCTCCACCCTGACCGAGTGTGTCCCTTTACACTGATCTGAGAGAATTGTGTTTGAGGGGTGTGTCATGCAAATATGCCACATCTCTCTAATTCAAGTGTAGGCCCTGCTACATTCTCCACTACCAGCGAACAACCTATCCTTGTCACCCCCTTGCCACACACACAAACACACAAACCCCCCCCCCCATTCTATCCCACGATCCCAGGTGTCAGCAGGAGCTCTGTGGAGGAGGCAGGGGCTCTGTGGAGGAGGCAAGGGCTCAGTGGAGGAGGCAAGGGCTCTGTGGAGGAGGCAAGGGCTCTGTGGAGGAGGCAGGGGCTCTGTGGAGGAGGCAAGGGCTCTGTGGAGGAGGCAGGGGCTCTGTGGAGGAGGCAGGGGCTCTGTGGAGGAGGCAGGGGCTCTGTGGAGGAGGCAAGAGCTCTGTGGAGGAGGCAGGGGCTCTGTGGAGGAGGCAGGAGCTCTATGGAGGAGGCAAGGGCTCTGTGGAGGAGGCAGGGGCTCTGTGGAGGAGGCAGGGGCTCTGTCGAAGGAGGCAGGGGCTCTGTGGAGGAGGCAAGGGCTCTGTGGAGGAGGCAGGAGCTCTGTGGAGGAGGCAGGAGCTCTGTGGAGGAGGCAGGGGCTCTGTGGAGGAGGCAGGAGCTCTGTCGAAGATGGAGAGGTGGTTTACCTCAACACTGACTTCTGCATTCTATTACTGTAGGCTTGCCAGTGAGGGGTTGGAATGGAACGAGCAAAATAGACTATGAACACAGCTAACGTGGAATCTCTTGTGGAATGTGGAACAACAAGTAGAAAAGAGCCAGTGTTGTGATCAGTGTAGAGAGTCAACCTTCAACCTTTAAAGGGACTACTAGATAGGGATATTACACTGCTGCTGCCTGCCACTGTGTTACCCCTAACAACTACGACTATGTGTTTCATTATACACACATAAATACACACTGACCATGGTCTACCGGCCAAAATGTTTGTTTTTTGCTCGTGTTGCCTATAAATGAATAAATCGCATAAATTAATTGTCCGAATGTATGTTTTGAGTGTGGACATTCTACATATTAATGGAGTATAGTTCAACTGTCACCTGCTCCTGATTATTCTGTATATCCAACACACAATATGAATCAACATTTTACAACTGTCACCTGCTCCTGGATATGCTGTATGTCCATCGCACAATATTTAGCTTGAACATTCCTCTATTGGTTATCCCCGCCAGGCTGCAATACAGGTGATGAGATATCTATCTCCTCTCACAATCTGGGATGTATTGTATCGTAATCCATTAGTCCTACACTTCCTTCCTTCTCTCTGACATTTCAGGGGGACATTTTTGAAATTTGAAACTATTTGAAGAGCGGGGTCTGCCGAGCCCAATGAAGTCCCTCAGCACACCGAAAGAACATCATTTTGAGGATTTACAATGTATATCCACCCAATATTGCTTTTATTGCCCAGATTTTTACCTTGGCACTAGCATTTGAGGTTTTATGGGGATAGGTGTTGAATATCCCGGCTCTGATTTGTTTCAGCGTAAAGGTGGTGGAGTGGAGCGAACCTTGTTAACTCAAGCAATTAAAGTTATGTCATATTACTCGTATTCAGGCTGTTACCGCTGGAACAACCTGGAACAAACACAGATGGGGGAAGAACAGAACCTCCGCCATTTTGTAATGATCGACTTACAGTACTTACAGCTGCTGGTTGGCTCTACACTACTCAACATCTCTATGTCGTTCATTGACATTGAGAGACAAGAATCTAAAAGAGTATGAGGACAGTTGCTTAAATTTTAAAATATATTCTAAAAATATAATTGAACTGGATGCAGTACCATGAAAACAAAAGCTATAACAGATTGTGAAAAAAAAAAAAAAAATATATATATATATATATATATATATATATATATATATATATATATATATATATATATATACAGTGGGGAGAACAAGTATTTGATACACTGCCGATTTTGCAGATTTTCCTACTTACAAAGCATGTAGAGGTCTGTAATTTTTATCATAGGTACACTTCAACTGTGAGAGACGGAATCTAAAACAAAAATCCAGAAAATCACATTGTATGATTTTTAAGTAATTAATTTGCATTTTATTGCATGACATAAGTATTTGATACATCAGAAAAGCAGAACTTAATATTTGGTACAGAAACCTTTGTTTGCAATTACAGAGATCATACGTTTCCTGTAGGTCTTGACCAGGTTTGCACACACCGCAGCAGGGATTTTGGCCCACTCCTCCATACAGACCTTCTCCAGATCTTTCAGGTTTCGGGGCTGTCGCTGGGCAATACAGACTTTCAGCTCCCTCCAAAGATTTTCTATTGGGTTCAGGTCTGGAGACTGGCTAGGCCACTCCAGGACCTTGAGATGCTTCTTACGGAGCCACTCCTTAGTTGCCCTGGCTGTGTGTTTCCGGTCGTTGTCATGCTGGAAGACCCAGCCACGACCCATCTTCAATGCTCTTACTGAGGGAAGGAGGTTGTTGGCCAAGATCTCGCGATACATGGCCCCATCCATCCTCCCCTCAATACGGTGAAGTTGTCCTGTCCCCTTTGCAGAAAAGCATCCCCAAAGAATGATGTTTCCACCTCCATGCTTCACGGTTGGGATGGTGTTCTTGGGGTTGTACTCATCCTTCTTCTTCCTCCAAACATGGTGAGTGGAGTTTAGACCAAAAAGCTCTATTTTTGTCTCATCAGACCACATGACCTTCTCCCATTCCTCCTCTGGATCATCCAGATGGTCATTGGCAAACTTCAGACTGGCCTGGACATGCATTGGCTTGAGCAGGGGGACCTTGCGTGCGCTGCAGGATTTTAATCCATGACGGCGTAGTGTGTTACTAATGGTTTTCTTTGAGACTGTGGTCCCAGCTCTTTACAGGTCATTGACCAGGTCCTGCCGTGTAGTTCTGGGCTGATCCCTCACCTTCCTCATGATCATTGATGCCCCATGAGGTGAGATCTTGCATGGAGCCCCAGACCGAGGGTGACTGACCGTCATCTTGAACTTCTTCAATTTTCTAATCTTTGCGCCAACAGTTGTTGCCTTCTCACCAAGCTGCTTGCCTATTGTCCTGTAGCTCATCCCAGCCTTGTGCAGGTCTACAATTGTATCCCTGATTTCCTTACACAGCTCTCTGGTCTTGGCCATTGTGGAGAGATTGGAGTCTGTTTGATTGAGTTTGTGGACAGGTGTCTTTTTTACAGGTAACGAGTTCAAACAGGTGCAGTTAATACAGGTAATGAGTGGAGAACAGGAGGGCTTCTCAAAGAAAAACTAACAGGTCTGTGAGAGACCTCTACATGCTTTGTAAGTAGGAAAACCTGCAAAATCGGCAGTGTATCAAATACTTGTTCTCCCCACTGTATATAAAAATCCAGAAAATCACATTGTATGATTTTTAAGTAATTAATTTGCATATTATTGCATGACATAAGTATTTGATCACCTACCAACCAGTAAGAATTCCGGCTCTCACAGACCTGTTCGTTTTTCTTTAAGAAGCCCTCCTGTTCTGCACTCATTACCTGTATTAACTGCATATATATATATATATATATATGTATCAAGGTATCACGGAACTTATTTGCCATCTCTCCAAAGGAAATAGAAAAGTAGGCCTTGTGTTATGCCAATATGTACTGCGCAGATAGCAACCATTATACATTTACATTTTAGTCATTTAGCAGACGCTCTTATCCAGAGCGACTTACAGGAGCAATTAGGGTTAAGTGCCTTGCTCAAGGGCACATTGACAGATTTTTCACCTAGTCGGCTTGGGGATTAGAACCAGCGACCTTTCGGTTACTGGCACAACGCTCTTAACCACTAAGCTACCTGCCGTAACTGGCGATTAGCCTACAGGGTATGCCATGTTCTTATTGCGCTTGTATAAATCCTGTTAGATGTTAAGTCCCCTATATAGGGTACTTTGGGCGGTTCTGGACCGGTTCCGACTGACAGTTTGGTGTACAAAGTGCTCTGTGAACGTGCCTAGTAGTGTCAGAAAGCCCCGTCTGTCTGCTCTGCTCTACCACTGTGTCAGGGTTTCAGACCCCGCATTTGCGTAGGGAGTGAGATATCACATTTTCTGGCCTATCCAGACAAATAATCAATTTGCTCCTCTCTGAGTGACGGAGTCCAGCCTGGGAGACAACATATTAAAGGGGACAGTCTGGTGGATCCAGCCAATGTACTTTCATCTCACTGTGATACATTCGGCTAGATTTAGAGCTATACACATGAAACAATACTAAATCATTTCAAAGAATTGAAACACGACCACTTTCTCTTGGTCACAGACAGACAAAATCACTTTGTGCTTAAAGCCGACATTTGAATGGTGTCTGCGCGCTTAGTGGACATTAAGGAGGAATGTCTCTGTCGTCAGTTATGTGAAATTGTGCCCAATATTGTCCCATCACTATAAATATGATCATATTTATTTTAGAGTTATAAGGCGAAATCTTATAATAAGTTGTTTATAATTTGATTGTTACTATATTATATAGCATTTCAGTAATTTCAAGCCCTATTGCCACACTTTTGTTGAATAGGAAAAAATCATATATTTCATAATATTTGTACTATGTACTTGAGCTTGTGTCCTCAAAAGTGAGTACACCTCAGCAATGTATAACTGTGTTTACCTGAAAGGTGGGTTCCAGACTGACTAACTAATCAAACATGTTTATGGCCATCTCATGAAAAATAATTATGTTTGGGTATGTCTATTTAGGCAAAATGTTGCCCCGTCATTTAAGAGGAAACCATAATTAATCTCCAGGTGTCATTGTAGCCACGCCGTCATTGTAAATAAGAATGTGTTCTTAATTGACTTGCCTGGTTAAATGTTAAATAACAAGCAGCATTAGTTCAGTTTATTAGGTTTTCGTCCAATGGTTATTTGGACGCGTCATGATTGGGCGAAGGCGGAGCTTCACCTCCAGTGCTTTGCGCTTTGCCCACGCGGATCGCGGCTGACAGTTTCCATTTCAATTTTCTAACACATATGAACCCCGAAGTTAATCACGCAGCTGACCAAATTACGCACGTTTCTTTTTTTCACTTCTGGGTTAACAGAGATTAAAACATAATATGTAGTTAGTGTATTACTATCCTGGGCCTGTATACATCACCACAAACTGGGGATTCTGGTATACACGTAACGTGACGATAGAAGTTGGCCGATCTATTTCACATGTGAGCATACGAAGCCATATCACTGTGTAGTTGTATTTATAGCATCCCTGTTTGTTGGAAGAGGGGAAGGCGTTCTCTCTGCCAAGTCTAACGAAGGCCTAGAGGAAGTAAATAAAGAGCCTTATTGCCAACATCCCGACAACATCCCTTTACTTTCAGGAAAACCCGTGAATCTTCCATCAACATGTATTGCCCCCGTCTAAGGAGGTATCACAATCAGCTGAACGCAAAACAGGAGGACAGCTGTGCCTGACTGAAATGACTGCTCAGCTTTGTGATAAAGAGGAAGAGGGAGAGAGACAGAGAGAGAGAGAGAGAGAGAGAGAGGTCATGCTCAACATGAGCTCCTGATTTATTTCAGTTTTTTTGTTTTTAGAATGAGATAAACACTCGAATCTAAAAAGAATTTAAGGCAAGAAGTGATGAACAACAACTCTATTAAATCAGAATAGAAAAAAAAGTAACTTTGCGCCTCAAATTAAGAAGTTTTGACTCTCACTAGCTAGCTACACAACAAAAACCTAGCCAGCAGGCTAACAAGCCAGCCAGAAAATTGATCTTGGACAAACCTAGGAATGAGGAGTTAATACAACTACATCAAACGACCAAACTGAGTGAGTATATCAAAAAGAAGCACGGACTCCAACTTTAAACATATCTTCTGTTTTTGTGTGTGAAGATCTTTCACTCTTTTTGCTGGTTTTTGAGCTAAACAGGAGCTAGCTAGCAACAGCAGCAGACAAACAAAACTGGTTGCCATAGCAACAGTGCAGCAGAACAGAGCAGCAGCAGCAGTAGTAGCAGAGCCCACAGACACCATGTCCCCACTCCCCCTCAGCGCTGAGTCCATTCTCTACCCCCCAGAGGCCAAAAATGACACAACAAGGAAAGCTTTTAAACAGAATCTACTAAAGGGGAGGCCAGAAACCCTTTTCACAGACCTCTACAAAAACGGTGATGTGAGTAATCTCATCTTTCTCACTGACCAGCCAAATGCATGGCGCTCAGCAGTCTGCTCTCACTACCCATCCGTAAAGAAAGAGGGAATCTGTAATGGGTGGAAGCTGAAAGTGAAAGAGACAGATGACCCTGACAGCACCATGATAACAATCAACCTCTACAAGACTGGGACTGTCATGGTGCAAGGTAACCTTAGGCTGTTTGAAACAGACTTTCAGACCATTAAGGAGAGAGCAGAGAGAGAGAAGGACACCACCAGTGACATGCCCTCCCACAAGACAAACTCCACCAGCACCACCCTCACCCTCACTATCCCCACCCAAAAAGGCACATCCAGCACCTCTCTTCCCACCATAGTGGAGGACATGCCACAGAAGGAGAGCGACCCCCTCAGTGCAGAGCAGGCTCAGGCCCTCCTCACCACCATGGCTGCCATGAGGGATCAGTTCACCACACTGGAGGGAGAGGTGGTCCTGCTCAGGGAGAGTGTGAGCAAACAGCAACCAGACATCCACACCTTAGAGGAGCTCCTAACCAAGGTGCGGACAGAGCAGGACAGCAGCCTTGCAACACAGCTGAAAGAAGTTCAGCAAGAGAGAGACGGACTCAAGAGAGAGCTGTCTGATCTAACAAAGGAGGTGAGAGAGCTCCAAAAAGACAGGCAGAGCAGTAATAACGAGCTGACCTCACTAAGAGAGGAGCTGCAGGAGAGAAAGAGAACAGAGGACAGACTGCAGGAGCAGCTAGATCACCACTCTATGACCTGCCATCACACAGCAGAGGAGCCCACCTCAACCAGCCAGGCCTTCCCGGCCCTGCCGGCTGCATGCCTCCCCCCCAGCCCCCAGAACAGCTTCCCACTGACAGCGGCACCGGCACAGACCAGCCACACCCCAGCTCCAACACTCACCAGCTCCAACTCTACCCCCTCCAGTCCAGAAGAAACACTGGCTGAGATTGTCCTGTTGATGGACTCAAATGGGAAGTTTGTTCAGGAGAAGAAACTTTTCCCTCGACACAAAACAAGAAAGGTGTGGTGCCCAACAACGCAGAGTGCCATGGCGCTGCTTGATAAGGCCCAGCTTGGGTCGCCAAGCCACATAATCATACACACCGGAAGCAACGACCTGCGTGCTCAGCAGGAGAGGGTGGCGACTTCACTACGGGGAGTGATTGAGAAGGCCTCCGCAATCTTCCCCAACTCAAGGATCGTGGTGTCAACCCTTCTACAGAGGAAGGACTTCCACCCTGCCACAATCCAAAGAATAAATGCCAGCCTCTCCCGGGACTGTGCCCTGCGACCCAATGTACACCTGGCCCACCATCCCACCCTCGATCTGGACTGTCTCTATGACCATGTTCACCTGTACAGGGAGACAGTCCCCATCCTTGATAAGACTCTCAAGGACGTCGCTTTAAATCGCATCCCGACCTCTCCACCCAGGAACAGCGGAGCAATCTCCACCCCCCCGAGATCACAGAGACAACACCCCGGACCAGTACCCTGGACTCCCCAGCCACGGCCACAGCACCACCAACCTCAATGCCCACCACATCCAGCGCAGCACAGACCACCCCAGCCCAGCTTCAGACCCACCCAGACGAGGCCTAACACCCCCCTCCCCCCTCCCCCCCACCACAGACCCACACCTGGAGGAGCCACAGCCCGGCAGACAGAGCTATGCACAAGCTGTGAGAGGAGCAACTGGTCTAGCTCCCACCAACGAAATGAGTGACATCAAACAAATGCTGAATCTACTATGCTCACATGTGATAGGCCGAGGGTCATGGTAAGATGAGCACAAGAACTCCACCATCCTCACACTACATCCACCCAAGTGGCATGACACAAATACTATCTTAAATGATAAACAAATCACATTTGCATTATAAGAGTTTACCTTAATTGAAAAATACTATGTTAATAGTTCTTGTTGGATTGTGAGAGTTTATCTCATGTTGAATGTAAAGAAAAAACTGTTATGAAGTCTTTTTACATTGCATGTTGGAATTTACAAGGCTTGAAGTCCTCTGCTTTTGGGCTAAAGAGCAGAAACCCAGACTTCCTTAAAGAAATTGATGATGTTGATATTGTAGTACTACAGGAAACATGGTGCAGAGGTGATGTTTCCACTGGCTGTCCACTAGGTTATAGGGAGATAATCGTACCATCCACCAAATTAAAAGGAATCACACAGGGCAGAGACTCAGGGGGAATGCTAATATGGTATAAATCTGAACTAACTAATTCAATCGAATTGATCAAAACAGGAGAATTCTTTATCTGGCTAAAAATCAACAAGGAGGCCATCTTAACAGATAACAACGTCTTCCTCTGTGCCACATACATTCCCCCCTCAGAGTCACCCTACTTCAATGAAGAGAGTTTCTCCATTCTAGAGGGGGAGATTAGTCACTTTCAGGCCCAAGGCAACGTGCTGGTCTGTGGAGACCTGAATGCTAGAACAGCAGAAGAACTAGACACTATTAACAGTCATGGGGACAAACACCTACCGGGAAGCAACAACCTTTCCCTCCCCACATACCCCCCTAGAAACAACTATGACAAAGTGAAAAACAAAAATGGAGTACAGCTCCTGAAGCTCTGTCGAACACTGGGTCTGTACATAGTCAATGGTAGGTTAAGAGGGGACTCTTTTGGTAGGTACACCTACAGCTCATCCCTTGGCAGCAGTACTGTAGACTACTTCATCACAGACCTTAACCCAGAGTCTCTCTGAGCCTTCACAGTCAGCCCACTAACACCTCTCTCAGACCACAGTAAAATCACAGTGTATCTGAGAATAGCAGAACCCAACCATGAAGCATCACGGCCCAATAAATTACATGGTACTAAACAGACCTATAGATGGAGTGCAAACAGTACAGAAATCTACCAAAAAGCAATTAGTAGCCAAAAAATACAATCTCTCCTGGACAACTTTTTAGCATTAACATTCTCCTACACCAATGAAGGTGTAAATTTGGCCGTTTGGAACATAAACTTTATATTTGACAAATTAGCCTCGGCTAATCTTAAGAAACATAAGAGCAAACCAAAAATAATAGATCATGAAAAATTGTTTGATAATGATTGCAAAAATCTATGAAAGTCATTGAGAAATATATCTAATCATAAACACAGAGACCCAGACAACAAAAATATACGTCTTCAATATGGGGAAACACTGAAGCAATACAAACACACCCTAAGAACAAAAAAGGAACAGCACATTAGAAATCAGCTAGATGTGATTGAGGAATCCATAGAATCAAACCACTTCTGGGAGAATTGGAATAAATTAAACAAACCTCATAATGAGGAATTGGCTATCCAAAATGGGGATATGTGGAGAAATCACTTTGCAAACCTCTACAGCAATATAACAAAGAGCCCAGAACAACAAGATATACAAGAAAAATTACAAATCCTTGAATCAGCAGTCAAAGACTATCAGAATCCTGTGGATACCCCAATTACAGAACAATAACTATTGGAAAAACTTTGCACTCTCCAACCCAAAAAGGGTTGTGGTACTGATGGTATTTTAAATGAAATGATCAAATATACAGACCACAAATTCAAATTGGCTATACTCAAACTCTTCAACATTATCCTAACTGCAGGTATTTTCCCCGATATTTGGAACCAAGGATTGATCACACCAATTTATAAAAATGGAGACAAATTTGACCCAAATAATTACAGAGGAATTTGCGTTAACAGCAACTTGGGGAAAATTCTCTGCAGTATCATAAACAGCAGACTACATGATTTCCTTGACGAACACAACATCCTAAGCAGAAGCCAGATTGGATTTGTAAAAAATGATCGTACAACAGACCACATTTACACCCTCCAGACTCTAATTGACAAACAAGTAAATCAAAACAAAGGCAACATCTACTCGTGTTTTGTAGACTTCAAGAAAGCATTTCATTCAATTTGGCACGAAGGCCTTTTTTACAAACTAATAGAAAGTGGTATTGGAGGGAAAACATATGATGTTATTAAATCAATGTACACTAAAAACAAATGTGCGATTAAAATCGGCAACAAGCAAACAGACTTCTTCTCTCAGGGACGTGGAGTGAAACAGGGCTGCCCAATAAGTCCAACACTATTTAACATCTACATTAACGAATTGGCAAAAACATTAGAAGAATCGGCAGCACCTGGTCTCACCCTACACAACACTGAAATCAAGTGTCTGCTGTACGCAGATGACCTGGTGCTACTGTCTCCCACTAAGGAGGGGTTACAGCAGCATCTAGATCATCAGCACAGATTCTGTCAGACCTGGGCCCTGACCGTTAATTAAAAAAAAACGAATATAATGATATTCCAAAAAAGGTCCGGAAATCAGGATGACAAATATAAATTCTATTTGGACACAGTTCTATTAGAACACACCAAAAATTACACATATCTAGGACTAAATATCAGCAACACAGGTAGCTTTCACATGGCTGTGAATGAGCTAAGAGACAAAGCAAGAAGAGCATTCTATGCCATTAAAAGGAATATTAAAATCGAAATTCCAATTAGAATCTGGCTCAAAATGTTCCAATCAGTTATAGAACCAATTGCTCTATATGGCAGCGAAGTATGGGGTCCGCTCTCTAATATTGAATTCACCAAATGGGACAAACATCCAATCGAAATACTGCATGCAGAGTTTTGCAAGACTGTATTCGAATAGAAAAAAGAGCCATCAAATTTTACAACCATCTAAAAACAAGTGACCCCAAAACATTCCATCACACAGCTCTACTATGTCAAGAGATGAAACAAGAGAAGAGTCCCCTCAGCCAGCTGGTTCTGAGGCTCAGTTCACTAACCAAAACCAACCTCATAGAGCCTCAGGACAGCACTCAGAAAATCTGGCCCAACCAAATCATCACAAAGCAAAAAGTAAAATATATCACCTATTGGAAAGACACCACAAAAAATCAAAGTAAACTTCAATGCTATTTGGCTCTAAACAGACAGTACATGGTGGCAGACTATCTGACCACTGTGACTGATAGAAAACTGAGAAAAACACTGACTAGGTACAGACTCAGTGAGCACAGTCTGGCTATAGAGACCGGTCGTCACAGGCAAACCTGGCTGCCCAGAGAGGACAGGCTGTGCTCACTCTGCCCCCGGGGAGAGGTAGAGACAGAGCTGCATTTCCTATTACACTGTGACAAATACTCAGACCTAAGAGAATCTTTCTTTCCCAAAATTATCATTCAGTACAAAGAATTTGAAACTATAAAAGAGGAAGAAAAAATCTAATATTTATTGGGTGAAAAACCAAAATGTGCAATTTTGGCAGCCAAATATGTGTCCTCCTGCCACAACCTGAGGGACAGCCAGTGAAAAGTGTAATTTAATGTCAATAATATTTCCTGTTTTGTTTTGGCTTTCATAGCATGTAATGTGTCTTCTCAGTCATGTTGAGATTGGTCGACTACTATTGCTTTAATGTATTGTTAATTTTCATTAATATTGTTGTTGTAGTTGCTGTTAATGGTAATCCCATTTCCACTACTACTATTATTATTGCTGTTGGTCCCACCATTTTTGTTATATGTATACTTTGACAATGTAAGTAATTTTACTTGCCATGTCAATAAAGTCTATTGAATTGAATTGAATTGAATTGAGAGAGAGAGAGAGAGAGAGAGAGAGACGTAGACAGAGAGAGAGAGAGAGAGAGAGACGAGACAGAGAGAGAGAGAGAGAGAGAGAGAGAGAGAGAGAGAGAGAGAGAGAGAGAGAGAGAGAGAGAGAGAGAGAGAGAGAGAGAGAGAGAGAGAGAGAGAGAGAGAGAGAGAGAGAGAGAGAGAGAGAGAGAGAGAGAGAGACGTAGACAGAGAGAGAGAGAGAGAGAGAGAGAGAGAGAGAGAGAGAGAGAGAGAGAGAGAGAGAGAGAGAGATTGTAATCCCAACTATTTGTTCAGCCAATTGGTACATTCTAGTTCAGTTGTAATTCCTGCTAATAACAGACTGTTCTTTACAAAGGGAAATCAATTTATGTCTATGTCGATTACGTTTGTGACTCCCTGAAGATGTATTTATCCCTGAGCTGTTTCAATTTCTCCAGGAATTGTGTTCATTTCCATGCAGTTCTAATCCTATTCTATCTGTTTTTAATGAAGGTAAGGAGATTAACTAAGATGTTCAACTCCCGAAGCAATGCTTTGTATTTCTATGTAATCTTACCATGGTGAGCGAGCCCATGGAGTATCTCATGCTGCATAGATCAGTGGAAACATGGATTGCAAATTAAATCAAAATGCATGGATCATTTAGGAAATAGAAACATTATCCTCAGACTCTATTGGTTAACTGGGTCATGGAAAACAGACTCTATTGGTTAACTGGGTCATGGAAAACACTGTATTGGTTAACTGGATCATGGAAAACAAACTCTATTGGTTAACTGGATCATGGAAAACAGACTATATTGGTTAACTGGATCATGGAAAACAGACTCTATTGGTTAACTGGATCATGGAAAACAGACTCTATTGGTTAACTGGATCATGGAAAACAGACTATATTGGTTAACTGGATCATGGAAAACAGACTCTATTGGTTAACTGGATCATGGAAAACAGACTCTATTGGTTAACTGGATCATGGAAAACAGACTCTATTGGTTAATTGGATCATGGAAAACAGACTCTATTGGTTAACTGGATCATGGAAAACAGACTCTATTGGTTAACTGGATCATGGAAAACATACTCTATTGGTTAACTGGATCATGGAAAACAGACTCTATTGGTTAACTGGATCATGGAAAACAGACTCTATTGGTTAACTGGATCATGGAAAACTGACTCTATTGGTTAACTGGATCATGGAAAACAGACTCTATTGGTTAACTGGATCATGGAAAACAGACTCTATTGGTTAACTGGATCATGGAAAACAGACTATATTGGTTAACTGGGTCATGGAAAACTGACTCTATTGGTTAACTGGATAATGGAAAACGGACTCTATTGGTTAACTGGATCATGGAAAACACACTCTATTGGTTAACTGGATCATGGAAAAGACACTCTATTGGTTAACTGGATCATGGAAAACAGACTCTATTGGTTATAATAATGATATGAAGTGCTTTTACAACAGAACATATATGGTTAAACGTGTTAAATTGTCTAACAATGACAAATATATATTTAAACATGTAAAATTTTCTAACATGATTGCAGCTAAAAATACATATCTAAGGTGATCTAATGAAGACATAAAAATACATATTCATCCAATCACACATGGTGCATGCAATTATTACATGCCCCCATTTTCATGTGCAGTTTAAATAAAACATACATTGATGGAACTCATTGCTGTATTCAAGCTCACTTCCAACAACCCTGAGCTAAAACAACAGCCAAACCATGTTACACATCTTTAATTGTTTTTAATATCTTCACAGGACACCCATAAGCAGTATGGATGGACAAATTAAACATTGACTATGTGTTATTGGTGTGTGTGTGTGTGTATTTTGAATATAACTACCGGGGACTAGTTTAGCCTGTGGGGGTGGATGTTTCTTGACGAGTACAAAGCTGAATGGTGGCAATTAACTAATTTGTTTGTCCAATAATTAATAATTACTTTTTAATCCATTCATCCTCTTCCTCCGCCTCCCCCACCTCCTCCTCCTCTCCCTCCTCCTCCTCCCCCCCCCTCCTCCCCCTACTAGCCCACCCCCTCCTCCTCCTCCTTCCCCCCCTCCTTCTAGGCCTCCTCCCCCTCCCCCCCTCCTCCTCCTTCCCCCCCCCCCCCCCACCCCCCCCCCCCCTCCTCCTAGGCTTCCTCGCCCTCCTCCCCTCCTCCCCCTCCTCCTCCTCTCCCCTCCTCCCCGTCCTCCACCCCCCCCATGCTTCGTTGCCACATCTGTGACTGTTGCCATGGTGACCCCGTGGGTGAAGCCTTACCTCACGCTTCCCAAAGTGCTCGGCACTCGCTCATAGTTGTGTGTTTGATGTCATCAAAGTTGTTCTCCAGCTTCACGCAGCTCTGACGTTAAAAGGAGAGACAGATAGAGAAAGAGAGAAATAAAGAGAGAAAGAAAGAGAGAGTGAGAGAGAGAGAGAGAGAGAGAGAGAGAGAGAGAGAGAGAGAGAGAGAGAGAGAAAGAGGCAGAGAGAGAGCAGAGATAGAGGAGAGAGAGGCAGAGGGAGAGAGAGAGAGAGAGAGAGAGGCAGAGAAAGAGAGAGAGAGAGAGAGAGAGAGAGAGAGAGAGAGAGAGAGAGGGAGAGAGAGAGAGAGAGAGAGAGAGAGAGAGAGAGAGGCAGAGAGAGAGAGAGAGAGAGAGATAGAGGCAGAGAGAGAGAGAGAGAGAGAGAGAGAGAGAGAGAGAGAGAGAGAGAAAGAGAGAGAGAGACCCCATTTAGGCCCCCTCAGATCAGACCTATGCCCCTCCTACCCACCCCAAGCCCCCCACTCCCACAAAGAGGGCCTCAACATGAAAGTCACACATACGCCCAGGCCATGAGCAGGCAAACAGGCCCAACACCCACTCTTACACTAGCCCAAGCCAATGGCATGTACCAGATGCTCAGCAGGCTCTGCTCACAATTACTGGCCTGAGGCCAAACCACACAACCAACAACATTAGACACTTTATGGAACACAAAGCCTTCACTATTTCATCCTGGAATATCCAAGGCCTGAGGTCATCTGCCTTTGGCCTAAAGAGCAGGAATCTGGACTTCACCAAAGAAATCGGAAATACAGACATTGTCATCCTACAAGAAACATGGTATAGAGGAGACGGACCCACTGGTTGCCCTCTAGGTTACAGAGAGCTGGTAGTCCCATCCACCAAACTACCAGGTGTGAAACAGGGAAGGGACTCAGGGGGTATGCTAATTTGGTATAGAGCAGACCTGACTCACTCTATTAAATTAATCAAAACAGGAACATTTTACATTTGGTTAGAAATTCAAAAGGAAATTATCTCAACTGAGAAAAATGTCCTCCTGTGTGCTACCTATATCCCCCCACTAGAATCCCCATACTTTAATGAAGACAGTTTCTCCATCCTGGAGGGGGAAATCAATCATTTCCAGACCCAGGGACATGTACTAGTCTGTGGCGACCTAAATGCCAGAACTGGACAATAACCTGACACCCTCAGCACACAGGGGGACAAACACCTACCTGGAGGTGACAGCATTCCCTCCCCCATATGCCCCCCTAGGCACAACTACGACAACATAACCAAAAAAAAACGGGTCACGACTCCTGCAGCTCTGTCGCACACTGGGTATGTACATAGTCAATGGTAGGCTTCGAGGGGACTCCTATGGTAGGTACACCTATAGCTCATCTCTTGGCAGTAGTACTGTAGACTACTTTATCACTGACCTCAACCAAGAGTCTCTCAGAGCGTTCACAGTCAGCCCACTGACACCCCTATCAGACCACAGCAAAATCACAGTCTACTTGAACAGAGCAATACTCAATCATGAGGCATCAAAGCCAAAAGAACTGAATAATATTAAGAAATGCTATAGATGGAAGGAAAGTAGTGTTGAAACCTACCAAAAAACTATTAGGAAACAACAAATTTAATCCATTCTAGACAACTTCCTGGACAAAACGTTCCACTGTAATAGTGAAGGTGTAAACTTGGCAGTAGAAAACCTAAACAGTATATTTGACCTCTCAGCTTCCCTATCAAATCTAAAAATCTCTAACAGAAAACCAAAGAAAAGTAATAACAGTGATAAATGGTTTGATGAAGAATGCAAAAACCTAAGAAAGAAATTGAGAAACCTATCCAACCAAAAACATAGAGCCCCAGAAAACCTGAGCCTACGCCTTCACTATGGTGAATCACTAAAACAATACAGAAATACACTACGGAAAAAGAAGGAACAGCATGTCAGAAATCAGCTCAATGTAATTGAAGAATCCATAGACTCTAACCACTTCTGGGAAAATTGGAAAACACTAAACAAACAACAACATGAAGAGCTATCTATCCAAAACAGAGATGTATGGGTAAACCACTTCTCCAATCTTTTTGGCCCTATAACAGAGAACAAACAGCAAAAAAATATACATGATCAAATGCAAATCTTAGAAACAACTATTAAAGACTACCAGAACCCACTGGATTTTCCAATTACATTGAATGAACTACAGGACAAAATACAAACCCTCCAACCCCAAAAGTCCTGTGGTGTTGATGGTATCCTCAATGAAATGATAAAATATACAGACCACAAATTTCAATTAGCTATACTTAAACTCTTTGACATCATCCTTTGCTCTGGCATCTTCCCCAATATTTGGAACCAAGGACTGATCACCCCAATCCACAAAAGTGGAGACAAATTTGACCCCAATAACTACCGTGGGATATGCGTCAACAGCAACCTTGGGAAAATCCTCTGCATTATCATTAACAGCAGACTAGTTCATTTCCTCAGTGAAAACAATGTACTGAGCAAATGTCAAATTGGCTTTTTACCAAATTACTGTACGACAGACCACGTATTCACCCTGCACACCCTAATTGACAAACAAACAAACCAAAACAAAGGCAAAGTCTTCTCATGCTTTGTTGATTTCAAAAAAGCTTTTGACTCAATTTGGCATGAGGGTGTGCTATACAAATTGATGGAAAGTGGGGTTGGGGGAAAAAACATACGACATTATAAAATCCATGTACACAAACAACAAGTGTGCGGTTAAAATTGGCAAAAAACACACACATTTCTTTCCACATGGCCGTGGGGTGAGACAGGGATGCAGTTTAAGCCCCACCCTCTTCAACATATATATCAACGAATTGGCGAGGGCACTAGAACAGTCTGCAGCACCCGGCCTCACCCTACTAAAATCTGAAGTCAAATGTCTTCTGTTTGCTGATGATCTGGTGCTTCTGTCACCAACCAAGGAGGGCCTACAGCAGCACCTAGATCTTCTGCACAGATTCTGTCAGACCTGGGCGCTGACAGTATATCTCAGTAAGACAAAAATAATGGTGTTCCAAAAAAGGTCCAGTTGCCAGGACCACAAATACAAATTCCATCTAGACACCGTTGCCCTAGAGCACACAAAAAACTATACATACCTCGGCCTAAACATCAGCGCCACAGGTAACTTCCACAAAGCTGTGAACGATCTGAGAGACAAGGCAAGAAGGGCCTTCTATGCCATCAAAAGGAACATAAAATTTGACATACCAATTAGGATCTGGCTAAAAATACTTGAATCAGTTATAGAACCCATTGCCCTTTATGGTTCTGAGGTCTGGGGTCCGCTCACCAACCAAGAATTCACAAAATGGGACAAACACCAAATTGAGACTCTGCATGCAGAATTCTGCAAAAACATCCTCCGTGTACAGCGTAAAACACCAAATAATGCATGCAGAGCAGAATTAGGCCAATACCCGCTAATTATCAAAATCCAGAAAAGAGCCGTTAAATTCTATAACCACTTAAAAGGAAGCGATTCCCAAACCTTCCATAACAAAGCCATCACCTACAGAGAGATGAACTTGGAGAAGAGTCCCCTAAGTAAGCTTGTCCTGGGGCTCTGTTCACAAACACAAACAGACCCCACACAGCCCCAGGACAACAACAACAACACAACTAGACCCAACCAAATCATGAGAAAACAAAAAGATAATTAATTGACACATTGGAAAGAACAAACAAAAAAACAGAGCAAACTAGAATGCTATTTGGCCCTAAACTTAAAGTACACAGTGGCAGAATACCTGACCACTGTGACTGACCCAAACTTAAGGAAAGCTTTGACCATGTACAGACTCAGTGAGCATAGCCTTGCTATTGAGAAAGGCCGCCGTAGGCAGACCTGGCTCTCAAGAGAAGACAGGCTATGTGCACACTGCCCACAAAATGAGGTGGAAACTGAGCTGCACTTCCTAACCTCCTGCCAAATGTATGACCATATTAGAGACACATATTTCCCTCAGATTACAGCGATACACAAAGAATTCGAAAACAAACCCAATTTTGATAAACTCCCTTATCTACTGGGTGAAAAACCACAGTGTGCCATCACAGCTGCAAGATTTGTGACCTGTTGCCACAAGAAAAGGGCAACCAGTGAAGAACAAACACCATTGTAAATACAACCCATATTTATGTTTATTTATTTTCCCATTTGTACTTTAACTATTTGCACATTGTTACAACACTGTATATATACATAATATGACATTTGAAATGTCTTTATTCTTTTTAAACTTCTGAGTGTAATGTTTACTGTTAATATTTATTGTTTATTTCATTTTTGTTTACTATCTAATTCACTTGCTTTGGCAATGTTAACACACGTTTCCCATGCCAATAAAGCCCTTAAATTGAATTGAAATTGAATTGAATTGAGAGAGAGAGAGAGGCAGAGAGAGAGAGAGAGAGAGAGAGGCAGAGAGAGAGAGAGAGAGAGAGAGAGAAGGAGAGAGAGAGAGAGAGAGAGAGAGAGAGAGAGAGAGAGAGAGAGAGAGAGAGAGAGAGAGCGAGAGAGAGAGAGAGAGAGAGAGAGAGAGAGAGAGAGAGAGAGAGAGAGAGAGAGAGAGAGAGAGAGAGAGAAAGTGTAAGTATTTGATAGTTTGTTTGTTTATCTGTTGGGTGTCTGATGTGCCATTGATTGTGGGGTTATTACCCTGGCTTTCTGTCTTAATCCACTTCAATACCATCACAAGAAGAGAATCATCCTTCATGCAAACTGCGCTTTAGCTCCAAAACCCAGGCTTTGCTGTGAATGAATCATCAAATACTAACATTGCAAAGTTATTGGTCCAGAGCATTATTGATACCACCGGACAACGGGCGAGCCGTTGTCATGGCGATGCCCCCATCAAATCCCCAAGACCCCTCCTGAGTGGAGAGGAGCCTGGAGTTAGGGGATGGAATGAGCCGGAGAGAGAGAGAGAGAGGAGCATGGACAATTTTGATACACTGACGATTAGCGAGGAAGGAACCTCCGCCCTCCCGCCGCCGGCCAGATAACCACTCAGCACAGCCTAATCATGTGTGTGTGCCAGCATGTGTGTGCGTACATGTGTATCTCTATGTGTGTGTGTGTGTCTGTGTGTGTTTGATTGTGTGTGTGTGTGTGTGTGTGTGTGCGTGTGTGTTTGCGTGTGTGTGTATCTGTCTGTGTGTGTGTGTGTGTGTGTGTGTGTCTGTTTGCGTGTGTGTGTGTGTATCTGTCTGTGTGTGTGTGTGTGTGTGTGTGTGTTTGTGTGTGTGTGTGTGTGTGTGTGATTGTGTGTGCGTGTGTGTGATTGTGTGTGTTTGCGTGTGTGTGTATCTGTCTGTGTGTGTGTGTGCGTGTGTGTGCGTGCATGTGTGTGTGCGTGTCCGTCCAGACCCCACAAAGTCTAATAACCTACTTATACTCAAGAGCCAGATCATACAGCCCTTTATGTCTAGTCTTTAATAACACGCTGAACAATCCAGTAAGAACACAGCAATAGAAGTCAGGTAGCCTCAGACCTGCACGGAAAGTCCTCTTAGGACTCTGTTCAATCCCGTATAGCGGAAGTTCAAGCATTACAAGCGTGATTTGAAATTTAAAGGCAATGTTCCCGTGCTGGCGGAGACTGCATTCACGGTAAACGCTGCATATGTCGGCTCAAACGGAAATGACCTTTACATTTCTAGCGCGCAATCTGTTACGCTTCAGCGATACAGTTTGAATAGAGTTCCATGATAACATCACATGCATGCTAAAGCCTTAGTGAGTAGTATTTATGCCTTATTTGCACCATCACTGTATAACATCACAGCATATCATCACTGTATAACATCACAGCATATCATCACTGTATAACATCACAGCATATCATCACTGTATAACATCACAGCATATCATCACTGTATAACATCACAGCATATCATCACTGTATAACATCACAGCATATCATCACTGTATAACATCACAGCATATCATCACTGTATAACATCACAGCATATCATCACTGTATAACATCACAGCATATCATCACTGTATAACATCACAGCATATCATCACTGTATAACATCACAGCATATCATCACTGTATAACATCACTGCATATCATCACTGCATAACATCACAGCATATCATCACTGTGTAACATCACAGCATATCATCACTGTATAACATCACAGCATATCATCACTGTATAACATCACTGCATATCATCACTGTATAACATCACTGCATATCATCACTGTATAACATCACAGCATATCATCACTGTATAACATCACAGCATATCATCACTGTATAACATCACAGCATATCATCACTGTATAACATCACAGCATATCATCACTGTATAACATCACAGCATATCATCACTGTATAACATCACAGCATATCATCACTGTATAATATCACAGCATATCATCACTGTATAACATCACAGCATATCATCACTGTATAACATCACAGCATATCATCACTGTATAACATCACAGCATATCATCACTGTGTAACATCACAGCATATCATCACTGTATAACATCACAGCATATCATCACTGTATAACATCACAGCATATCATCACTGTATAACATCACAGCATATCATCACTGTATAACATCACAGTATACAGTGGGGGAAAAAAGTATTTAGTCAGCCACCAATTGTGCAAGTTCTCCCACTTAAAAAGATGAGAGAGGCCTGTAATTTTCATCATAGGTACACGTCAACTATGACAGACATATTTAGAAATAAAAATCCAGAAAATCACATTATAGGATTTTTAATGAATTTATTTGCAAATTATGGTAGAAAATAAGTATTTGGTCACCTACAAACAAGCAAGATTTCTGGCTCTCACAGACCTGTAACTTCTTCTTTAAGAGGATCCTCTGTCCTCCACTCGTTACCTGTATTAATGGCACCTGTTTGAACTTGTTATCAGTATAAAAGACACCTGTCCACAACCTCAAATAGTCACACTCCAAACTCCACTATGGCCAAGACCAAAGAGCTGTCAAAGGACACCAGAAACACAATTGTAGACCTGCACCAGGCTGGGAAGACTGAATCTGCAATAGGTAAGCAGCTTGGTTTGAAGAAATTAACTGTGGGAGCAATGATTAGGAAATGGAAGACATACAAGACCACTGATAATCTCCCTCGATCTGGGGCTCCATGCAAGATCTCACCCGTGGGGTAAAAATGATCACAAGAACGGTGAGCAAAAATCCCAGAACCACACGGGGGGACCTAGTGAATGACCTGCAGAAAGCTGGGACCAAAGTAACAAAGCCTACCATCAGTAACACACTACGCCGCCAGGGACTCAAATCCTGCAGTGCCAGACGTGTCCCCCTGCTTAAGCCAGTACATGTCCAGGCCCGTCTGAAGTTTTCTAGACTGCATTTGGATGATCCAGAAGAGGATTGGGAGAATGTCATATGGTCAGATGAAACCAAAATATAACTTTTTGGTAAAAACTCAACTTGTCGTGTTTGGAGGACAAAGAATGCTGAGTTGCATCCAAAGAACACCATACCTACTGTGAAGCATGGGGGTGGAAACATCATGCTTTGGGGCTGTTTTTCTGCAAAGGGACCAGGACGACTGATCCGTGTAAAGGAAAGAATGAATGGGTCATGTATCGTGAGATTTTGAGTGAAAACCTCCTTCCATCAGCAAGGGCATTGAAGATGAAACGTGGCTGGGTCTTTCAGCATGACAATGATCCCAAACACACCGCCCGGGCAACGAAGGAGTGGCTTCGTAAGAAGCATTTCAAGGTCCTGGAGTGGCCTAGCCAGTCTCCAGATCTCAACCCCATAGAAAATCTTTGGAGGGAGTTGAAAGTCCGTGTTGCCCAGCGACAGCCCCAAAACATCACTGCTCTAGATGAGATCTGCATGGAGGAATGGGCCAAAATACCAACAACAGTGTGTGAAAACCTTGTGAAGACTTACAGAAAATGTTTGACCTGTGTCATTGCCAACAAAGGGTATATACAGTGGGGGGAAAAAGTATTTAGTCAGCCACCAATTGTGCAAGTTCTCCCACTTAAAAATATGAGAGAGGCCTGTAATTTTCATCATAGGTACACGTCAACTATGACAGACAAAATGAGAAAAAAAAATCCTGAAAATCACATTGTAGGATTTTTAATGAATTTATTTGCAAGCTATGGTGGAAAATAAGTATTTGGTCAATAACAAAAGTTTCTCAATACTTTGTTATATACCCTTTGTTGGCAATGACACAGGTCAAACGTTTTCTGTAAGTCTTCAAGGTTTTCACACACTGTTGCTGGTATTTTGGCCCATTCCTCCATGCAGATCTCCTCTAGAGCAGTGATGTTTTGGGGCTGTCACTGGGCAGCACGGACTTTCAACTCCCTCCAAAGATTTTCTATGGGGTTGTGATCTGGAGACTGGCTAGGCCACTCCAGGACCTTGAAATGCTTCTTACGAAGCCACTCCTTCGTTGCCCGGGCGGTGTGTTTGTGATCATTGTCATGCTGAAAGACCCAGCCACGTTTAATCTTCAATGCCCTTGCTGATGGAAGGAGGTTTTCACTCAAAATCTCACGACACATGGCCTCATTCATTCTTTCCTTTACACGGATCAGTCGTCCTGGTCCCTTTGCAGAAAAACAGCCCCAAAGCATGATGTTTCCACCCCCATGCTTCACAGTAGGTATGGTGTTCTTTGGATGCAACTCAGCATTCTTTGTCCTCCAAACACGACGAGTTGAGTTTTTACCAAAAAGTTATATTTTGGTTTCATCTGACCATATGACATTCTCCCAATCCTCTTCTGGATCATCCAAATGCACTCTAGCAAACTTCAGATGGGCCTGGACATGTACTGGCTTAAGCAGGGGGACACGTCTTGCACTGCAGGATTTGAGTCCCTGGCGGCGTAGTGTGTTACTGATGGTAGGCTTTGTTACTTTGGTCCCAGCTCTCTGCAGGTCATTCACTAGGTCCCCCCGTGTGGTTTTGGGATTTTTGCTCACCGTTCTTGTGATCATTTTGACCCCACGGGGTGAGATCTTGCGTGGAGCCCCAGATCGAGGGAGATTATCAGTGGTCTTGTATGTCTTCCATTTCCTAATAATTGCTCCCACAGTTGATTTCTTCAAACCAAGCTGCTTACCCATTGCAGATTCAGTCTTCCCAGCCTGGTGCAGGTCTACAATTTTGTTTCTGGTGTCCTTTGACAGCTCTTTGGTCTTGGCTATAGTGGAGTTTGGAGTGTGACTGTCTGAGGTTGTGGACAGGTGTCTTTTATACTGATAACAAGTTCAAACAGTTGCCATTAATACAGGTAATGAGTGGAGGACAGAGGAGCCTCTTAAAGAAGAAGTTACAGGTCTGTGAGAGACAGAAATCTTGCTTGTTTGTAGGTGACCAAATACTTATTTTCCACCATAATTTGCAAATAAATTCATAAAAAATCCTACAATGTGATTTTCTGGATTTTCTTTTCTCATTTTGTCTGTCATAGTTGACGTGTACCTATGATGAAAATTACAGGCCTCTTTCATCTTTTTAAGTGGGAGAACTTGCACAATTGGTGGCTGACTAAATACTTTTTTCCCCCACTGTAACAAAGTAATAATAATAATAATAATAATATATAATAATATATATATATATTCTCAAAGTATTGAGAAACTTTTGTTATCGACCAAGTACTTATTTTCCACCATAATTTGCAAATAAATTCATAACAAATCCTACAATGTGATTTTCTGGAGAAAAAAATTCTCATTTTGTCTGTCATAGTTGACGTTTACCTATGATGAAAATTACAGGCCTCTCTCATCTTTTTAAGTGGGAGAACTTGCACAATTGGTGGCTGACTAAATACTTTTTTCCCCCACTGTATGTAAATGGTAGATTATCAGACACTAGAAGATGGTCTGATTTCAGTATTACTGAAACAGGATACAAGTGGGAAATATAAAGATCCAGTCCATTTAAGAAATTGGAGGCCCCTTACACTTCAGTGTTGTGATGCAAACATTCTAGCAAAATGTATAGCGCATAGAATTAAAAAGGTATTGTCAGATATTATTCATTCTAATCAGACAGGTTTTTTACATGGAAGATACATTAGAGATAATATAAGTACTGGAAACAATAGAACACTATGAAAAATCTGGGAAACCAGGCCTGCTATTCATAGCAGACTTTGAAAAGGCATTTGAAAAAGTACGACTGGAGTTTATACAGTATATAAATGCCTGGAGCATTTCATTTTGGAGAATCTCTTATAAAATGGGTTAAAATCCTGTAAAGTAACCCTAGGTGTAAAATAGTAAATAATGGCTATTTCTAAGAAAGTTTTAAACTGTCAAGAGGAGTAAAACAAGGTTGTCTACTATCGGCATATATATCTATTGTGGCCATTGAAATGTTAGCTATTAAAATCAAATCCAACAATAATATCAAGGGATTAGAAATCCAGGGCTTAAAAACAAAGGTGTCACTGATGATTCATGTTTTCTTTTAAATCCACAACTTGAATCCCTCCACAGCTTCATAGAGGATCTAGATACATTTTCTAACCTCTCTTGATTACAACCAAATTATGACAAATGTACTATGCTACGTATTAGATCACTAAAAAATAAAAATAAATTACATTACCATGTAGTTTACCAATAAAATGGTCTAATGGTGATGTGGATATACTCGGAATACATATCCCAAATGAAATAAAAAATCTCAGTCCAATAAATTTGAATGGAAAGTTAGCAAAAATAGATACGATCTTGCTACCATGGAAAGGTAAATACATGTCTATTTGTGGAAAAATCACCCTGATTAACTCTTTAGTATTATCCCAGTATACCTATTTGCTTATGGTCTTTTTTAAATTATATGAGAAAAAAATATTCAATTGAATTTGGAACGGCAAGCCAGACAAAATTAAACGGGCCTATTTATATAATGAATATGAATTCAGAGGACAGAAATTATTAAACATTAAAGCATTAGACCTATCACTAAAAGCTTCAGTCATACAAAAGTTATACTTAAATCCGAACTGGTTCTCTAGCAAATTAGTAAGATTATCTCACCCCATGTTCAAGAATGACCTTTTTCCCTTTATTCAGATTACAACCTCTTACTTTCAGTTATTTGAAAAGGAAATAATCTCCCAAATATCACAATTTCTAAAACAAGCCATAGAAAGTTGGTTGCAATTTCAATTTAATCCTCCAGAAATGACAGAACAAATAATGCAACAAAGCCAGTATTTTTTGAAAAAAATGTTTAAAAAAGGTATAATCTTCATAAATGATATCATAGGTAGGACTGGTGGAGTTATGTCGCACATCAAAAAACATATTGAAATGTCTGCTCTACCCAAAATTACAACCAAATAATTGCAGCATTACTGCAAAAATGGAAGAGGAAAGTGGAAGGGGGAAAAGGTAAAGAACTTGTCTGTCGGCCTTGCATTAAAGAACATAATTATTTGAGGAAAAATTGTGATAAATAAAAAAAGTATACCAGTTTCATTTCAGGACCAAAGGATTGACAGCCATCCCATATAGATTGCAAAATAGTTGGGAAGAGATGTTTGACGTACCGATTCCATGGCATACTGTTTATGAACTTTTACGCAAAACGACACTGGATTCAAAAAGTATAATTTTTCAATTTAAATTATTATACAAAATTCTTGCTACCAATAGAATGTTATTTATATGGGGGATACAATCTTCCCAGCTCTGCAGATTTTGCTGTGAAGAGACAGAATCATTAGATCATTTGTTTTGGTACTGTCCATTTGTGGCTTGGTTTTGGTCACAGGTCCATGAATGGCTGAAGGATTACAATATTTGCATGGAGCTGACCCTGCAGATAGCACTACTGGGTGATCTGAAAAGTCATAGTCAATCGATAAATAATGTAATAATAGTTTTAGCAAAAATGTTTATTTTCAATTTACAATCTGTAGAAACAATGAGAATAGAATGGTTCAGAACTTTTGTGAAACATCAAAGTACAGTTGAAAAATATATGGCAAATAGAAATCCAATATGGATGGCGTTAAGAGATAGATGGGAGGTGTTGAATGGAGCGGAAAGATGGGACTAATTACAACTAACAACATCTAATAACAACAAGATAACTAATGTAAAGCATACTGTGTCCATAATAAGTATATAGGTTATAGGTTGAGAGCTTTTGTGAAGGAACACAGTTGGAGAGATATGGCATATAGAAGCAAACCGGATGGACATCATGAAAATGATCGGAGAGGTTGAGGGTAGAGGAAGTTCAGGAGTAAAAACAAACAAAATATAATTATTGTAAAATTGACTGTGTCCATAAAATGTAAAATGTATATAGTATGTATAAGCTGGAAGTAGAGGCCTAAGCGTTGTTGTTCACTAGTTTACTCCAATTAGGGAAGGGGTGGTGGGGTTGGAAAGTAATAAAGGGAAACATATTTTTTTAAGGATATGTACAGTCGTGGTCAAAGGTTCACAAAGTCTGCTGCCTCAGTTTTGATGATGGCAATTTGCATATACTCCAGAATGTCATGAAGAGTGATCAGATGAATTGCAATTAATTGCAAAGTCCCTCTTTGCCATGAAAATGAACTTAATCCCCAAAAAACTTTTCCACTGCATTTCAGCCCTACCACAAAAGGACCAGCTGCCATCATGTCAGTGATTCTCTCGTTAACACGGGTGAGAGTGTTGACGAGGACAAGGCTGGAGATCACTCTGTCATGCTGATTGAGTTAGAATAACAGACTGGAAGCTTTAAAAGGAGGTTGTTGCTTGAAATCATTGTTCTTCCTCTGTTAACCATGGTTACCTGCAAGGAAACACGTGCCGTCATCATTGCTTTGCACAAAAAGGGCTTCACAGGCAAGGATATTGCTGCTAGCAAGATTGCACCTAAATCAACCATTTATCGGAACATCAAGAACTTCAAGGAGAGAGGTTCAATTGTTGTGAAGAAGGCGTCAGGGCGCCCAAGAAAGTCCAGCAAGCGCCAGGACTGTCTCCTAAAGTTGATTCAGCTGTGGGATCGGGGCACCACCAGTGCAGAGCTTGCTCAGGAATGGCAGCAGGCAGGTGCGAGTGCATCTGCACGCACAGTGAGGCGAAGACTTTTGGAGGATGGCCTGGTGTCAAGAAGGGCAGCAAAGAAGCCACTTCTCTCCAGGAAAAACATCAGGGACAGACTGATATTCTGCAAAAGGTACAGGGATTGGACTGCTGAGGACTGGGGTAAAGTCATTTTCTCTGATGAATCCCCTTTCAGATTGTTTGGGGCAGCCGGAAAACACCTTGTCCGGAGAAGACAAGGTGAGCGCTACCATCAGTCCTGTGTCATTCCAACAGTAAAGCATCCTGAGACCATTCATGTGTGGGGTTTCTTCTCAGCCAAGGGAGTGGGCTCACTCACAATTTTGCCTAAGAACACAGCCATGAATAAAGAATGGTACCAACACATCCTCCGAGAGCAACTTCTCTCAACCATCCAAGAACAGTTTGGTGACGAACAATGCCTTTTCCAGCATGATGGAGCACCTTGCCATAAGGCAAAAGTGATAACTAAGTGGCTCGGGGAACAAAACATCGACATTTTGGGTCCATGGCCAGGAAACTCCCCAGACCTTAATCCCATTGAAAACTTGTGGTCGATCCTCAAGAGGCGGGTGGACAAACAAAACCCCACAAATTCTGACAAACTCCAAGCATTGATTATGCAAGAATGGGCTGCCATCAGTCAGGATGTGGCCCAGAAGTTAATTGACAGCATGCCAGGGCGGATTGCAGAGGTCTTGAAAAAGAAGGGTCAACACTGCAAATATTGACTCTTTGCATTAACTTAATGTAATTGTCAATAAAAGCCTTTGACACTTATGGAATGCTTGTAATTATACTTCAGTATACCATAGTAACATCTGACAAAAATATCTCATAACACTGAAGCAGCAAACTTTGTGAAAACCAATACTTGTGTCATTCTCAAAACTTTTGACCATGACTGTATATATATAATAATAATATGCCATTTAGCAGACGCTTTTATCCAAAGCGACTTACAGTCATGCGTGCATACATTTTTGTGTATGGGTGGTCCCGGGGATCGAACCCACTACCTTGGCATTACAAGCGCCGTGCTCTACCAGCTGAGCTACAGAGGACCACCATATATGTATGTATATGTATTTATATGTATGTATGTGTATGTGTATGTGTGTGTGTATATATATATATATATATATATATATATATATATATATATATATATATATATATATATATATATATATATATATATATATATATATATATATGCGATAAAAAAAAAAACATGGGGGATTGGAAGTGATGCAGACAATTACATTGATGGAAGTTACAATATATCTGCAACATTAAAGCTGATTTTCCCCCTATAAAAAAAGGAAAAAAGAGGGGGGCCACTAAATTGTGTGTGTGGGGGGGGGGGGGGGGGGGGGGGTCAGAATTGAACACGCTTAAATGACTTTCTCATGTCGGCCATGAAGAATGAGAGCACACAGTCCTCGTGAGCTACGTCTTTGGCTCGATGTTGTTCTCCTCGAAGCGGCCGAAGAAGTGAAGTGGCTGGTTTTCCCTTTATTTTCCATGATTGTCTGGAGTCCCTGCCACATACGTCTGGTGTCTGAGCCGTTGAATTGCCCCTCCATTTTGTCCCTGTGCTGTTGTTTAGCCTCTTTGATTGTCTTACGGAGGTCATAGCTGGTCTGTTCGTATACGTCCACCTTGCCATGGTTAAATGCTGTGTTTCGCACTTTCAGCTTTGCACGAATTCGGCCATCTATCCACAATTTCTGGTTTGGTTTTGTCCTAATCATCACAGTGGGAACAACATCCCCTGTACACTTCCTGATGAACCCAGTCAGTGTATACGCCAATGCTATTCTCAGAGGCGACCTGGAATGTTTCCCAGTCCGTGTGATGAAAACAATCTTGAAGCATTGATTCCGATTGGTCAGACCAACGTTGAACAGTCCATGGGTGCTTCCTGTTTACGTTTCTACCTATAGGTGGGGAGGAGCAGAATGGAGGCGCGATATGATTTGCCGAAGGGAGGGCAGTGGAGGGCATTGTAGCCGTCCCAGAAGGAAGAGTAGCAATGATGACGAGTTCATGATGCACGTGTAGCACAGGAGATGTGTTGATAGAATTTCGGTAGCGTTTTCCTCAGATTTCCTTTATTAAAGTCCCCAGCTACAATGATTGAGGCCTCAGAATATGCGGTTTCCAATTTGCACATAGTCCAGTGTAGTTTCTTGAGAGCCATCGCGGTGTTGGCTTGGGGGGGGGGGAATATACACAAAAGTGAAGATGACCGAAGAAGATTCTCTTAGGAGGTAATGCAGTCAGCATTTGATGGTGAGGTATTCCAGATCGGGAGAACAAAAGGACTTGACTTCCTGTACGTTACCACAATCACACCATGAGTTGTTAATCATGAAACAAACCCCTCCTCCTTTCTTTTCCCCAGAGAGTTCTTTCTTCCTGTCCGCGCGATGGACGGAGAATCCCGCTGGACCAAAACATCATCCCTCGAGAAGTTCAAACAAAGGATCCAGGTCAGGGAAGTCACATTTCTGCTCGAATTTCCGGTGAGTGACCGCCGATCTAATGCCCAAAAGTTATTCGACAAACTATTTGCAAAACAAAAGCCTGAGGCTATCCAATTCAAACATCCCTTGGCTTGTAGCTCAGTTTGTTAATTAAAACCATTGCTGCATTACAACATCTATATTATCTTAGAGCTCCATAAAATATGTAAAACTAATACACATATACTGGGAGGGAAGGAAGGGATGTTATCCATATAGATAATGTCCCTAAAGGAAGGAAGGGATGTTATCCATATAGATAATGTCCCTAATGGAAGGAAGGGATGTTATCCATATAGATAATGTCCCTAAAGGAAGGAAGGGATGTTATCCATATAGATAATGTCCCTAATGGAAGGAAGGGATGTTATCCATATAGATAATGTCCCTACAGGAAGGAAGGGATGTTATCCATGTAGATAATGTCCCTGAAGGAAGGAAAGGATGTTATCCATGTAGATAATGTCCCTAAAGGAAGGAAGGGATGTTATCCATATAGATAATGTCCCTAAAGGAAGGAAGGGATGTTATCCATATAGATAATGTCCCTAAAGTGTTTCACTGGCATTGATTAGAACATGAGCCCTGTGGTGTTAATATTCACAAGCGCTAACTCACGTTTTCCGCAAAAAACAAATAAAGTATGCTTGAACTTTACACCTAATAATAAGGGAAACTCGACAATTCTTATTGACATCTAATTTACATTATTGAAAACCCAAGTGCAAGTCAGTGATTTTCCAAATTGAATTCTCATAATGTCTTTACTGAAGTACGTCTCTAATTCGATGTGACTGGTGTAGCCTCGTTAGTCAGTATGTGTTACACCTGTGCTGGTTACCATCTCATTAGTGGGAAGGCGTTTCACCTGTGCTGGTTACCATCTCATTAGTGGGAAGGCGTTTCACCAGTGCTGGTTACCATCTCATTAGTGGGAAGGTGTTACACCTGTGAAGGTGTTACACCTCATTAGTGGGAAGGTGTTACACCTGTGCTGGTTACATTTATGTCATTTAGCAGACGCTCTTATCCAGAGCGACTTACAGTTAGTGAGTGCATACATAATTTTTTATACTGGCCCCCCGTGGGAATCAAACCCACAACCCTGGCGTTGCAAACGCCATGCTCTACCAACTGAGCTACATCCCTGCCGGCCATTCCCTCCCCTACCCTGGACGACGCTGGGCCAATTGTGCGCCGCCCCATGGGTCTCCCAGTCACGACCGGCTACGACAGAGCCTGGATTCGAACCAGGATCTCTAGTGGCACAGCTAGCACTGCCTTAGACCATTGCGCCACTCGGGAGGTTACCATCTCATTAGTGGGAAGGTGTTTCACCTGTGCTGGCCCAGGGGCTATTTAAGAGTGGCTGGCCCAGTGCACCTTGGCAGCAGCTAATAGGGATCCTAATAAATACTAAATACAGTAGCTAGCCTAGTATATCCTACACAGTTCTTTGGTGTCTGCTACTGTGGTGGGTTAAATATTCTGCATCTCCATCGGCCTCCCTCCCTCCCTCCCTCCCTCCCTCCCTCCCTCCCTCCCTCCCTCCCTCCCTCCCTCCCTCCCTCCCTTCCTTGTTCATCTCCTCACCTGCCTCCCTTCCTGGTTCATCTCCTCACCTGCCTCCCTTCCTGGTTCATCTCCTCACCTGCCTCCCTTCCTGGTTCATCTCCTCACCTGCCTCCCTTCCTGGTTCATCTCCTCACCTGCCTCAATTCCTGGTTCATCTCCTCACCTGCCTCCCTTCCTGGTTCATCTCCTCACCTGCCTCCATTCCTGGTTCATCTCCTCACCTGCCTCCATTCCTGGTTCATCTCCTCACCTGCCTCCCTTCCTGGTTCATCTCCTCACCTGGCTCCCTTCCTGGTTCATCTCCCCACCTGCCTCCCTTCCTGGTTCATCTCCTCACCTGCCTCCCTTCCTGGTTCATCTCCTCACCTGCCTCCCTTCCTGGTTCATCTCCTCACCTGGCTCCCTTCCTTGTTCATCTCCTCACCTGCCTCCCTTCCTGGTTCATCTCCTCACCTGGCTCCCTTCCTGGTTCATCTCCTCACCTGCCTCCCTTCCTGCCTCATCTCCTTTGAGGGCTCTGCCTGCATTGGCATACCACTGGCCTCTCTCTGCCTGGCCCAGGCACTTATTGATCTCCCCATCAGTGTAGAGTGAGAAAGCCAGACACACACAGGCAGGCCAGGCAGCACTCCCTCCCTCTCCCTCTCCCAGCAGGCACATGACAACTGACAGAGCCAACACTCACAGATGGGCCTTGGTTCTTGGTTTAGACAAGGCCTTCTGTGCGAAGTGGGGAGAGCGCGGGAACAGGTCCCGTGTAATGGTATATTTGGTCAAACAGGAAACTAAAATGGTAACCTAATGGTACATTTGATTTGTAACTACCCTGCAGTGAGAAAGGTCAGACAAACAGTAGAGGTGTTGTCTTGTGATGTTTAGATACAACAGCTGTTTTTGATGACTCTCACCACGCATGTGTGCAAACATTCTCACGTGAATGCATGTGCATGTACATATAACAAACACATGTATGCACACACACACAACCACACACGCACACACACACACACACACACACACACACACACACACCTCTTACGTGATCATGAATAATTTAGGATGCAATTTTTATGGATACAAGTTATGAGCAGTTTTAGCCCTGTAGTCAACTCACTTTTGTGACATCTGCTGATGTAAAAAGGGCTTTATAAATACATTTGATTGATTGACAACAAAGGACATGGTCAGCGTTGTCAGTTTACTGTAAACAGTAATGCGGTGTCAGACTGCTTGTTACTTAGATGTAGAACCACTGTGAATAGGAGGATTTGTAAAATCACTGGATAGCGTAGCGGCCTAGCCGTGGAGGAGATATTGATGCCAGCGTAGAGTAAGGATGAACGCCTCATCGTCTTGTGAGCATTATTGATCCTTTGGCCCAGATGCATTTTTTGACTTCACAGGGAAAATCCTATAGCAGCGTACCAATAGCATGGACAGCGTATATATGGTGGAATTATACATCTGTTAAACCCTGCTGCTGGTCCATTTATTGGGATGTAAAGGATCATTGCTCTCAGTCGCATGTTGTTCACCTCGTTGTTGCTACAGCCAGCAATACAATAACTGTAATGGGGGAAAAAATCACTCACACCATGGCAATAATTATGGACATTCTTTTTCTATGGAAATGACAAAGACTCTGTGCATCTATATAGTCCAGACCAGGGTATCACTATAGTCCAGACCAGGGTATCTCTATAGTCTAGACCAGGGTATCACTATAGTCCAGACCAGGGTATCTCTATAGTCCAGACCAGGGTATCTCTATAGTCCAGACCAGGGCATCTCTATAGTCCAGACCAGGGTATCTATATAGTTCAGACCAGGGTATCTATATAGTCCAGACCAGGGTATCTATATAATCCAGACCAGGGTATCTATATAGTCCAGACCAGGGTATCTCCATAGTCCAGACCAGGGTATCTATATAGTCCAGACCAGGGTATCTCTATAGTCCAGACCAGGGTATCTCTATAGTCCAGACCAGGGTATCTCTATAGTCCAGACCAGGGTATCTCTATAGTCCAGACCAGGGTATCTCTATAGTCCAGACCAGGGTATCTATATAGTCCAGACCAGGGTATCTCTATAGTCCAGACCAGGGTATCTCTATAGTCCAGACCAGGGTATCTATATAGTCCAGACCAGGGTATCTGGGTTGTGTTCATTAGGGAAGAAAACATTTGAAACAGGGAGGTAGGCCTACTAACCAATAAAAACACATATTTTTATTTTACGTTGCAAAATATTTAGCTATGGTTTACCCTATTGAACAAAACCCTGATTTATCCTCACTAAACATCGATTTAAACACTATAGGATTAACTCTGCCTGGTGTCCCTGTTAATTTTCTTCATTTAACCATTTTGTAACCACAGTAGATTAGCCAGTGTCAAACATAGTTAGTGTTTCCTGCAGCCTTGCTTGGCTCTGACCACCATCTATATGTTTCTCTGCAGGAGATACAGGGCTGTAAGTGGTGCTCTCTGCAGGAGATACAGGGCTGTAAGTGGTGCTCTCTGCAGGAGATACAGGGCTGTAAGTGGTGCTCTCTGCAGGAGATACAGGGCTGTAAGTGGTGCTCTCTGCAGGAGACACAGGGCTGTAAGTGGTGCTCTCTGCAGGAGATACAGGGCTGTAAGTGGTGCTCTCTGCAGGAGATACAGGGCTGTAAGTGGTGCTCTCTGCAGGAGATACAGGGTTGTAAGTGGGGCTGTCTGCAGGAGATACAGGTCTGTAAGTGGTGCTCTCTGCAGGAGATACAGGGCTGTAAGTGGTGCTCTCTGCAGGAGATACAGGGCTGTAAGTGGTGCTCTCTACAGGAGATACAGGGCTGTAAGTGGTGCTCTATGCAGGAGATACAGGGCTGTAAGTGGTGCTCTCTGCAGGAGATACAGGGCTGTAAGTGGTGCTCTCTGCAGGAGATACAGGGCTGTAAGTGGTGCTCTCTGCAGGAGATACAGGGCTGTAAGTGGTGCTCTCTGCAGGAGACACAGGTTCAACATTTGTGGTGATAATGTTAGCTTTTTTGTTCATCCTGATTTTTCCTTTTTATCAGTCTGTGTAATAGATCATGTTGGAGACTTAAGCAATGAGAGCATGCAAACGTTTCTGGTGATATGACAGTGGTGAAACTAGTATCTTGTGTTTCCATGCTGAAGCATCATCAGGATTTCTCAATGTTTCACATTGACCTTTTACCTAGAAATACCCAAAACACGTTTCCTCTCACTTTTAAAGTTGAATCCTATTCTCTCTAATGCGTGTTTGGTACTACTGTTACTGTGTTTCTTGCTAATCAGATTCTTGCTAATCTGGTTATTTTATTGTTTAGAAGAATGTTTGTTAATTAACTCTATGGCTGTTACTTTCCTACCTTTTCTCCAGCTTCTCCTCTGGGTGTTAACTCGGTTTGTTTTGTTTTTTAGAACCACCTCAAACCAACTGCCGCACATTCTAATTAATAGCCAATGTAATGTTTCTAGTTCAAAGCAGCCCCCTGCAGTTCTGACATATTATAGTTGTAAAGGGTGGATATAATATCAACATAACTATTTGAATAAGATACAGACAGATACAGTGAGGGAAAAAAGTATTTGATCCCCTGCTGATTTTGTACGTTTGCCCACTGACAAAGAAATGATCAGTCTATAATTCTATATGGTAGGTTTATTTGAACAGTGAGAGACAGAATAACAACAACAAAATCCAGAAAAACGCATGTCAAAAATGTTATGTTATGTTGCATTTTAATGAGGGAAATAAGTATTTGACCCCCTCTCAATCAGAAAGATTTCTGGCTCCCAGGTGTCTTTTTTACAGGTAACGAGCTGAGATTAGGAGCACACTCTTAAAGGGAGTGCTCCTAATCTCAGTTTGTTACCTGTATAAAAGAGACCTGTCCACAGAAGCAATCACTCAATCAGATTCCAAACTCTCCACCATGGCCAAGACCAAAGTGCTCTCCAAGGATGTCAGGGACAAGAAAGTAGACCTACACAAGGCTGGAATGGGCTACAAGACCATCGCCAAGCAGCTTGGTGAAAAGGTGACAACAGTTGGTGCGATTATTCGCAAATGGAAGAAACACAAAATAACTGTCAGTCTCCCTCGGCCTGGGGCTCCATGCAAGATCTCACCTCGTGGAGTTGCAATGATCATGAGAACGGTGAAGAATCAGCCCAGAACTACACGGGAGGATCTTGTCAATGATCTCAAGGCAGCTGGGACCATAGTCACCAAGAAAACAATTGGTAACAAACTACGCCGTGAAGGACTGAAATCCTGCAGCGTCCGCAAGGTCCCCCTGCTCAAGAAAGCACATATACAGGGCCGTCTGAAGTTTGCCAATGAACATCTGAATGATTCAGAGGAGGACTGGGTGAAAGTGTTGTGGTCAGATGAGACCAAAATTGAGCGCTTTGGCATCAACTCAACTCGCCATGTTTGGAGGACGAGGAATGCTGCCTATGACCCCAAGAACGACCATCCCCACCGTCAAACATGGAGGTGGAAACATTATGCTTTGGGGGTGTTTTTCTGCTAAGGGGACAGGACAACTTCACCGCATCAAAGGGACGATGGACGGGGCCATGTACCGTCAAATCTTGTGTGAGAACCTCCTTCCCTTAGCCAGGGCATTGAACATGGGTCGTGGATGGGTATTTCAGCATGACAATGACCCAAAACACACAGCCAAGGCAACAAAGGAGTGGCTCAAGAAGAAGCACATTAAGGTCCTGGAGTGGCCTAGCCAGTCTCCAGACCTTAATCCCATAGAAAATCTGTGGAGGGAGCTGAAGGTTCGAGTTGCCAAACGTCAGCCTCGAAACCTTAAGGACTTGGAGAAGATCTGCAAAGAGGAGTGGGACAAAATCCCTCCTGAGATGTGTGCAAACCTGGTGGCCAACTACAAGAAACATCTGACCTCTGTGTTCGCCAACAAGGGTTTTGCCACCAAGTACTAAGTCATGTTTTGCAGAGGGGTCAAATACTTATTTCCCCCATTAAAATGCAAATCAATTTATAAAATTTTTTACATGTGTTTTTCTGGATTTTTTTGTTGTTATTCTGTCTCTCACTGTTCAAATAAACCTACCATTCAAATTATAGACTGATCATGTCTTTGTCAGTGGGCAAATTAACGAATTAAAACGAACTAAGTTATATGTTAGGCCCAGGCCTGGCCTTTTACAAAAATACCCCCATACCTCCACATGAAACAGTCTTCTCCCCTCTGCCTACTGTGAAAACATGAAGAGAAGAAGCTTGTCACATGTTGAGGTGGGCGGCAGCCGCTGCTGTTATTAAAAAGGGGGGAAATTCTCTAAATGAATCCATGGTGGATGAGATATACAGAAAAATGCCACTCAAAGATGTTTTATGCTCTGCATTTGCATCTGTGCTGTAGGGAAATACTTTTTGAAATTATGAGAGAGAGAGAGAGAGAGAGAGAGAGAGAGAGAGAGAGAGAGAGAGAGAGAGAGAGAGAGAGAGAGAGAGAGAGAGAGAGAGAGAGAGAGAGAGAGAGAGAGAGACAGAGAGACAGAGAGACAGAGAGACAGAGAGAGAGAGAGAGAGAGAGAGAGAGAGACAGAGAGAGACTCAGGTGCTTATGGCCAAGCATATGTCCCTCAGGTATTTAGGAGCGACATAAAAATTATTATTCAGATGGTTTTTAGAAGGTTAATTTTTTCATTGGCTTAAGCCTCTTATCTTCTCGGCTGGTGTCAAGGATCGGTAATACTGCCGCGGCTTTCCGTTGAGTGTTATTCAATAATTTTTTCATAACGCTTGATTTGCTAGCACAACATACCTGGACAACTGCTGCACTGAATGTAGAGCGATTTAGCATCCTTACCCAATGTATACAATCCACAAGACTGATTTGTTTTAGAAGATGCTCATGTTCAGGGAAAATTATATTGTCCCTCTTTGTGAATTAATTGGTATTTATTGCTACTGGAAAAAGGTAGTTCCTGGATATTTTTTTTTCTCCGTTAGAACGTAACCATAAGGAGTATTTTAACCTCTAACTGGGATGTTAACCTCTAACTGGGATGTTAACCTCTAACTGGGATGTTAACCTCCAACTGGGATGTTAACCTCTAACTGGGATGTTAACCTCTAACTGGGATGTTAACCTCCAACTGGGATGTTAACCTCTAACTGGGATGTTAACCTCTAACTGGGATGTTAACCTCCAACTGGGATGTTAACCTCTAACTGGGATGTTAACCTCTAACTGGGATGTTAACCTCTAACTGGGATGTTAACCTCCAACTGGGATGTTAACCTCCAACTGGGATGTTAACCTCCAACTGGGATGTTAACCTCTAATTGGGATGTTAACCTCCAACTGGGATGTTAACCTCTAACTGAGATGTTAACCTCCAACTGGGATGTTAACCTCTAACTGGGATGTTAACCTCTAACTGAGATGTTAATCTCCAACTGAGATGTTAACCTCCAACTGGGATGTTAACCTCTAACTGAGATGTTAACCTCCAACTGGGATGTTAACCTCTAACTGAGATGTTAACCTCCAACTGGGATGTTAACCTCCAACTGAGATGTTAACCTCTAACTGAGATGTTAGCTAACCATAAAAAAAAAAACATCTGTGTTTTTAGAGTTTCTGAGAATATGTTTTACTTTTTTGTTATAAATAAAAAATGTCCCTGCTCTATTCTAGTGTGAAACTAAGATTCTCTCTCGCTGCCCCCACTTCCCTCTCACCCTCCATCCCTCCCTCTTTTTCTCTCTCTCTCCCTGCTTCCCTCCCTCCTCAGAGTATCCTGGCCCTGAACCCCCAGGTGAAGAGGCATGCTGCTCTCTACTCCGCGGCTGATAAGAAAGCAGTGAAGAAGCACTGGAAAAGAAACCCAGTGTAAGGGTGAGTAGAGCACCCTGAAGATCAGCCACATGCTGTCAGAGTCTCAGAGAATATCTCCTAAGATCAGCCACAATGCTGTCAGTATCAGAGAATATCGCCTAAGATCAGCTACATGCTGTCAGTCTCAGAGAATATCTCATAAGATCAGCCACATGCTGTCAGAGTCTCAGAGAATATCTCCTAAGATCAGCCACATGCTGTCAGATTCTCAGAGAATATCTCCTAAGATCAGCCACAATGCTGTCAGAGTCTCAGAGAATATCTCCTAAGATCAGCCACAATGCTGTCAGAGTATCAGAGAATATCTCCTAAGATCAGCCACAATGCTGTCAGAGTCTCAGAGAATATCTCCTAAGATCAGCCACAATGCTGTCAGAGTCTCAGAGAATATCTCCTAAGATCAGCCACAATGCTGTCAGAGTCTCAGAGAATATTGTAGTGTATTGAGATTATGACGTTGTTAACGTTTTAAGTGGAACCAGAGAGAATGTTGATTTTAGTATCAAGAGGGAATGTTTTAGTGTAACGTCACATACAACAGACAGGAAGTGTGTTGTAGACAGGGGAGACTGGTGATTGGCCAGAAGAAAGAAACCCAGTGTAAGGGTGAGTAGAGCACCCTGAAGATCAGCCACATGCTGTCAGAGTCTCAGAGAATATCTCCTAAGATCAGCCACAATGCTGTCAGTATCAGAGAATATCGCCTAAGATCAGCTACATGCTGTCAGTCTCAGAGAATATCTCATAAGATCAGCCACATGCTGTCAGAGTCTCAGAGAATATCTCCTAAGATCAGCCACATGCTGTCAGAATCTCAGAGAATATCTCCTAAGATCAGCCACATGCTGTCAGAGTCTCAGAGAATATCTCCTAAGATCAGCCACAATGCTGTCAGAGTCTCAGAGAATATCTCCTAAGATCAGCCACAATGCTGTCAGTCTCAGAGAATATCGCCTAAGATCAGCTACATGCTGTCAGTCTCAGAGAATATCTCATAAGATCAGCCACATGCTGTCAGAGTCTCAGAGAATATCTCCTAAGATCAGCCACATGCTGTCAGATTCTCAGAGAATATCTCCTAAGATCAGCCACATGCTGTCAGAGTCTCAGAGAATATCTCCTAAGATCAGCCACAATGCTGTCAGAGTCTCAGAGAATATCTCCTAAGATCAGCCACATGCTGTCAGAGTCTCAGAGAATATCTCCTAAGATCAGCCACATGCTGTCAGAGTCTCAGAGAATATCTCCTAAGATCAGCCACATGCTGTCAGAGTCTCAGAGAATATCTCCTAAAATCAGCCACAATGCTGTCAGTCTCAGAGAATATCTCCTAAGATCAGCCACATGCTGTCAGAGACGCAGATAATATCTCCTAAGATCAGCCACATGCTGTGAGATTCTCAGAGAACATCTCCTAAGATCAGCCACATGCTGTCAGAGTCTCAGAGAATATCTCCTAAGATCAGCCACAATGCTGTCAGAGTCTCAGAGAATATCTCCTAAGATCAGCCACAATGCTTTCAGAGTCTCAGAGAATATTGTAGTGTATTGAGATTATGACGTTGTTAATGTTTTAAGTGGAACCAGAGAGAATGTTGATTTTAGTATCAAGAGGGAATGTTTTAGTGTAACGTCACATACAACAGACAGGAAGTGTGTTGTAGACAGGGGAGACTGGTGATTGGCCAGAAGAGGGAGCATCTTTTTGCATTGTTTATAAATAGGGGGCTAGACTACAGAAAGGGCAGAGCAGCCATTCTGAGGCGTCGCTCTCCGGGTGTCATGTCACCTGTCACTTATGCTGAAGCTTGTGATCTGAATAAACTTATGATCAAGGATTCAGTATGAGCGGACTCCTTTGTTTATCAGCAATAATTGCCACCACTCACTCGATACGACAAATGGCGCCCAATGTGGGGCTGGTCTGCAATCCTCCTCTGCTGCATTTGTAGCCGCCAAGCTAACTCAAGCTAACTCGGTCTGGAGTCATGACCAGACAAGGGTGAGTGTTCCTCACAGCTAAGTTGTTAGTTTTGTTACTGCTTGTGTACACTGGAGGAATGTACCATACGACCGTGCCTCGGGTGGTATTATTGCTGATGACTAGGGGTCTGGTTAATCATTATATAATTTTAAAAACAGCGCAAAAGTGGTTAGAGTTTATGGATTGTTTATAGAGATGTGTTGCTTGAATAGTAAGTCAAGAACAATCGGGGCCAAGATATGTATACAATTTTAGAGCATTGCAGGTTTAGATAAGCCCTCGTGACAAACGGGGCGACCGCATGGTGGGCCATAAAATCCTGGCAACGCGTTAGGAGTTTCAGGTCAGTCTTAGACTGGGGTTGGTGGGACATTTCTTGGGGGTTGCTTGCTCATCTTCTGTCCGACGGGATATCTGCATGGGGGGGACCGCTCATAGAAATAGCCATACTCACGGCAGAATAAATTTAGGAACATAGAAAAATGAATTTAAGACGCAATGCGGGTTTTGTTACATGTTGTAGGCCGCAGTTAGCTAAAGGCTAATGCTAATGCTAAATGTGTTGCGTGCTACATGATAACCTTAACCTTAGAGGCCCACTGCGATGGATTCAAGCCTCTTAAACTTGTTTGTATGTGGGTGGAACTGAAAGTTCTACGCAAAGGTGAGTTCTGTTATGTGTTATTGTCTGGCTATAAGTGTAAAATAGAGAACTGAGGTAGAACGCTGGCGTTCTATGGTGTGGTAAGCATGGGGTTAAGTGGATGTGCGCATGCGCTTGATTTTACGGGGCTAAAACTACAACATGCGGTTATGTGCTAAGACTACAAAACTGCATTGTGGGTAAAGGTCCCATCTGGGGTTACCCTGCAAGGGGGAGACAGAGAAATAGACAGACAGAGGAGACATTTTTACACGAATCTTCTAGTTGTTACATCGGCGGATGGTTAAAGATGAAACTTGTTTTATGACCTATTGAATTTATAAATTAGATATATGGTAACGGATTATAATAAATTGAATTAAATAATTAAAAGACGATTAAAATTAAATAAAATGTTTTTGAGCGATCGATAACTATTCCTGAGTTAATTCTTAGAGCGAATGTAGAACGAACTAATATTGAATATGGTTGAAATAACTCAGTGATTGCATTAACTACTAAAATCTGTTTCTGTGTCTTTGTTCCCTTGTCATATGAGAGACAGGAGAGAGAGAGGAGATACAGGAAGTGATGACGTACACGTCACGTGACAGAGGATCAAGTAAAAAAAAAAGGTTTTGAGATGACAATTTCACATAGGCTTGGCAAATACTATTTCATTAAAAATTGCATTTTGGAGGCTATGTGCATCACTGGGGTTTGATTGGAGTTGTGTTGGGAATCAAGGACTGACATTATTCTGTAAATTTAAGATAATTAGGGGTTATAGAGCAAGAGGGTTACAGGCTTTGTTTTTGGGATTGCTTTGAAGTTGACTAACTTACATTTACTTGCATTTGATGGGTTGTGGTAAGATAGCCAACACTAATTGATAAATTGGTGACATAGGATATAGGAATAAAAATTGGTTTTAATTATTCATGATTTTTAATTGATTTATAAAAAATTAAATAAAAAAAAGGTTTATATTAATTATTACAGGGGGGAAGCCATAGGCTATACAGTCTAAAATAGTTCACAATAAAGGAATATAAAAGGGTTGATATAGGGGAAAAAATAGTAATCCTTTAACTAAAGTAGTGTTAGAAAAAATAATGGCAGAAGTTAGTACACCTTTCTCACATACGGATTCAGCAAAAAGACACCCACCTTATGAGAAGGAAGTAGAGCTTAGGGAGTAGAGCTTAGGGATGTTTATCCTCAGCTTCCGGTGATCATCCAGGGGGGTGATTGTTGCATCAGAGATGAAGACGAATAATAGATAGAGGACAAGCAGAATCGACGATCACAGAAGAAAAGTAAGAAGATGATGGAAGATGATATTTTGAGGACAGAACTTAGAATATAAGCTGTTGAAGAATCCTGATATGTCAACAAGAAAGAACAGGACGAAGAAACTCTAAGAAAACTCAATCATACAACTGGTGGAGAAGAGAAGCTTTGGTTATGAAGAATCAGAGTGAACCAAATCAACAATCACTGTTACAGCTTCAAATGAACAATATCAAATGCAATTGTACCAGCCAAGGAGGGTACCAAATGTTCCATATCCACAGCCAGTTTCTGGACAGACACAGAATTGGAGAGGAAGAGGACGAGAAGAAATAGAAGGAGGAGGAAGATTTCAGCTACACTTCCAGCAACTTTCAGAAGACTGTTATAATTGTGGACAGATTGGTTACTTTACCTGTGAGAGCAACAAGTCAGGAGGAAAAAACAGAGAACATTTTTAAGGAAGATACAGGGGCAATTCAAGATCACCTGTTCTCCAGGTGAACCCTAAAGATTCTAGAGTGCCTAGAAGATCCGGAAGGGGGGTGTCAGCTGATAGCACCGATTAGAGAAGAAGAGAAAATATCTAACAATTGAAGTAAAACCAGAGGACTATGAGAAGTGATAGTGAATAGTGTAAAAACTTATCTGTGTTCAGCCTAAAGAGGTTAAACATCTCACTATGTAAAATTAACTAATTAGGATAGGGATTTGAGGTAGTAAAACAGCTACTCTTAAGGAACCAATTGAGCTATGCTATAAAAAATCAAGGAGAAATTAAAATAGACATACTAATATTAGAAGATACTGTTATTGCAGTGTTGGGAAGAGATGCATTGTTTAAATTGAATTGTACAATAAGATGTACACTAGACGACTGTCTGGTAGAAGATTTTAAAAAGTAGGGTTTTTGGGAATAATTTGCTTAAAAAGATAATATCATAGGAAGGATGATAATCTATTAGACTGCCTATTAGACAATCTGTCTGAATAAAGTTAAAAGGGGTGACTGTTATTCTGGGTTACATTCTTACACCAAGAGATTTCAGGCTAGGCTAAAAGGTGTTTAGTCATTTGCCAAGTCTGTGTAAAAAAAAAGTCAGAAGCAGGTGGGGACTTTCCCAATCACATATTCTAAAAATTTGGTGGTAAAGGGATTTTGTGAATAAATCAGTGGAAAAGGTTTTTAAAGGTTAGGAGAAAAAGATTAGATTAAAATAAGTTAGGAGAACTAGGTTGAAGGAACTCTAAGACAGTAAGCTAAGTTTCAAAGTTAGTAGTAAGAGAGAGAGAACAGTAGTGAAGGACATTTTAAAGTTTAGTGGGAAGATATGGTAGGAGTTTAGATCTGTTAGGAGCAGATGCATTGAGAAAGTATGTGTTGCTGAATGATAAGAGAAGATTGAGGGTGATTGAGTATCTATAGTTACAGTTCCCAGCAGGGAGATCAAGGTAATTATAGGTGTATTTTTATAATCAAAAGTTTGAAAGTCAGGGATTAGAGATGGGACTAAGAGTTGGGAAAAAGTGACACTAGTGGTGATAGATGGAAGTACAAGCAAAGACAACTTTTCTTTGGGGAAACTAGAAGTAACTAAGGACATTAACACTTCAGTCTATTAAAACAACAGTGAGAAGCAATTTAACTCTTTCAACATTGATAGTTATTAAAGCCATAAATATATCGCATTTGATTATAAGGGAACCAATAGCTCCAGCGCCAATTTTAGGGAAAAAATACTTATTGGGGTTAGGATGGGGACGTTCCTCCCACATGGAGAGATAATTATGGAGAAGAAGTATACTTATCTAGTGCAAGCATTAGAATTTGTTCCGGTTAAGAATTATTGGTTAAAAGGCTATGTAATTCATAAAGTAACGCTTATAATGGAAGAGTTGAGGTCTGTTGTAGCCTCCACAGTCATTGAGGGAGTTCAGGAGGAGTAGATTACAGTAGCCACTCCAACAGTAGATAATACACAGAGGATATTGGTAACTGTGCCACTAGAAATAATTAAGGTTAATACATACTTTTAATGGTAACTTTGGAAGGGATTAATGATACGATAGCAATAGCAAATGTAGGAAGTATGACACCGACAACAACTTTTCTGAAATTAAAGGGGTAGTAAGAAGGACTCAGGGGTTATGTTACGGATGGAGAGTGCTGTCAATTATAGTACGAATAGGGTTAAAATAGGAGAACAGATAGTAGTAGAGAGAATATAGATTCATCATGGAGGTACAGGATGAGGTCTTTGATTTTAATGACAGACAAGGAGAGGTATCTGATCAGTACCGCTCGTTAGGGGAGAGAGGAAGGATTACTTTATCCTATCCCAGGTATTCCTTAAAGAGGTGGGGTTTCAAATGTCTCCGGAAGGTGGTGAGCGACTCCGCTGTGTGTGTGGGGGGGGGGGGTAGAAGGATTGCTTTATCCTATCCCAGGTATTCCTTAAAGAGGTGGGGTTTCAAATGTCTCAGGAAGGTGGTGAGTGACTCCGCTGTCCTGGCGTCGTGAGGGAGCTTGTTCCACCATTGGGGTGCCAGAGCAGCGAACAGTTTTGACTGGGCTGAGCGGGAACTATGCTTCCGCAGAGGAAGCGGAGCCAGCAGGCCAGAGGTGGATGAACGCAATGCCCTCGTTTGGGTGTAGGGACTGATCAGAGCCCGAAGGTACAGAGGTGCCGTTCCCCTCGCTGCTCCAAAGGCAAGCACCATGGTCTTGTAACGGATGCGAGCTTCAACTGGAAGCCAGTGGAGTGTGCGGAGGAGGGGGGTGACGTGAGAGAACTTGGGAAGGTTGAACACCAGACGGGCTGCGGCATTCTGGATGAGTTGTAGGGGTTTAATGGCACATGCAGGGAGGCCAGCCAACAGCGAGTTGCAGTAATCCAGACGGGAGATGACAAGTGCCTGGATTAGGACCTGTGCCGCTTCCTGTGTGAGGCAGGGTCGTACTCTCCGAATGTTGTAGAGCATGAACCTGCAGGAGCGGGTCACCGCCTTGATGTTAGCGGAGAACGACAGGGTGTTGTCCAGGGTCACGCCAATGCTCTTCGCACTCTGGGAGGAGGACACAACGGAGTTGTCAACCGTGATGGCGAGATCATGGAACGGGCAGTCCTTCCCCGGGAGGAAGAGCAGCTCCGTCTTGCCAGGGTTCAGCTTGAGGTGGTGATCCGTCATCCATACTGATATGTCTGCCAGACATGCAGAGATGCGATTCGCCACCTGGTTATCAGAAGGGGGAAAGGAGAAGATTAGTTGTGTATCGTCAGCGTAGCAATGATAGGAGAGGCCGTGTGAGGATATGACAGAGCCAAGTGACTTGGTGTATAGGGAGAAAAGGAGAGGGCCTAGAACTGAGCCCTGGGGGACACCAGTGGTGAGAGCACGTGGTGCGGAGACATCTTCTCGCCACGCCACTTGGTAGGAGCGACCGGTCAGGTAGGACGCAATCCAGGAGTGAGCCGCGCCGGAGATGCCCAGCTCGGAGAGGGTGGAGAGGAGGATCTGATGGTTCACAGTATCAAAGGCAGCAGACAGGTCTAGAAGGACAAGAGCAGAGGAGAGAGAGTTAGCTTTAGCAGTGCGGAGAGCCTCCGTGACACAGAGAAGAGCAGTCTCAGTTGAATGACCAGTCCTGAAACCTGATTGGTTTGGATCAAGAAGGTCATTCTGAGAGAGATAGCAAGAGAGTTGGCTAAAGACGGCACGCTCAATAGTTTTGGAAAGAAAAGAAAGAAGGGATACTGGTCTGTAGTTGTTGACATCAGTGGGGTCGAGTGTTGGTTTTTTGAGAAGGGGAGCAACTCTCGCTCTCTTGAAGACGGAAGGGACATGGCCAGCGGTCAAGGATGAGTTGATCAGCGAGGTGAGGTAGGGGAGAAGGTCACCGGAGATGGTCTGGAGAAGAGAGGAGGGGATGGGGTCAAGCGGGCAGGTTGTTGGGCGGCCTGCAGTCACAAGTCGCAGGATTTTATCTGGGGAGAGAGGGGAGAAAGAAGTCAAAGCATAGGGTAGGGCAGTGTGAGCAGGACCAGCAGTGTCATTAGACTTAACAAACGAGGATCGGATGTCGTCAACCTTCTTTTCAAAGTGGTTGACGAAGTCATCCACAGAGAGAGAGGAGGGGGGGGGGGGGGGGAGGATTCAGGAGGGAGGAAAATGTGGCAAAGAGCTTCCTAGGGTTAGAGGCAGATGCTTGGAATTTAGAGTGGTAGAAGGTGGCCTTAGCAGCAGAAACAGATGAAGAAAATGTAGAGAGGAGGGAGTGAAAAGATGCCAGGTCGGCAGGGAGTTTAGTTTTCTTCCATTTCCGCTCCGCTGCCCGGAGCTCTGTTCTGTGAGCTCGCAATGAGTCATCAAGCCACGGAGCTGGAGGGGAGGACCGAGCCGGCCGGGAGGATAGGGGACACAGAGAGTCAAAGGATGCAGAAAGGGAGGAGAGGAGGGTTGAGGAGGCAGAATCAGGAGATTGGAGGGAGAAGGATTGAGCAGAGGGAAGAGATGATAGGATGGAAGAGGAGAGAGTAGTGGGAGAGAGAGAGCGAAGGTTGCGGCGGCGCATTACCATCTGTGTAGGGGCAGAGTGAGTAGTGTGGGAGGAGAGCGAGAGAGAAAAGGAAACAAAGTAGTGGTCGGAGACATGGAGGGGAGTTGCAGTGAGATTAGTAGAGGAGCAGCATCTAGTGAAGATGAGGTCAAGCGTATTGCCTGCCTTGGGAGTAGGGGGGGACGGTGAGAGGGTGAGGTCAAAAGAGGAGAGGAGTGGAAAGAAGGAGGCAGAGAGAAATGAGTCAAATGTGGACATAGGGAGGTTGAAATCCCCCAAAACTGTGAGGGGTGAGCCATCCTCAGGAAAGGAACTTATCAAGGCGTCAAGCTCATTGTTGAACTCTCCAAGGGAACCTGGAGGGCGATAGATGACAAGGATATTAAGCTTAAATGGGCTAGTGACTGTGACAGCATGGAATTCAAATGAGGAGATAGACAGATGGGTTAGGGGAACAATTGAGAATGTCCACTTGGGAGAGATGAGGATTCCTGTACCACCACCCCTCTGACCAGATGCTCTCGGGGTATGCGAGAACACATGGTCAGACGAGGAGAGAGCAGTAGGAGTAGCAGTGTTTTCAGTGGTAATCCATGTTTCCGTCAGCGCCAGGAAGTCGAGGGACTGGAGGTTGGCATAGGCTGGGATGAAGTCAGCTTTGTTGGCAGCAGAACGGCAGTTCCAGAGGCTGCCTGAGACCTGGAACTCCAGGTGTGGGGT
>CM062479.1:3607197-3777134 GCA_031479575.1 Coregonus ussuriensis | reverse complement strand
CCTCCATGCAGATCTCCTCTAGAGCAGTGATGTTTTGGTGCTGTCGCTGGGCAACACGGACTTTCAACTCCCTCCAAAGATTTTCTATGGGGTTGAGATCTGGAGACTGGCTAGGCCACTCCAGGACCTTGAAATGCTTCTTACGAAGCCACTCCTTCGTTGCCCGGGCGGTGTGTTTGGGATCATTGTCATGCTGAAAGACCCAGCCACGTTTCATCTTCAATGCCCTTGCTGATGGAAGGAGGTTTTCACTCAAAATCTCACGATACATGGCCCCATTCATTCTTTCCTTTACACGGATCAGTCGTCCTGGTCCCTTTGCAGAAAAACAGCCCCAAAGCATGATGTTTCCACCGCCATGCTTCACAGTAGGTATGGTGTTCTTTGGATGCAACTCAGCATTCTTTGTCCTCCAAACACGACAAGTTGAGTTTTTACCAAAAAGTTCTATTTTGGTTTCATCTGACCATATGACATTCTCCCAATCCTCTTCTGGATCATCCAAATGCACTCTAGCAAACTTCAGACGGGCCTGGACATGTACTGGCTTAAGCAGGGGGACACGTCTAGCACTGCAGGATTTGAGTCCCTGGCGGCGTAGTGTGTTACTGATGGTAGGCTTTGTTACTTTGGTCCCAGCTCTCTGCAGGTCATTCACTAGGTCCCCGCGTGTGGTTCTTGGATTTTTGCTCACCGTTCTTGTGATCATTTTGACCCCACGGGGTGAGATCTTGCGTGGAGCCCCAGATCGAGGGAGATTATCAGTGGTCTTGTATGTCTTCCATTTCCTAATAATTGCTCCCACAGTTGATTTCTTCAAACCAAGCTGCTTACCTATTGCAGATTCAGTCTTCCCAGCCTGGTGCAGGTCTACAATTTTGTTTCTGGTGTCCTTTGACAGCTCTTTGGTCTTGGCCATAGTGGAGTTTGGAGTGTGACTGTTTGAGGTTGTAGACAGGTGTCTTTTATACTGATAACAAGTTCAAACAGGTGCCATTAATACAGGTAACGAGTGGAGGACAGAGGAGCCTCTTAAAGAAGAAGTTACAGGTCTGTGAGAGCCAGACATCTTGCTTGTTTGTAGGTGACCAAATACTTATTTTCCACCATAATTTGCAAATAAATTCATTAAAAATCCTACAATGGGATTTTCTGGATTTTTTTTCTTCTCAATTTGTCTGTCATAGTTGACGTGTACCTATGATGAAAATGACAGGCCTCTCTCATCTTTTTAAGTGGGAGAACTTGCACAATTGGTGGCTGACTAAATACTTTTCTTCCCCCGCTGTATCCCTGAACAATAAATTCCTGATCGTACCATCAAATTTACCTTTGGGTATTTTGAATGTAAGGACATAAAGGAATAGTTCTACTGGTTATTGGCCCTAGAAAGCATTGTGTTTGGCTCTAGTGTAAGTCGTGAACTCCAACTCCCCTGCTTTAACACGATTACAGCAGATAAAACATAGTAAAAGTCCCTGGGGCTGAGTGCAGACATAAAACAGGAAGTAATACAGTGATGAAATGATGAGCAGCCAACAGTAGAGAGATGTGCTCTGTCTGAAGGACTGCAAGACAGGACTGGGTGGATATGATGTTAAGGATGTACATAAACAATGTTGGGTATCTTTAGTCACATTTTATTCATTAAACAAGGCACTTTTACAATACATGGTGCATGGGCATTATATTGCAGCTGTGTTTGTGTAATACACTGTCACTACAATATGTATATATTACTGTAACTGAATTAAAAAGGAAAGGATACACTATTGTATTGGGTTTGGATTTCCAATTTACAGTATTTTACTGTAACATATTTAGCGAATTTAAAGGATGTTAATATATATATATATATATATATATATATATATATATATATATATATATATTTTTTTTTTTAAGATGTTATCAACTTAATATTTTTATGCAAGTGATATACTTTGTAGGAAAGCAGAACCTTGATAGGATATATGAACAGCTTTTTTTATGGCGGTTTTGGAGCAGTGGCTTCTTTCTAGCTGAGCGGCCTTTCAGGTTATGTCAATATAGGACTCGTTTTCCTGTGGATATAGATACTTTTGTACCTGTTTCCTCCAGCATCTACACAAGGTCCCTTTGCTGTTGTTCTGGGATTGATTTGCACTTTTCGCCCCAAAGTACGTTAATCTCTAGGAGACAGAACGCGTCTCCTTCCTGAGCGGTATGACGGCTGTGTGGTCCCATGGTGTTTATAGTTGCGTATTATTGTTTGTACAGATGAACGTGGTACCTTCAGGCGTTTGGAAATTGCTCCCAATTATGAACAATAAATAGATCCATTTCAATAACGGTAAATGCTAAATTCACTGAATCTATATATGTTACTATTGGCTATGACATTCATACTGTCTATCTAGTGATATACTGTTAACCTGCCAAAAGCATAAGGCAGAGGAAAACAATGGTTCAGCAGCTGAATTGATTGGGACCACGCCACATGACCATGGTTACTTATTGATTGCGTCAGCAGCAAGGGCCTGGTCTGTTTCAAAACAATAAATACATATAATTAATTGAAGCACAACATATTACAAATATGTCCACCTTCCTTTCTTTCTCCCTGTAGATGTATATTCTGAAATAACCTGGTATCTTTCTCCCTGTAGATGTCTTTTCTGAAATAACCTGGATCCACTACAGAAGGGACGGAGGTGTACAAAGGAAACTTTGATATGATCTTTATCAGCTATGTAGCTCCCCTAGTGGTGAAATATGGGGCCAACCAAGCTTCTAGTGTTTCTTGTAATAATAATAATAATATGCCATTTAGCAGACACTTTTATCCAAAGCGACTTACAGTCATGCGTGCATACATTTTTTTGTGTATGGGTGGTCCCGGGGTTCGAACCCACTACCTTGGCATTACAAGCACCGCGCTCTACCAGCTGAGCTACAGAGGACCAATGTTCCTCGTGGTGAAATATGGGGCCAACCAAGCTTCTAGTGTTTTGTGTAATGTTCCTACTTCTACCCACTCAATCACAGATTCAGTGTAATTTCTATCATTACAAATAGAGTCATAATTATCAAGTGAACCAAGCAGTAAACATCTAATTGTGTTCTCTAAAACATCTGAAATGGTATTAGCTAGTATAATTGATTACATTAATTTGTAAAATATTAATCATGAGCATATTTGACAGACTGCTGATTTTGAAATTATTCTTGTCCATTTGTAAAATACTTAAAATACCTGTGAAAAAAAGCTGAAACATATAATTTTAAATTTAAATACCATGATATGCCAATTTTACAAAGCATTAAAAAAAAAAGATATATATATATATATATATGTTTTTAATGCTTTGTTAAAATAGGCATGTGATAATTGTTTTCTGGGGGTAATCAGATTATGAGACTCAGATTATGAGAGTTGACATGTCTAATTTTATGACTTTATAAAATCATGTTGATCCTAGTGTGTTAGGGTTCAGAATGCACCACGCGTCAAACCAGTGGGACTGACTGATACATATTCATGCAATATACTATATGTATGGTAACAAGGAAAACCCGGCTATAGTCAATTTGAGCCTGTGGTAATTGTTTATCTCTAGACCCACTCTCCTCCAATGCATAAATTGAGCTGTCGCTAGCGCGGTGGACATTTTGTTGTCTGGGCCCCGGTGTGGAACGTGGCAAGCAGCTCTTTGGTGTGGAAAACCCGGTGCCATGAATGTAATTCAAAAATCAATTTGCATTTTTTTTTTTAAAGGAGGAGCAGAAGGTAAAGAGTGCTTGGTATTGGAGGACTGATAATACATAGATTTAGAGAGATTTGCATGATAAAGAATCAGGGCCATGCAGCCTAAGCTATAACCACAGAAAAACACTAACCTGGCCTGTGGTATCAGAAGCCCAGGAAATACACACCCACTGTCGCACATCAACACAAAGACATAATGCATCATGGATATATGCAAATACACTAATTGGTTGTCAGTTACTCTCCGTGGTTTGTGTTTGGGTGTGCCAGCCACAACCCTCAGTATTAAAAGGAAACAGCTTCTATCTGATCACGGGTCCTCAGCAGAAGTAGAAGAGGACTCTCCTCGACTACGCGTATTCTTAAGCAATAACAACGTGATCCGTATTATCCACCCAAGAATACCCGTCACCGAAGAGAATCTTTAACACAGAGGGGCAATAATGGGGATCGCACTGTGACCGCATCATCGAGTTCCTCAGTCGGTCCCAATGGCAAACAGGACAGAGAGAGGCACTGTATCAACGTCATTGATTGAAGACGCCTTGCAACACAAGTCCCCATCAAAGGCGTTTCTGCAAATAGAAATTAACAACAGTGTATTGTTCAATCCAAAGCCCAATTTTTTTTTGTAAAACAACCTTCTCTTCCAAGTGTCTGCATCTCTCTCTCACACGCTCCCTCTTTCATTCTCTCACACACTCCCTCTTTCATTGGTTCTCTCACACACTCCCTCTTTCATTCTCTCTCTCACACACTCCCTCTTTCATTGTCTCTCTCACACACGCCAGTGGTGTAATTAATGGAGCTCCATAAGAGAGGAGAGGTAAGGGGGTGGTGTGTGGGGCAGCTAGCCTGCTCAGCATGCTCTTACCTGGGCCAAAGGTGGTCTGAAGCCCTGCCCTTCTTGAAAGTCCTGGTGGTCCTGTCCTCTAGAAGCCATCCATAAGAAGGAAGAGGAGATTCCCATTTTAGCCCTAATCTCTCTCTCTCTCTCTCTCTCTCTCTCCCCCTCTACTCTTTCTCTCTCTCTCTCCTCTCCTCTCCTCTTCTCTCCTCTCCTCTCCTCTCCTCTCCTCTCCTCTCCTCTCCTCTCCTCTCCTCTCCTCTCCTCTCCTCTCCTCTCCTCTCCTCTCCTCTCCTCTCTCTCTCTCTCTCTCTCTCTCTCTCCTCTCTCTCTCTCTCTCTCTCTCTCTCTCTCTCTCTCTCTCTCTCTCTCTCTCTCTCTCTCTCTCTCTCTCTTTCTCTCTCAACACCAGCATATCCACACGTAATGAAACCTCCTGGAAACACAGAGACATAGAGATATAGGATGTTAATTTGACTTGTTTCTCACTGCAGGAAAATAATCATGCAGCAACAGGAAATTTGAATTATTGTGTGGATTATAATCATTGGACATTTTTGATAAATAAATACATATTTTGTTAGGGCTAATCATGTCAGAGGGTGATCAAATTAAGATCCTACATCTGTAGAGGTTAGTGCTGAGCACTTAACGGTTATTAAACAACTAATTGACCTACGTCTGTTCATTTACTTGACTTTCATTTAGTTCTGTTTTTTTGTGAACCCAACAGCCACAACCGATAATAAAGCCATAAATATTGGTTAATCGCTCAGTACTAACCTCTATAGACGTATGATCTTAATTTGATCACCCTGATGTTGCAGAAAATGTCATGTACAGCAGGAAATGCAAACTTGTAGTGTATTCAAGGTTTAGTTCAGATTTTGGGTGATCCCAACAGCCAAAACATACACGAGAGAAATCAAGTCAAGAACTATGTGGGATGCTGGGCTAAAGGGAGTTGTAGTTTTCATTAAGCAAATATTCAGCCTAGTTCAGCACAGAAACGTGGTAATGAACTACAATGACCATAATCCATTGCGCCTGTTCTTTCCGGCTTGGACAGAGATGGGTACAGTTTTACGCCTGCTACGTTAGGTTAGATACACACAGACCACATGAGAGAGGACTGTACACAACCACGAAAGAGAAGGATAGAGACTGTTTGTGAAAGTATGCCTTATCTACTTTGAAGAACTAGTCAAATGATTTTGTCAGACAGCTCTGCAGCATACTTAGGCAGGCTAGCCTAGCTAAATGGGATGACTAAAGACAGTGAAGAGCACAGAGATAACGATGGTCTGGCTGGCTGGCTGGCTGCTACATTCTGAGCAGAGTTGAGATGATGACACTAACCTTTTATTGCGGTGGGCTAAATCAGGGTCACACAGAGTGTTTATTGGTAGTCCTAAACAAATCTACTTTGAAACAAAAGTTATGAGCTTACAAAAAAGAAGACACCTGTACCATGTCAGATATAGAGTTGAAATGATTTACATTACAAGTTAGCATCCCAATATTACACTTGATATGCATCACAGAAGACTGAAATATAACAAAACCATTTGACATAGAAACACCAGATACTTTATTTTTATCCAGATGAATAATTATGAAATTATGAAAAACATTACATTCCACCCATGAGGCCACTAAGTCATTTGACTGGAGGAAAGGGCGACAAGGAAATACAAATAATGAAGTTATCAAATAAAAACGAAGTAACATACACAAATGAAATATGTTATTATTTCATAGTAATTTACTATGTTCTATTGTTGTCTACCTGAGACAGCAGGAGTTAGGAGTCAGACTAACTGAAACAGCAGGAGTCAGACTAACTGAAACAGCAGGAGTCAGACTAACTGAAACAGCAGGAGTCATTCTAACTGAAACAGCAGGAGTCAGACTAACTGAAACAGCAGGAGTCATTCTAACTGAAACAGCAGGAGTCAGACTAACTGAAACAGCAGGAGTCAGACTAATTGAAACAGCAGGAGTCAGACTAACTGAAACAGCAGGAGTCAGACTAACTGAAACAGCAGGAGTCAGACTAATTGAAACAGCAGGAGTCAGACTAACTGAAACAGCAGGAGTCAGAGTAACTGAAACAGCAGGAGTCAGACTAACTGAAACAGCAGGAGTCAGACTAATTGAAACAGCAGGAGTCAGACTAACTGAAACAGCAGGAGTCAGACTAATTGAAACAGCAGGAGTCAGACTAACTGAAACAGCAGGAGTCAGACTAACTGAAACAGCAGGAGTCAGACTAACTGAAACAGCAGGAGTCAGACTAACTGAAACAGCAGGAGTCAGACTAACTGAAACAGCAGGAGTCAGACTAACTGAAACAGCAGGAGTCAGACTAACTGAAACAGCAGGAGTCAGACTAACTGAAACAGCAGGAGTCAGAGTAACTGAAACAGCAGGAGTCAGACTAACTGAAACAGCAGGAGTCAGACTAACTGAAACAGCAGGAGTCAGACTAACTGAAACAGCAGGAGTCAGACTAACTGAAACAGCAGGAGTCAGACTAACTGAAACAGCAGGAGTCAGACTAACTGAAACAGCAGGAGTCAGAGTAACTGAAACAGCAGGAGTCAGACTAACTGAAACAGCAGGAGTCAGACTAACTGAAACAGCAGGAGTCATTCTAACTGAAACAGCAGGAGTCAGAGTAACTGAAACAGCAGGAGTCAGACTAACTGAAACAGCAGGAGTCATTCTAAATGAAACAGCAGGAGTCAGAGTAACTGAAACAGCAGGAGTCAGACTAACTGAAACAGCAGGAGTCAGACTAACTGAAACAGCAGGAGTCACACTAACTGAAACAGCAGGAGTCAGACTAACTGAAACAGCAGGAGTCAGACTAACTGAAACAGCAGGAGTCGATTAGATTTTATTCCAAAGCATACACTGACTATCCCTATATTCAATCAAATCAATCAATCTGTGAATTGGAAAAAAATGTATTAGCAAAAATTTACCAGAATCAAAATGATCTATTTATTTGAATGATTCTGAATAGTAAAACTGATGAAATATGTTTTTGATATCAAATGTGGGTGGGTTTTTGTGAAATTAGAATTTACCAAGGGCTCATATTTTTTGACGATAATATTAAAAATTAAAGTAATAATTAAATACTGCTAGGAATGCATAAATAATGAATGGTAAGGCAAAGCAATTTCATTCTGACTCATTCTAATTAATCTGCTCACGTGAATACAAATAACAGTCTCCAACTAGTGAATATCCACAATTACTTTGTGGATCGTTTTGTAAAATGAAAAGACTTGTTCATCTGCATATATATGAATAATATATATGAATACTATATATGAATAATATATATGAATACTATATATGATTACTATATATGAACACTATATATGAATAATATATATATGAAAAATATATATGAATACTATATATGAATACTATATATAAATACTATATATGATTACTATATATGAATACTGTATATGAATAATATATATGAATACTATATATTAATATTATATATGAATAATATATATGAATACAATATATGAATACTATATATGAATACAATGTATGAATACTATATATGAATACAATGTATGAATACTATATATGAATACAATGTATGAATACTATATATGAATCAACTGTTATAGTTGACTTCACCATTCAAACCTAAATGTGTATGTCTGAATGACAATATGTACATGTTCATCAATTAAATTAAAAAAGTTACAAATTCTAAGCTAAAAAATATATCATTATAATCCATTCTTGGTTGGAGCTGAAAACAAAACAAAAAAACACCTTAACAAGATCCAAGAAACAGAAATTGGGTAATCACTGTTATAAATACTATATTACCTACCATATCATATATTCCAAGGCAATGTCTATATTGACAAAACTAACAGGACGGACACAATGAAAACCATGCAGCAATTTTTGTTCAGCTTACCTAAACCACAATATAGACCCACACAGTGGAATATAGGGAGATGGAGACAGACAGACAGACAGACAGACAGAGAAATAATAAAATACAGAACAAATTAATGAAAGAGAAAGAAAGAGAGGGGAAGAGGTGCTAATCTCTAAGTGTTCCTCTGCACAGCAGATTGACTAGCAAGCTGAGGCACAGGGCACAACAATAGCAGCTCTCCAGCATCCCCTCTCCTCTCTCCAGCATCCCCTCTCCTCTCTCCTCTCTCCTCTCTCCTCTCTCCTCTCTCTTCTCCCCTCTCCCCTCTCCAGCATCCCCTCTCCCCACTTCTCTCTCCTCTCTCCTCTCTCCTCTCTCCTTTCTCCTCTCTCCTCTCTCCTCTCCCCTCTCCAGCATCCCCTCTCCCCACTTCTCTCTCCTCTCTCCCCTCTCCTCTCCCCTCTCCCCACTCTCCTCTCTCCTCTCCCCTCTCCAGCATCCCCTCTCCCCACTTCTCTATCCTCTCTCCCCTCTCCTCTCTCCTCTCTCCTCTCTCTTCTACCCTCTCCCCTCTCCAGCATCCCCTCTCCCCACTTCTCTCTCCTCTCTCCTCTCTCCTCTCTCCTCTCTCCTCTCCCCTCTCCTCTCTCCTCTCTCCTCTCTCCTTTCTCCTCTCCCCTCTCCAGCATCCCCTCTCCCCACTCCTCTCTCCTCTCTCCTCTCTCCTCTCTCCTCTCTCCTCTCTCCTCTCCCCTCTCCAGCATCCCCTCTCCCCACTTCTCTCTCCTCTCTCCCCTCTCCTCTCTCCTCTCTCCTCTCTCTTCTACCCTCTCCCCTCTCCAGCATCCCCTCTCCCCACTTCTCTCTCCTCTCTCCTCTCTCCTCTCTCCTCTCCCCTCTCCCCTCTCCTCTCTCCTCTCTCCTCTCTCCTTTCTCCTCTCCCCTCTCCAGCATCCCCTCTCCCCACTTCTCTCTCCTCTCTCCTCTCTCCTCTCTCCTCTCTCCTCTCCCCTCTCCTCTCTCCTCTCTCCTCTCTCCTTTCTCCTCTCCCCTCTCCAGCATCCCCTCTCCCCACTCCTCTCTCCTCTCTCCTCTCTCCTCTCTCCTCTCTCCTCTCCCCTCTCCAGCATCCCCTCTCCCCACTTCTCTCTCCTCTCTCCCCTCTCCTCTCTCCTCTCTCCTCTCTCTTCTCCCCTCTCCCCTCTCCAGCATCCCCTCTCCCCACTTCTCTCTCCTCTCTCCTCTCTCCTCTCTCCTCTCTCCTCTCTCCTCTCCCCTCTCCAGCATCCCCTCTCCCCACTTCTCTCTCCTCTCTCCCCTCTCCTCTCCCCTCTCCCCACTTCTCTCTCCTCTCTCCTCTCTCCTCTCTCCTCTCTCCTCTCTCCTCTCTCCTCTCCCCTCTCCAGCATCCCCTCTCCCCACTTCTCTCTCCTCTCTCCCCCTCTCCTCTCTCCTCTCTCCTCTCTCTTCTACCCTCTCCCCTCTCCAGCATCCCCTCTCCCCACTTCTCTCTCCTCTCTCCTCTCTCCTCTCTCCTCTCCCCTCTCCTCTCTCCTCTCTCCTCTCTCCTTTCTCCTCTCCCCTCTCCAGCATCCCCTCTCCCCACTCCTCTCTCCTCTCTCCTCTCTCCTCTCTCCTCTCTCCTCTCTCCTCTCTCCTCTCTCCTCTCTCCTCTCCTCTCTCCTCTCTCCTCTCTCCTCTCCCCTCTCCCCACTCCTCTCCCCACTCCTCTCTCCTCTCTCCTCTCTCCTCTCTCCCCTCTCCTCTCTCCTCTCCTCTCTCCTCTCTCCCCTCTCCTCTCCCCACTCCTCTCCCCACTCCTCTCTCCTCTCTCCTCTCTCCTCTCTCCCCTCTCCTCTCTCCTCTCCTCTCTCCTCTCTCCCCTCTCCTCTCCTCTCTCCCCTCTCCAGCATCCCCTCTCCCCACTTCTCTCTCCTCTCTCCCCTCTCCTCTCTCCTCTCTCCTCTCTCTTCTACCCTCTCCCCTCTCCAGCATCCCCTCTCCCCACTTCTCTCTCCTCTCTCCTCTCTCCTCTCTCCTCTCCCCTCTCCTCTCTCCTCTCTCCTCTCTCCTTTCTCCTCTCCCCTCTCCAGCATCCCCTCTCCCCACTCCTTTCTCCTCTCCTCTCTACTCTCTCCTCTCCTCTCCTCTCTCCTCTCTCCTCTCCTCTCTCCTCTCTCCTCTCTCCTCTCCCCTCTCCCCACTCCTCTCCCCACTCCTCTCTCCTCTCTCCTCTCTCCTCTCTCCCCTCTCCTCTCTCCTCTCCTCTCTCCTCTCTCCCCTCTCCTCTCCCCACTCCTCTCTCCTCTCTCCTCTCTCCTCTCTCCCCTCTCCTCTCTCCTCTCCTCTCTCCTCTCTCCCCTCTCCTCTCCTCTCTCCCCTCTCCTCTCCTCTCTCCTCTCTCCTCTCTCCTCTCTCCTCTCTCCTCTCTCCTCTCCCCTCTCCTCTCTCCTCTCTCCTCTCTCCTCTCTCCTCTCTCCTCTCTCCCCTCTCCTCTCTCCTCTCTCCTCTCTCCTCTCCCATCTCTCCTCTCAGGCTGGACCACTTCTCTCTGCTTTCTAAAGCAGCCTGAACGACCCCCGCAGTGCTGTTGAGAGCTGGGACATACCCCCCACACACAAGCCCATATACGGTCGAATAACCCTGTCCGTCCACCTCCAACCCAATGGGTATTTCCATCCCTCTTCGATATACACAGAATAAACTAAGCTATAGAGGCTTGGACCAAAGTGTCTTTCATTTGAAATTTTACATTTTAGTCATTTAGCAGACACTCTTATCCAGAGCAACTTACAGTTAGTGAGTGCATACATTACTTATTTTTTTATTTTTCATACTGGCCCCCCGTGGGAATCGAACCCACAAACCTGGCGTTGCAAACACCATGCTCTACCAACTGAGCTTAACAAAGGATCCCTCTCACTAACTGATATTCTGCTTATTTTTCACACATTATTCAAAGTTCTGCTAGGTATCCTTGGCTTGAATCACACTTTTCAGCTGATTTTATTTCAACCCTCACAGATGTACAGCAATACTTAGACCATCATGCGTTTGGAAGTAGAGATGAAGAAGAAGAGTGAAAATCTGTGCAGTTGGTTGGTCGGAGTATCTCTGGATGAATCTGTATGCTCTTCCTCAGTCCTCCACACCTCCTTCCTCCTCCTCTTCCTCAGTCCTCCACACACCTCCCTCCTCCTGCTCTTCCTCACTCCTCCACACCTCCCTCCTCCTCACTCCTCCACACCTCCCTCCTCCTCACTCCTCCACACCTCCCTCCTCTTCTTCGCTAGGAGAGGCTCTCGCCTAGTGCCTCCCCCAGATGAAACCCCCCTAACTTGCCAGACCCCTTTTTCTGATTGCAATTTAATTGCTGGACTCCATGAACATGGTAATACCTCACACACCACAGGAGACAAATCCAAAGAAAAAAAAAAAGAATGCCACCAGAAAGTCAAACACACCAATACACATAACGGGGTGGCAAAGCACACACACACACACACAAAAAACATCCCACCAAAATTACAGCAAACTCCATTTGTATGTACACCAATTGTGTACATTGTTTGGTCAGTGTAGCAGAGACGAAGACACTAATCTGCACAACAGAAGGGAAGAAAATAAGAAAAGAACACACATGATTTCCTTCCTTTGTGACACGTCCGCCTGTGTTGAAGCTTTAGCCTCTTACCCCGAGTGTTGGTCCAGGCGCAGCCTCCCACAGAGCCAGGCTGGTGTCTGATCCCCTGCCTCAGATCAGATATGCCCGTGATTGTAAGGTATATCGCCTTTGCTTTGGTGTTTTTTCCCAGGATGCGCAGGCAGCCTCCTCGCAGTCCCAGCGTGTAGCTGTAGTGCCTAACGTGTCAGTCAGTCCAGCAAGCCTGTCAGCAAGTCAGTCAACCAGCCAGAAGTAGCAGCAGCATCAGTAGCAGTAGCAGCAGCAGCCTCTCTGCACTGGAGAGAGACAGTTGTTACTCGCCACAGCGAATGAACTTACAGCAAGAGAGAGAGAGCGTGAGAGGCAGACTGAGAGATAGATAGAGAGGGATGGGATGGAAGAGAGAGAGAGATGGGAGAGAGAATGAGAGAGAGGAGAAATAGAGAGAGGTTGCGTGGTGTGTGTGTGTGTGTGTATGTGTGTGTGTGAGAGAGAGAGAGAGAGAGAGAGAGAGAGAGAGAGAGAGAGAGACAGAGCGAGAGAGAGAGAGAGAGAGAGAGAGAGAGAGAGCGACAGAGAGAGCGAGAGAGAGAGAGAGAGAAAGAGCGAGAGAGAGAGAGAGAGAGTGACAGAGCAAGAGAGAGAGAGAGCAACAGAGAGAGCGAGAGAGAGAGAGAGAGAGCAACAGAGAGAGCGAGAGAGAGAGAGCGACAGAGAGAGCGAGAGAGAGAGAGAGAGAGAGAGAGAGAGAGAGAGAGAGAGAGAGAGAGAGAGAGAGAGAGAGAAAATAGATAAAACAGATAAAAGAGAGAGATAAAAACAGAGAAAGAGAATAAAGGAGAGGTAGAGGGACCACAAGCCCAATGCATTTCCCTGGAATAAAGGAGAGAGAGATTCATTTCAGGCTTAATGCCAACAAGCCTTTTAACTTCCCACAATGAAGCTGACATTTTCTAATATGAAGGCCTGAAATGATTTGAAGAAGGATTTAGTTTTTCATAATAATGGTCTAATCAGAGATTATTCCCTGGTGATCAAAGATAAGATATGTAACCACTCAAGCTGATTGTTAGAAAATAACTTTTGAGGTGGCATGGTTCTTCTCTCAGAGCATGTTTCATGCACTTTTAGACTATATCAAAAAACAACAAAAACACCCATTGATTTAAAATTTAAAAAAGTATTGAAAATCAGTGGCACATTTAGGTTATACTTGTGCTCTTGAATATGATTTATGTTTTAATATTATTATTATTTTACATTATTGTGACTATATATCAAACCTTCTAAAGCTACAATATATATATATTTTTTGGGATAAATTCCCCTTAAGTAAAATTCACACACAAACACAAACCATCTGTAATTCTACAAAAAAATACTATTTGTGTGAAGCAAACAAATTGTCACAAATCTTATATATATATATGTGGGGAAAAAATACACAACACATTCTTCAGTGTTAAGTCAACACTGTTAAATTTAACACTGTCTATGCAGGTCCACACTTTCTAGTGTTAAACTAACCCCACCAACCCCTTCCCTAAATGTAGTAAACTAGTGAACAAAAACGCTTAGGCCTCTACTTCCAGTTTATACATACTATATACATTCTATGGACACAGTCAATTTTACAATAGTTCTATTTTGTTTGTTTTTACTCCTGAACTTCCTCTACCCCCAAATATTTTGGCTAAAAGTATTATTATATTATTGATCGATTGACTATGACTTTTCAGATCACCCAGTAATGCTATCTGCAGGGTTAGCTCCAGGTAAATATTGCAATCCTTCAGCCATTCCTGGACCTGTGACCAAAAACAAGCTACAAATGGACAGTACCAAAACAAATGATCTAATGATTCTGTCTCTTCTCAGGAAAACCTGCAGAGCTGGGAAGATTGTATCCCCATATAAATAACTTTCTATTGGTAGCAAGAATTTTGTATAATAATTTAAATTGAAAGATTCTAAGTTTTGAATCTGGCGTAGTTTTGCGTGTCAGGTCATAAACCATGTGCCATGGAATCAGTACATCAAAAATCTCTTCCCAACTATTTTGCAATCTATATGGGACGGCTGTCAATTCTTTGGTCCTGAAACGAAACTGGTATACTTTTTTATTTATCACAATTTTCTTTAACCAATTATGTTCTTTAATGCAAGGCCGACAGACAAGTTCCTTACTTTTTCCCCCTTCCACTTTCCTTTTCCATTTTTGCAGTAAAGCTGCAATTATTTGGTTGTAGTTTTGGGTAGAGCAGACATTTCCATATGTTTTTGTTAGCTGCATGTGCGACATAACTCCACCAGTCCTACCTATGATATAATTTACGAAGATTGTACTTTTTTATTTATTTATTTACACAAAATAATGTTTTTTGTTTTATCAATTAGTATATACGGGTCCACACGTTTTAGTGTTAAACTAACACACTGCTTAAGCCTTATTTGCATATTATCCAGAGTGCCTTTCAAGTGAATTTTAGAGTTACAACCCATGACTGTGTTTGTGAGTTACAACCCATGTCTGTGTTTGTGAGTTACAACCCATGACTGTGTTTGTGAGTTACAACCCATGACTGTGTTTGTGAGTTACAACCCATGACTGTGTTTGTTAGTGACAGAGACATGGTTGTTACATTCATCCATTTCAGTCCTGCGGCCTTCACCAAGTGAGATATTAAGCAAATATATTATTATTAAAATTAAATTATTTAACACAATACAACACATATTTCATAAGGCTTTTATTTTGAGGGCCTAGTTTAATCCTTTTACAGTGGCCTGAAACTCCTGGTTTACAGGCCACATCAAGCCTGCAAGTCACATTATGCTGGCTTGCGAAGTGACATGTAATTCCTATTGGAATCCAGCCAGAGTATGCAAAATGTTGCATTTTTTATTCACCTGCAACCTGCATTCAGAATGCCTGCCGGGTTGGGAAGACTAAGCTATGAGACTAACTAAACCATCTAAACTGGTCCAAGTAACAGATTGGATTACTTTAGACATTTTTTGTGTTGTATATATTTGAGTAGCATAAGATTCATTAAAAATATAGAAATTGAAACAATCAATTATAAAAATCTACCTCCGATAAAGCATGCTGGGAAATATTATAATGACGGGCGTGGTTTTGGTTCAACACTGGTTATTAACACCAACACTGGGGTTCTTCTACACCAATGAGTGTTAATTAAACACTTGCAAAGTTAATTGAACTCCTGAATCAACACTAGAAATGTTGCACTGAAAAATCAACACTAGGTAACACTGGCCAATTTGCTGTGTATGATTCTAATACCAAGCAGACAAAATGACTCAAATGGGCAGAGTTCCACTCAGAGCACAGCCCTTTACTGCCCCCTATTGATCGCTGTCGGTCTCACCTCACAGACCAAGCAGCACCAGGCTCTATTCATTGTTCTGTTGGTCTCACCTCACAGACCAAGCAGCACCAGGCTCTATTCATTGTTCTGTTGGTCTCACCTCACAGACCAAGCAGCACCAGGCTCTATTCATTGTTCTGTCAAAGGATGTGTCATTGTGAAGGCACACTGCAATTAGAGCTGAATAGCAAATAATGTTTTATGATGTAAAGTCATTCAGGGACACAAACAAACAGCATCCACATTCAATGAAGGAAATGGATGCAACTGCCTTTCTCTATTCTACTGGATATGTAGAGAGAGAAAGAGAGGGGGGGTAGAGAGCGAGCGAGAGGGAAAGAGAGAGATGGAAAGAGCGAGAGGGAAAGAGCGAGAGGGAAAGAGCGAGAGGGAAAGAGCGAGAGGGAAAGAGAGAGAGGGAAAGAGAGAGAGAGGGAAAGAGAGAGAGTGGGAACGAGCGAGAGGGAAAGAGAGAGAGGGTGAGGCCATAGACAGAAGGAAGCAGAGGTTTGAGGTAAGAGTGACTGTTGAGATGTTTAAAGGTGGATTGAGCCAGTCACATAGAAAACTAAATCATTCAGGTTTGAAGTGTTGCAAGCTGCAAGGCCAAGTCTCTACTCAGCACAATGTGCCGCCTCACGGCCATAGAACAATCCATAATGTGCTTTTTTTGACATAAGTAGCAATTCATGTGAGTGTGTCTGGGTCTACTGGGGGAATGGAAGGGGTTAAATACTGCTCTCTGTTGTAGTAGAGAACCCCTTGTTTGCTCTTGTTGAGGTAATTGAAATCGACTTTTAGAAGACTGGGTACATTAACTGTTCTTCATCGATTAGGACGGTGCTTATACAATACAATACAGTACAGTACAATACAGTACAATACAATACAGTACAATACAATACAGTACAATACAGTACAACACAATACAGTACAGTACAGTAATACAGTACAATACAGTACAATACAATACAGTAGAGTACAATACAATGCAGTACAATACAATACAGTACAATTCAGTGCAATACAGTACAGTACAATACAGTACAAAACAATGCAGTACAATACAGTACAGTACAGTACAGTACAATACAGTACAATACAATACAATACAATACAGCACAATTCAACACAATACAGTGCAGTACAATACAATAAAACACAATACAGTACAGTACAATACAATACAATACAGTACAGTACAATACAATACAATACAATACAGTACAAAACAATAGGTAAGTCTGCCGGACCTTGGTGTATTTTCATAAGAACCCATAGTATGCTACGCATTAAGTAGCAACTCAGTGTTTTTTTGGCTAGAGTCTCCACCCTGAGATCAGAGAGTAGGGGGTAATTCAGTAACTGGCTTTCGGCAACAACATGTTTCACAGGCAGTCAGTCCATCTCTATTCTCTCTGTGAATGTTTTATTGATCATGTACTGGCCTGTTACCAATGACTTCATTACCTGTATTGTACTGGCCTGTCACATATGACTTCATTACCTGTATTGTACTAGCCTGTTACATACTGTATGACTTCATTACCTGTATTGTACTGGCCTGTTACATACTGTATGACTTCATTACCTGTATTGTACTAGCCTGTTACATACTGTATGACTTCATTACCTGTATTGTACTGGCCTGTTACATACTGTATGACTTCATTACCTGTATTGTACTGGCCTGTTACATACTGTATGACTTCATTACCTGTATTGTACTGGCCTGTTACATACCATATGACTTCATTACCTGTATTGTACTAGCCTGTTACATACTGTATGACTTCATTACCTGTATTGTACTGGCATGTTACATACTGTATGACTTCATTACCTGTATTGTACTAGCCTGTTACATACTGTATGACTTCATTACCTGTATTGTACTGGCCTGTTACATACTGTATGACTTCATTACCTGTATTGTACTGGCCTGTTACATACTGTATGACTTCATTACCTGTATTGTACTGGCCTGTTACATACTGTATGACTTCATTACCTGTATTGTACTGGCCTGTTACATACTGTATGACTTCATTACCTGTATTGTACTGGCCTGTCACATATGACTTCATTACCTGTATTCTACTGGCCTGTCACATATGACTTCATTGCCTGTATTGTACTAGCCTGTCACATATGACTTCATTACCTGTATTGTACTAGCCTGTTACATATGACTTCATTACCTGTATTCTACTGGCCTGTCACATATGACTTCATTACCTGTATTCTACTGGCCTGTCACATATGACTACATTGCCTGTATTGTACTAGCCTGTCACATATGACTTCATTACCTGTATTGTACTAGCCTGTTACATATGACTTCATTACCTGTATTGTACTGGCCTGTCACATATGACTTCATTACCTGTATTGTGCTGGCCTGTTACATACGGTATGACTTCATTACCTGTATTTACATCTTACTATTACCATTATATGACTTATTACAACACTACCTTCAGCACCTGTACAGCACTAATAAAACCATGGATGCTGTGAAAGGAGACGTTCCTTGAGTATAAAGGGGAAAAAAAGTATATATTGATATTTGATTCAGTTCATGGCTTGTGCTTGCAGTTCATGGCTTGTCTACCAACTCCTGTTGAGACACACACGAGCTCGGCACCATTTCAATTCACACCCAATATGAGCACAAACGCTACCAATGCGTATCGACACAGATAAACGGTTTGAAATTACTTACAATGCACACATAGAAACACCACACACATCCAGCCACACACATCCAGCAACACACATCAAGCCACACACATCCAGCCACACACATCCAGCCACACACTTCCAGGCACACACTTCCAGGCACACACTTCCAGGCACACACATCCAGCCACACACATCCAACCACACACTTCCAGGCACACAAGCGCACATAAACACACAAACACACATGTGAACCATTGCAGGTCCAGTAAATAGCTCCTCCCTCCACATATCTAAACGGACACGAGGGGATAGAAAGATGAGAAGGAAAGGATGAAACACAATGGCCTTACACTCCGTCAATGGCCTTACACTCCGTCAATGGCCTTACACTCCGTCAATGGCCTTACACTCCGTCAATGGCCTTACACTCCGCCAATGGCCTTACACTCCGTCAATGGCCTTACACTCCGTCAATGGCCTTACACTCCGTCAATGGCCTTACACTCCGTCAATGGCCTTACACTCCGTCAATGGCCTTACACTCCGTCAATGGACTTACACTCCGTCAATGGCCTTACACTCCGTCAATGGCCTTACACTCCGCCAATGGCCTTACACTCCGTCAATGGCCTTACACTCCGCCAATGGCCTTACACTCCGTCAATGGCCTTACACTCCGTCAATGTGTACGTCTTAGAGATGCATCATTAAAGAGAGAGAGAGAGAGAGACAGCGAGAACGAGAGCGAGAGAGAGAGAGAGAGAGAGAGAGAGAGAGAGAGAGAGAGAGAGAGAGAGAGAGAGAGAGAGAGAGAATGAGAGCGAGAGAGAGAGAGAGAGAGAGAGGGGCTATGGCTGACGGGAGAGGCTTCTGTAGGGTTGAACCCAAGCTACAGGCTTCTGTAGGGTTGAACCCAAGCTACAGGCTTCTGTAGGGTTGAACCCAAGCTACAGGCTTCTGTAGGGTTGAACCCAAGCTACAGGCTTCTGTAGGGTTGAACCCAAGCTACAGGCTTCTGTAGGGTTGAACCCAAGCTACTGGCTTCTGTAGGGTTGAACCCAAGCTACAGGCTTCTGTAGGGTTGAACCCAAGCTACAGGCTTCTGTAGGGTTGAACCCAAGCTACAGGCTTCTGTAGAGTTGAACCCAAGCTACAGGCTTCTGTAGAGTTGAACCCAAGCTACAGGCTTCTGTAGGGTTGAACCCAAGCTACAGGCTTCTGTCACACAGTTCCATGATTAGTGAGAATTAGGGGAGATTTATAGGACTATTGTTCAACCCCTATTGTACACTTTTTTCCACCTTCCAATATTTTATGGATTTAATCTGAATATGGCAACTTTCAGGATGAAATAACGACAGCATTTTTTATTCATCATTGTATTTAGTGCGTAAAGGCTCTCCAAACCTGTTTTTATTTATGATTCATACATACTTCCCTAACCCCAAAAATATGCCTAAATAATCTACAAAATCTGAGTATTTTTAAATCTACCAGTTGGTGCTGAAACGAATATGCATACATTTAGATGTCTTTCTTTCGTTGATCTCTATATTCTGAACCTGTTCTTTCCATGTATTCTATTGAGTCTGCCGACAAAATTCTAATTAAAAGATACACCGTATTTAAAGGGATGGCTTAACCTATTAAAACAAATCTACGTTGAAACAAAAGTATACACATCACACACATGGTTATGGGCTTAAAAAAAGAAGACACCTGTACCATGTCAGATATAGAGTTGAAATGTATTCAATTTTGAGTTTGCATCCCAATATTACGCTTTATATACTTCACAGAAGATTGAAATATAACAAAACCATTTGACATAGATACACCGGATTTTCTGATTTTTAAAAAATGTTTATTAATTATGAAATTATGAAGAATATTAATAAAATTCCACCCATGAGGCCACTAGAGGGCGATTTGGTCATTCGACTGCAGGAAAGGGCTACGATAAATGTACTGAAAACCCTATTGAATGAAAACTCCACGAGAAAATCTGTTGGGAGGGTTTTCAGCAGTTTAATTAAATGTATTCAGTGGGCGCAAGGTAGACACACCTTTAGAGCGCATTACGCGCCTGCATTAGGTAAGTCTGAATACCAACTACTGAGAAGTGTGTAGGAAAGGCGTACATTTCCTGAGTCTGAATATGCAGCCTTGGGTGCTAAAGGTAGTGGTTATGAAATACTGGATACGTAGGCAGAGCTGATATTACCCAAAAGATATCGGGGCAAAAGCCTCACTGGCAACAGAGCACTGGGGAACACTAGCTACCACAGCAATGGCCCGCACAGCAACACACTCTGCACTCTAATTGTCCATCCCAAATGGCACCCCTGTTCTGTATATAGTGCACTGCTTTTTGACCAGGGCCAGGGAATAGGGTGCACTATGTAGGGAATAGGGTGCCATTTGGGCCACAGTCTATCTCCCTCTGACCTTTGACCTGTAGAAGGAGAACTAGATATGGCACAGCTGGTGCTGTATATACTGTATATACATTAGACCTCAACACAGTGTTGCAGCACAGGCACACATTAGACCTCAACACAGTGTTGCAGCACAGACAGACATTAGACCTCAACACAGTGTTGCAGCACAGGCAGACATTAGACCTCAACACAGTGTTGCAGCACAGACAGACATTAGACCTCAACACAGTGTTGCAGCACAGACAGACATTAGACCTCAACACAGTGTTGCAGCACAGGCAGACATTAGACCTCAACACAGTGTTGCAGCACAGGCAGACATTAGACCTCAACACAGTGTTGCAGCACAGGCAGACATTAGACCTCAACACAGTGTTGCAGCACAGGCAGACATTAGACCTCAACACAGTGTTGCAGCACAGGCAGACATTAGACCTCAACACAGTGTTGCAGCACAGACAGACATTAGACCTCAACACAGTGTTGCAGCACAGGCAGACATTAGACCTCAACACAGTGTTGCAGCACAGACAGACATTAGACCTCAACACAGTGTTGCAGCACAGGCAGACATTAGACCTCAACACAGTGTTGCAGCACAGACAGACATTAGACCTCAACACAGTGTTGCAGCACAGACAGACATTAGACCTCAACACAGTGTTGCAGCACAGGCAGACATTAGACCTCAACACAGTGTTGCAGCACAGACAGACATTAGACCTCAACACAGTGTTGCAGCACAGACAGACATTAGACCTCAACACAGTGTTGCAGCACAGACAGACATTAGACCTCAACACAGTGTTGCAGCACAGGCAGACATTAGACCTCAACACAGTGTTGCAGCACAGGCAGACATTAGACCTCAACACAGTGTTGCAGAAAAGGCAGACATTAGACCTCAACACAGTGTTGCAGCACAGACAGACATTAGACCTCAACACAGTGTTGCAGCACAGACAGACATTAGACCTCAACACAGTGTTGCAGCACAGACAGACATTAGACCTCAACACAGTGTTGCAGCACAGACAGACATTAGACCTCAACACAGTGTTGCAGCACAGGCAGACATTAGACCTCAACACAGTGTTGCAGCACAGGCAGACATTAGACCTCAACACAGTGTTGCAGCACAGGCAGACATTAGACCTCAACACAGTGTTGCAGCACAGACAGACATTAGACCTCAACACAGTGTTGCAGCACAGGCAGACATTAGACCTCAACACAGTGTTGCAGCACAGGCAGACATTAGACCTCAACACAGTGTTGCAGCACAGACAGACATTAGACCTCAACACAGTGCTGCAGCACAGACAGACATTAGACCTCAACACAGTGTTGCAGCACAGACAGACATTAGACCTCAACACAGTGTTGCAGCACAGGCAGACATTAGACCTCAACACAGTGTTGCAGCACAGACAGACATTAGACCTCAACACAGTGTTGCAGCACAGGCAGACATTAGACCTCAACACAGTGTTGCAGCACAGACAGACATTAGACCTCAACACAGTGTTGCAGCACAGACAGACATTAGACCTCAACACAGTGTTGCAGCACAGGCAGACATTAGACCTCAACACAGTGTTGCAGCACAGACAGACATTAGACCTCAACACAGTGTTGCAGCACAGGCAGACATTAGACCTCAACACAGTGTTGCAGCACAGGCAGACATTAGACCTCAACACAGTGTTGCAGCACAGGCAGACATTAGACCTCAACACAGTGTTGCAGCACAGGCAGACATTAGACCTCAACACAGTGTTGCAGCACAGGCAGACATTAGACCTCAACACAGTGTTGCAGCACAGACAGACATTAGACCTCAACACAGTGTTGCAGCACAGACAGACATTAGACCTCAACACAGTGTTGCAGCACAGGCAGACATTAGACCTCAACACAGTGTTGCAGCACAGGCAGACATTAGACCTCAACACAGTGTTGCAGCACAGACAGACATTAGACCTCAACACAGTGTTGCAGCACAGGCAGACATTAGACCTCAACACAGTGTTGCAGCACAGGCAGACATTAGACCTCAACACAGTGTTGCAGCACAGGCAGACATTAGACCTCAACACAGTGTTGCAGCACAGGCAGACATTAGACCTCAACACAGTGTTGCAGCACAGGCAGACATTAGACCTCAACACAGTGTTGCAGCACAGGCAGACATTAGACCTCAACACAGTGTTGCAGCACAGGCAGACATTAGACCTCAACACAGTGTTGCAGCACAGGCAGACATTAGACCTCAACACAGTGTTGCAGCACAGGCAGACATTAGACCTCAACACAGTGTTGCAGCACAGGCAGACATTAGACCTCAACACAGTGTTGCAGCACAGACAGACATTAGACCTCAACACAGTGTTGCAGCACAGACAGACATTAGACCTCAACACAGTGTTGCAGCACAGACAGACATTAGACCTCAACACAGTGTTGCAGCACAGGCAGACATTAGACCTCAACACAGTGTTGCAGCACAGGCAGACATTAGACCTCAACACAGTGTTGCAGCACAGGCAGACATTAGACCTCAACACAGTGTTGCAGCACAGGCAGACATTAGACCTCAACACAGTGTTGTAGCACAAGCAGACATTAGACCTCAACACAGTGTTGCAGCACAGGCAGACATTAGACCTCAACACAGTGTTGCAGCACAGGCAGACATTAGACCTCAACACAGTGTTACAGCATAGACAGACACACACACACAGAGAGAGAGAGAGAGAGAGAGAGAGAGAGAGAGAGAGAGAGAGAGAGAGAGAGAGAGAGAGAGAGAGAGAGAGAGAGAGAGAGAGAGAGAGAGAGAGAGAGAGAGAGAGAGACACAAACTAGGAATGTAAATTGGTAGCTCTCTCATGCAAGTCATTAGCAGGTTATGAAAAGAGAGAGACACCTCCATCTTTATAAGATTACACTGGCAGATAATATGAAGGCTTCTAACAGAGAAGACAGAGGAAAGCACATAACCAGAAATATATTGCTTTTATTTGACTCGGTTTAGAATTCCCATGGCAAAACTGGGCCCAAAAAATCCATTCAGTTTTTCTATATTTTACCTCTCAGGTAAGTCAAATAAAACCAACCAATCTCATCCTACGGTTCCCGCTGTCAATACTGACAAAGCAGAATTCTGTCACCAGATATCTATGTCCATAGAGCTTTAAGCAGACAGGAATGTTCCAATTGTCCATAAATGGACTTGTGGATTGACCCCTGCCAGCTGCCATACGTCCTGCTAACTACCTAGGTCTCAGCTCTGGAGTCAGTGGGGAGATAACATAAAAAATCAACAGCTATAGTTATTGAACTGTCACAGTCCTTGTCTCTCATTACTTTACACTAGAGTTATTTAACTGTCACTGTGCTAGTCTCAGATTAATTTACACTAGAGTGTCACGGTTTCGGCCGAGGCTGCTCCTCCTCCTTGCTCGGGCAGGTTTCGGCGGTCGTCGTCCCCGGAGTACTAGCTGCCACCGTTGTATGTTTCATGTTCGTTTGGTTTTGTCTTGATGTTGTACACCTGTGTCTAGTTAGTCTTCATTAGTGTCCTATTTAGTTCTCGTTGTGTGTGTCAGGTGTTGTGTGTGATTACGCTTCTGTTTGGTGTTCTGTGCTACGTGTTTCCCTCCGTTGTTTGGAGAGGTTTTTCGCACATGTTAGTGCGCCTTTTGTTTGACGCCTGTGTGCGCCTTTATTTCGCCTCCGGGCTTGTTGGGCTCATGTACTACGTGAATATTTCACTAAAGTCTTTTGGACTTAGTTTCTGCGTCCTGCGCTTGATTCCTGCACCACACCCACCTTCAGCACCCGTTGACAGAATCACACACCATATATAATGGAATCAGCAGGAGCCACAGCCACACCTGAGTCGCTGGAGGAGCATGTCCGCGGCCAGGATGACCAGATCAGACAACTGGGGACCGCTCTACAGGACGTCATCAACACCCTGCACCAATGGGAGTCCAGAGGGGTACCCACACCTCCACCTACCTTGCCACCCCCATCGGCCGGTCCACCAGTCCCAGGTCCGGAACCCAGTGGGATTCGGCTCTCGCTCCCGAGGTCGTATGACGGCACAGCTGCCGGGTGTCAGGGGTTCCTCCTACAGGTGGAGCTCTACCTGGCCACTGTACACCCGGTGCCCTCGGGACACGAGAGCGTTTCCGCCCTCATCTCCTGTCTCACGGGCAAGGCGTTGGAATGGGCCAACGCCGAGTGGAGGAGGATAGACGCCACCACCATCTCCTACGCAGAGTTCTCCCGTCGCTTCAAGGCCGTGTTCGACCATCCACCTGAGGGCAAAGCGGCGGGGGAGCGTCTATTCTACCTGAGACAGGGGAGGAGGAGCGCACAGGCGTTCGCACTGGAGTTCCGGACTCTAGCGGCAGACGCAGGGTGGAATGAACGGGCCCTCATCGACCATTTTCGATGTAGCCTATGGGAGGACGTTCAACGTGAGTTGGCCTGCAGGGACACCAATTTCACCTTCGACCAGTTGGTCGACATGTCCATCCGTCTGGACACCCTGCTGGCCACCCGTGGACGTCCCGAGAGGGGTCCGTCCATTCCACCCTCCAGCACCTCCGAGCCGAGCCCTATGGAGCTCGGGGGTGCTGGCGCTAGAGAAAGGAGGAGGAGGAGCCCGAGGGGGCCTATCCCCTGCACTAATTGCGGTCGTGGAGGGCACACTGCGGCCAGGTGCTGGGGAGGGTTCCCAGAGGGAGGAGACAACAGGCCACGCACTGGGGAGCCTTCCCAGGTGAGTAGAAGCCCCACTTACCCCGAGCTCTCTGTTGTACACTTTTGTATACCTGTTTGTTTTCCACAGGTTGCACCTCATTCCCAGCATAAGGCGCTAGAAGATTCAGGCGCAGCTGGGAATTTTTTTGATCGGAAGTTTTGTTTAGATTTAGGGATTCCTCTCCTGCCTGTTGACAAGTCTTTTCAAGTTCATGCTTTAGATAGCCGCCCGTTGGGGTCGGGGTTGATTAGGGAAAGCACAGCGCCACTTAGGATGTGTGCGCAGGGGGGTCATGAGGAGACTATACAGCTATATCTGATCGACTCTCCTGCGTACCCGGTGGTGCTGGGAATTCCCTGGTTAAGTACCCATAACCCTGCCATTTCGTGGCAACAGAGAGCTCTCAATGGGTGGTCTGCTCAGTGTGAGGGGCAATGTCTGGGTGTTTCCGTGGGGGCGACTTCGGTGGAGAGTCCAAACCAAGTGACCGCACTGCACATTCCGCCTGAATATGGGGATTTGGCTATCGTGTTTAGTAAAGCTAGGGCGACGCAGTTGCCTCCTCATAGACAGGGGGATTGTGCGATTGATCTCCAGGCAGGAGCAGCGCTCCCACGGAGCCATGTGTATCCTTTGTCTCAAGAGGAGAGAAAAGCTATGGAGACTTACATAGCCGAATCTTTGAGACAGGGATACATACGGCCCTCCACTTCTCCCGCATCCTCGAGTTTCTTTTTTGTGAAGAAAAAAGATGGAGGGTTGCGCCCGTGCATTGATTACCGTGGTCTCAATCAGATTACTGTGAAATACAGTTATCCACTCCCTCTGATTGCGACCATGACGGAGTCATTGCACGGAGCGCGGTTTTTCACAAAACTGGATCTCAGGAGCGCGTATAACTTGGTGCGCATTAGGGAGGGCGATGAATGGAAAACAGCGTTTAGTACCACGTCGGGTCATTTCGAGTATCTCGTCATGCCATAAGGGTTGATGAATGCTCCATCAGTCTTCCAATCCTTCGTGGATGAGATTTTCCGGGATATGCAGGGGCAAGGGGTGGTCGTGTACATTGATGACATTCTAGTGTACTCGTCTACCCGAGCCGAGCATATAGCCCTGGTGCGTCGTGTATTGAGGAGGCTGTTGGAGCACGACCTGTATGTCAAGGCAGAGAAATGTCTGTTTTTCCAGGAGTCGGTCTCCTTTTTGGGTTATCGGTTGTCCGCGTCAGGGGTGAGAATGGAGGTGGACCGTGTGTCAGCCGTGCGTAATTGGCAAACCCCAACCACTGTCAAAGAGGTGCAGCAGTTCTTGGGCTTTGCGAATTACTACCGGAGGTTTATCCGGGGTTTTGGACAGGTGGCAGCTCCCATCACGTCCCTTCTGAAAGGGGGTCCGGTGCGCCTGCAGTGGTCAGCTGAGGCGGACAGGGCCTTTGGGAGACTGAAGGACCTGTTTACGTCGGCTCCGGTGCTGGCGCATCCGGATCCCGCCTTACCCTTTCAGGTCGAGGTGGACGCATCTGAGGCCGGTATCGGGGCCGTACTCTCTCAACGGTCCGGCACGCCACCTAAACTCCGCCCCTGTGCTTTTTACTCTAAAAAGCTCAGCCCGGCGGAGCAAAATTATGACGTCGGGGACAGGGAGCTGTTAGCTGTAGTTCAGGCCCTTAAGGTGTGGACGCATTGGCTTGAGGGGGCTCAACATCCTTTCCTCATTTTGACTGACCATCGGAACCTGGAGTACATCCGGGCAGCGAGGAGACTGAACCCTCGCCAGGCTCGATGGAGTATGTTTCTCGCCAGGTTCGTATTTAAAATCACGTACATCCCTGGGTCCCAGAACGGTAAGGCAGATGCGCTGTCCCGGCGGTATGGCACGGAGGAGAGGTCCGTTGAGCCTACTCCCATACTACCGGCGTCTTGTCTTGTGGCACCGGTTGTGTGGGAGGTCGATGCTGAAATCGAGCGGGCGTTGCGTGCCGACCCTAGCCCTCCACAGTGACCTGTGGGTCGGAAGTACGTTCCGCTCGAGGTTCGGGATCGACTCATTTACTGGGCTCACACGTCACCCTCCTCTGGACATCCGGGTATTGGCCGGACAGTGCATTGTCTTAGCACTAAATACTGGTGGCCCACGTTAGCCAGGGATGTGAGGGTTTATGTCTCCTCCTGCTCGGTGTGCGCCCAGTGTAAGGCGCCCATACACCTGCCCAGGGGTAAGTTACAACCCCTGCCCGTTCCACAACGACCATGGTCCCACCTCTCAGTGGATTTTGTGACAGACCTTCCCCTCTCTCAGGGGAATACCACCATCCTGGTCGTTGTGGACCGGTTCTCTAAGGCCTGTCGTCTTCTCCCTATGTCGGGTCTTCCTACTGCCCTACAGACCGCAGAGGCACTATTTACCCACGTCTTCCGGCATTACGGGGTACCCGCGGATGTAGTGTCTGATCGAGGCCCCCAGTTTACCTCCCGAGTCTGGAGAACGTTCATGGAGCGTTTTGGGGGTCTCGGTGAGCCTTACCTTGGGGTACCACCCGGAGAGCAATGGGCAGGTAGAACGAGTCAACCAGGATGTGGGTAGGTTTCTGAGGTCGTATTGCCAGGACCGGCCGGAGGAGTGGGCTCGGTATATTCCCTGGGCCGAGATGGCCCAGAACTCTCTCCGCCACTCCTCTACCAACCTAACCCCCTTCCAATGTGTGTTAGGTTACCAGCCGGTTCTGGCACCTTGGCAGCAGAGCCAGATCGAGGCCCCTGCGGTGGATGATTGGATGTGGCGCTCGGAGGAGACGTGGAACGCTGCACACGTCCACCTGCAGCGGGCCATCCGTCGACACAAGGCGAGCGCCGATCTCCACCGCAGTGAGGGGCCGGTGTACGCACCCGGAGATCGAGTCTGGCTCTCAACCAGAAACCTGCCCCTCCGTCTGCCCTGCCGGAAGCTGGGTCGGCGGTTTGTGGGGCCTTTTAAAGTCCTGAGAAGACTGAACGAGGTGTGTTATAGGTTACATCTGCCTATTGAATATAAGAATATTAACCCCTCGTTCCATGTGTCTCTTCTCAGGCCGGTGGTAGCTGGTCCACTCCAGGAAGGTGAGATAGGAGAGACTCCTCCGCCCCCACTGGACATCGAGGGGGCTCCGGCGTACACTGTTCGGTCCATCTTGGACTCAAGAAGCCGGATGGGGGGTCTCCAGTATCTCGTGGAGTGGGAGGGGTACGGCCCGGAGGAGCGGTGCTGGGTGCCGCGGAGGGACATCCTAGACCCGTCTCTCCTGTCGGAGTTACACCGGGGCCATCCCCTGCTCCGCGTCCTCCTGGTCGTCCCCGAGGCCGGGGTCGGCGCACGGCTGGAGCCGCGCGTCAAGGGGGGGGGGGGTTCTGTCACGGTTTCGGCCGAGGCTGCTCCTCCTCCTTGCTCGGGCAGGTTTCGGCGGTTGTCGTCCCCGGAGTACTAGATGCCACCGTTGTATGTTTCATGTTCGTTTGGTTTTGTCTTGATGTTGTACACCTGTGTCTAGTTAGTCTTCATTAGTGTCCTATTTAGTTCTCGTTGTGTGTGTCAGGTGTTGTGTGTGATTACGCTTCTGTTTGGTGTTCTGTCCTACGTGTTTCCCTCCGTTGTTTGGAGAGGTTTTTCGCACATGTTAGTGCGCCTTTTATTTGACGCCTGTGTGCGCCTTTATTTTGCCTCCGGGCTTGTTGGGCTCGTGTACTACGTGAATATTTCACTAAAGTCTTTTGGACTTAGTTTCTGCGTCCTGCGCTTGATTCCTGCACCACACCCACCTTCAGCACCCGTTGACATAGAGTTATTTAACTGTCACAGTCCTTGTCTCTGATGACTTTACACTAGAGTTATTTAACTGTCACAGTCCTTGTCTCTGATTACTTTACACTAGAGTTATTTAACTGTCACAGTCCTTGTCTCTGATGTAACTGTCACAGTCCTTGTCTCTGATGACTTTACACTTAAGTTATTTAACTGTCACTTTGCTTGTCTCAGATTAATTTACACTAGAGCTATTAACTGTCACAGTCCTTGTCTCTGATGACTTTACACTAGAGTTATTTAACTGTCACAGTCCTTGTCTCTGATGACTTTACACTAGAGTTATTTAACTGTCACAGTCCTTGTCTCTGATGACTTTACACTAGAGTTATTTAACTGTCACAGTCCTTGTCTCTGATGACTTTACACTAGAGTTATTTAACTGTCACACTCCTTGTCTCTGACTTTACACTAGAGCTATTTAACTGTCACAGTCCTTGTCTCTGATGACTTTACACTAGAGTTATTTAACTGTCACAGTGCTTGTCTCTGATGACTTTACACTAGAGTTATTTAACTGTCACAGTCCTTGTCTCTGACTTTACACTAGAGTTATTTAACTGTCACAGTGCTTGTCTCTGATGACTTTACACTTAAGTTATTTAACTGTCACTTTGCTTGTCTCAGATTAATTTACACTAGAGCTATTAACTGTCACAGTCCTTGTCTCTGATGAATTTGACTTTACACTAGGAGTTTATTTAAACTGTCACTCAGTCTTGTCTCTGATGACTTTACACTAGAGTTAATTTAACTGTCACAGTCCTTGTCTCTGATGACTTTACACTAGAGTTTGATTTACTGTCACAGTCCTTGTCTCTGATGACTTTACACTAGAGTTATTTAACTGTCACAGTCCTTGTCTCTGACTTTACACTAGAGTTATTTAACTGTCACAGTCCTTGTCTCTGATGACTTTACACTAGAGTTATTTAACTGTCACAGTGCTTGTCTCTGATGACTTTACACTTAAGTTATTTAACTGTCACTTTGCTTGTCTCAGATTAATTTACACTAGAGCTATTAACTGTCACAGTCCTTGTCTCTGATGACTTTACACTAGAGTTATTTAACTGTCACAGTCCTTGTCTCTCTTTCATTCGTCGTTTAGTTTTTATTTGTTTTTCCCTTTTCTGTCGTATTGTTTGTTGGCACATGTACTTGTCGTGTTTACATCCATAATGACCGTTTATGATGGAGGGGGAAGAAAATGGAGTTGAAGTGGAACGAATGCCTTGACGCGTCTTTGATTAGTGCTGGCAGTTTGGGTGACATGATGGGATGTCACAAAGCACAGTGTGATCAGAGGCTGTCTGGAAGGAAATCAACATCTAAAATATCTCTTAAACATCCAAAACGTGTCTAAATCAAGACACTATACAGGCGTAGGGGTTTTGGCTGTGCAGACAATGCCCTGGAGGCAGCCTACCTAACCATTCCAAAGATATGCCAACAGGTATTAAGCTCCTCTACTTAATGGAAACGAGACGCTGAACAGTGAGGCTGCTTCCTGCATTTGGACTGATGAGTTCACTCCTCCCTGACTGTGTCCCAAATGGCACCAAATGCCCTATATAATGCACTACTTTTGACCTGGGTCCATAGGGTCTGTTTTGGACTATGTATTGAATAGGGTGCCATCTGGGAAGGACCCCTAGCTAACTTCCTCTCTCTGCCCTGCCGGCACATTGTGCTGACACAACATTAAAATCAAAATGACCTAATTTTGACATCATCACGCTATCCACTGTATTTGATTGGATAATTTGATCAGTATCAACTGTCTGTGGACCAATACAATCTCAGGTTACAGCCATGTGTAATCCAGCTATACAATCTCAGGTCACAGCCATGTGTAATCCAGCTATACAATCTCAGGTTACAGCCATGTGTAATCCAGCTATACAATCTCAGGTTACAGCCATGTGTAATCCAGCTATACAATCTCAGGTCACAGCCATGTGTAATCCAGCTATACAATCTCAGGTCACAGCCATGTGTAATCCAGCTATACAATCTCAGGTCACAGCCATGTGTAATCCAGCTATACAATCTCAGGTTACAGCCATGTGTAATCCAGCTATACAATCTCAGGTTACAGCCATGTGTAATCCAGCTATACAATCTCAGGTCACAGCCATGTGTAATCCAGCTATACAATCTCAGGTTACAGCCATGTGTAATCCAGCTATACAATCTCAGGTTACAGCCATGTGTAATCCAGCTATTCAATCTCAGGTTACAGCCATGTGTAATCCAACTATACCGTCTATGTTACCTGTTCATACTATCTCTCCCTGCTTGTATATTGCTAGACTCTTCACATCAGTTTCCGTTTGAGTCTGATAACCTTTTCACAATACTGAGTTGAGTCAAACTGAACCAAGCTGAACCCACCTGAACCAAGCTGAACCCAGCTGAACCAAGCTGAACCAACCTGAACCATACTGAACGCACCTGAACCAAGCTGAACCCAGCTGAACCCACCTGAACCCACCTGAACCAAGCTGAACCCAGCTGAACCAAGCTGAACCATGCTGAACCAAGATGAACGCACCTGAACCAAGCTGAACCCAGCTGAACCAAGCTGAACCAACCTGAACCAAGCTGAATGCACCTGAACCAAGCTGAACCCAGCTGAACCAAGCTGAACCCAGCTGAACCAAACTGAACCCACCTGAACCAAGCTGAACCCAGCTGAACCAACTGAACCAACCTGAACCAAGCTGAACCCAGCTGAACCAAGCTGAACCAACCTGAACCAAGCTGAACCAAGCTGAACCAAGCTGAACCAAACTGGCCCATACAGTAGTTGCTGAAAATAACTTTGAGAAGAGAAAGTATTTGATCCAGTACAGTTAGGGAGAGTGCATGGTGACCCCGGTGTGAAGGCCTGACTCACCCAGACGATGGCTAACAGAAACATGTCACCTGGAGGATTACACAGCCAGTCATCTCCACAACCCCCTGACGTAACAGGCACTCTCTGTCTGGCTGTCTGCATTTCTGCCTGTCTGGTTGTCTGTCTGCCTGCCAACCATCACCACCCTCTATACTCTTAGAAACAAAGGTTATATCTAGAACCTAAAAGGTTTTTTTGGCTGTCCCCATAGGAGAACCCTTTGAAGAACCCTTTTGGTCACGAGTAGAACCTTTTTGATGGTTCCAGGTAGAACCTTTTTGGGTTCCATGTGGGACCCTTTTTACAGAGGGTTCTACATGGAACCCAAAATAGTTCTACCTGGAACCAAAACGTGTTCTACCTGGACCCAAAAGGGTTCTCCTAAAGGGACAGCCAAAGAACCCTTATGGAACCCTTTTTTCTAAGAGTGTACACTACAGCAGTCTGTCTGTCTGCCTGCCTGCCTGTCTGCCTGTTAGTCTGCCTAACTGTCTGCCTGTCTACCTTGCTTCAAGCTATCCCAACACTACAGCTACCTGCTTTCCTGCCTGTATGTCTGTCTGTCTGTCTGTCTGTCTGTCTGCTGTAACAGGTATTTCCATCCCAGCTCTGCTCTCTCCAACTTTCTGAGGTGCTTTTTTTTTGCCTTCCTTTACCTCTTTGTATTTATCTTTTAAGTGTTTCCAGCCAGGACAGTTAGAGCAATGTCATTTAAAGCTGACCAAGTAGGGTCAACAACCCCCTTGAGCCAATGGCCGTACCTGCGTGGACATTCAATTAGCATAATAAAATAATCCCCATCAAAATCTGTCAGTTTAAGCTAGATATATCTATTTTTTGCATGGGCTGCGTCTCAATCCACCTCATCCGCCGATGTCGGCCTTTCACATCTGCGGTGGAAGGTGGCAGAGCTACAGCTGCGTTTGTCAGACCAGGAGACATCCTGAAAATCTGTCTTCTCACAAAAAAACGTCTGCAGAGTCCACAAGCTTCACGGGACTCGTCTGAAGATGGTATCGATGTGACGACTTCTGTCTGTAGCGTCCGAACGGTTTGGGCTACAAACTAATTTGACCCCACCTTCGAAAGCTCTCACGAACACGTACACTACCATTCAAAAGTTTGGACACACCTACTCATTCAAGAATAATAGTGAACACATCAAAACTATGAAATAACACATATGGAATCATGTAGTAACCAAAAAAGTGTTAAACAAATCAAAGTATATCTTATATTTGAGATCCTTCAAATAGCCACCCTTTGCCTTGATGACAGCTTTGCACACTCTTTGGCATTCTCTCAACCAGCTTCACCTGGAATGCTTTTCCAACAGTCTTGAAGGAGTTCCCACATATGCTTAGCACTTGTTGGCTGCTTTTCCTTCACTCTGTGGTCCAACTCATCCCAAACCATCTCAATTGGGTTGAGGTCGGGGGATTGTGGAGGCCAGGTCATCTGATGCAGCACTCCATCACTCTCCTTCTTGGTAAAATAGCCCTTACACAGCCTGGAGGTGTGTTGGGTCATTGTCCTGTTGAAAAACAAATGATAGTCCCACTAAACCCAAACCAGATGGGATGGCGTATTGCTGTAGAATGCTGTGGTAGCCATGCCGGTTAAGTGTGCCTTGAATTCTAAATAAATCACAGACAGTGTCACCATCATAGCGCTTGATGATTTCTTGAAATGTTACGTATTGACTGACCTTCATGTCTTAAAGTAATGATGGACTGTCATTTCTCTTTGCTTATTTGAGCTGTTCTTGCCATAATATGGACTTGGTCTTTTACCAAATAGGGCTATCTTCTGTATACCCCCCCTACCTTGTCACAACACAGCTGATTTGCTCAAACACATTAAGAAGGAAAGAAATTCCACAAATTAACTTTTAAGAAGGCACACCTGTTAATTGAAATGCATTCCAGGTGACTACCTCATGAAGCTGGTTGAGAGAATGCCAAGAGTGTGCAAAGCTGTCATCAAGGCAAAGGGTGGCTATTTGAAGAATCTCAAATATAAAATATATTTCGATTTGTTTAACACTTTTTTGGTTACTTCATGAATCTATACGTGTTATTTCATAGTTTTGATGTCTTCACTATTATTCTACAATCTAAAAAAAAAGTAAAAATAAAGAAAAACCCTGGAATAAGTAGGTGTGTCCAAATTTTGACTGGTACAGTACATATCGGCTGTCAGACACACCCACAAGCCTCACAGGTCTAAAGGTAACACAGTACCGGGCCAAAAAATGAATGGAAGTCAAAAAAGGTGTTTCTGATCTTTCTTCTATCTCTAAGATATAGGAGAGACACGTCAAAACACACTTCCTTTATGATGAATATCAAAGACAATGTCCAGTATTTGAATCCAGTTCTGATGCAGATATAAAATACAATGTACAGTATTTGAATCCAGTTCTGATGCAGATATCAAATAAAATGTACAGTATTTGAATCCGGTTCTGATGCAGATATCAAATACAATGTACAGTATTTGAATCCGGTTCTGATGCAGATATCAAATACAATGTACAGTATTTGAATCCGGTTCGGATGCCGATATCAAATACAATGTACAGTATTTGAATCCGGTTTTGATGCAGATATCAAATACAATGTACAGTATTTGAATCCGGTTCTGATGCAGATATAAAATACAATGTACAGTATTTGAATCCGGTTCTGATGCAGATATCAAATACAATGTACAGTATTTGAATCCGGTTCTGATGCAGATATAAAATACAATGTACAGTATTTGAATCCGGTTCTGATGCAGATATCAAATACAATCTACAGTATTTGCATCCGGTTCTGATGCAGATATCAAATACAATGTACAGTATTTGAATCCGGTTCTGATATAGATATAAAATACAATGTACAGTATTTGAATCCGGTTCTGATGCAGATATCAAATACAATGTACAGTATTTGAATCCGGTTCTGATGCAGATATCAAATACAATGTACAGTATTTGAATCCGGTTCTGATGCAGATATCAAATACAATGTACAGTATTTGAATCCAGTTCTGATGAAGATATCAAAGACAATGTACAGTATTTGAATCCAGTTCTGATGCAGATATCAAATACAATGTACAGTATTTGAATCAGTTCTGATGCAGATATCAAATACAATGTACAGTATTTGAATCCAGTTCTGATGCAGATATCAAATACAATGTACAGTATTTGAATCCAGTTCTGATGCAGATATGAAATACAATGTACAGTATTTGAATCCAGTTCTGATGCAGATATAAAATACAATGTACATTATTTGAATCCAGTTCTGATGTAGATATTAAATACAATATTCAGTATTTGAATCCAGTTCTGATGCAGATATTAAATACAATGTACAGTATTTGAATCCAGTTCTGATGCAGATATGAAATACAATGTACAGTATTTGAATCCAGTTCTGAAGCAAATATCAAAGACAATTTTCAGTATTTGAATCCAGTTCTGAGGCAGATATCAAAGAAAATGTTCAGTATTTGAATCCAGTTGTCACACCCTGGCTCTGGGGACTCTATATGTTGAGCCAGGGTGTGTAGAGTCTATGTGTTTATGTTCTGTGTGGGAGTTCTAGTTGTGGTATTTCTATGTTGGCCAGAGTGGCTCCCAATCAGAGGCAACGAGTGTCAGCTGTTGCTGGTTGTCTCTGATTGGGAGCCATATTTAAACAGTCTGTTTCCCTTAGTGTTTGTGGGATCTTGTTTCCGTTTGGTTTGTTTCCTGTGTTAACCGTAGGACTGCACGTTTCGTTTATTGTTTTGTTGTTATATTATCACTTAAGATAATAAAGTTAAGTATGTTCGCAACCAACGCTGCGCATTGGTCTACTCTCTACGACGATCGTGACACCAGTTCTGATGCAGATATGAAATAAAATGTACAGTATTTGAATCCAGTTCTGATGCAGATATGAAATACAATGTTCAGTATTTGAATCCAGTTCTGATGCAGATATCAAATACAATGTACAGTATTTGAATCCAGTTCTGATGCAGATATCAAATACAATGTACAGTATTTGAATCCAGTTCTGAGGCAGATATAAAATACAATGTACAGTATTTGAATCCGGTTCTGATGCAGATATCAAATACAATGTACAGTATTTGAATCCGGTTCTGAGGCAGATATCAAATACAATGTACAGTATTTGAATCCGGTTCTGATGCAGATATAAAATACAATGTACAGTATTTGAATCCGGTTCTGATGCAGATATCAAATACAATCTACAGTATTTGCATCCGGTTCTGATGCAGATATCAAATACAATGTACAGTATTTGAATCCGGTTCTGATATAGATATAAAATACAATGTACAGTATTTGAATCCGGTTCTGATGCAGATATCAAATACAATGTACAGTATTTGAATCCGGTTCTGATGCAGATATCAAATACAATGTACAGTATTTGAATCCGGTTCTGATGCAGATATCAAATACAATGTACAGTATTTGAATCCAGTTCTGATGAAGATATCAAAGACAATGTACAGTATTTGAATCCAGTTCTGATGCAGATATCAAATACAATGTACAGTATTTGAATCAGTTCTGATGCAGATATCAAATACAATGTACAGTATTTGAATCCAGTTCTGATGCAGATATCAAATACAATGTACAGTATTTGAATCCAGTTCTGATGCAGATATGAAATACAATGTACAGTATTTGAATCCAGTTCTGATGCAGATATAAAATTCAATGTACATTATTTGAATCCAGTTCTGATGTAGATATTAAATACAATATTCAGTATTTGAATCCAGTTCTGATGCAGATATTAAATACAATGTACAGTATTTGAATCCAGTTCTGATGCAGATATGAAATACAATGTACAGTATTTGAATCCAGTTCTGAAGCAAATATCAAAGACAATTTTCAGTATTTGAATCCAGTTCTGAGGCAGATATCAAAGAAAATGTTCAGTATTTGAATCCAGTTGTCACACCCTGGCTCTGGGGACTCTATATGTTGAGCCAGGGTGTGTAGAGTCTATGTGTTTATGTTCTGTGTGGGAGTTCTAGTTGTGGTATTTCTATGTTGGCCAGAGTGGCTCCCAATCAGAGGCAACGAGTGTCAGCTGTTGCTGGTTGTCTCTGATTGGGAGCCATATTTAAACAGTCTGTTTCCCTTAGTGTTTGTGGGATCTTGTTTCCGTTTGGTTTGTTTCCGTGTTAACCGTAGGACTGCACGTTTCGTTTATTGTTTTGTTGTTATATTATCACTTAAGATAATAAAGTTAAGTATGTTCGCAACCAACGCTGCGCATTGGTCTACTCTCTACGACGATCGTGACACCAGTTCTGATGCAGATATGAAATACAATGTACAGTATTTGAATCCAGTTCTGATGCAGATATGAAATACAATGTTCAGTATTTGAATCCAGTTCTGATGCAGATATCAAATACAATGTACAGTATTTGAATCCAGTTCTGATGCAGATATCAAATACAATGTACAGTATTTGAATCCAGTTCTGAGGCAGATATCAAATACAATGTACAGTATTTGAATCCAGTTCTGAGGCAGATATCAAATACAATGTACAGTATTTGAATCCAGTTCTGAGGCAGATATCACATTCCTCTATATCCCTTATAAGTATATATAAGTCATGAAAATTATGCTTTTTCATGCAAATTACAAAACCATTTCCAACTTGTATTCGTTCCACGTAACATCGAGATGGCAACACCATCACCCCTGTATACCTCTATCACTACTGTGAGGGCATTTTATCAAATACATCTTTCTGTCTGTCTGTCACATTGTCACATGTCCACCAATCCAACCCCAGAGCAGCCCCCCCCCAGCCTCTCAGCCTTCCTCCCCTTAGTATTCCCATTAATAGTATTAAAGGCAATCTGATGGTTGGAGGGCTTACCAGGAGGAAGGGGACTGGACTATCTGTCTTTATCTCTCCCAGTGTGGCTCCTAATGGCTCTGATTGGCCTCCCGATTTAATTTAGACAGGACATTACCGTTACATGAGTTCTCTTCAACAATGCCATTTCCCTTTGCTTACACAGTACATTACCCAGGTCTCTCTACACTGCTGCCTGCTCTTAACTAGTGTGTGTGTGTGTGTGTGTGAGTGCGTGTGTGCGTGTGTGTGTGTGTGTAGGTGGGTGTGTGTGTGTGTGTGTGTGTGTGTGTGTGTGTGTGCATGTGTGCGTGTGTGCGTGTGTGTGTGTAGGTGGGTGTGTGTTTGTGTGTGTGTGTGTGTGTAGGTGGGTGTGTGTTTGAGTGTGTGTGTGTAGGTGGGTGTGTGTTTGAGTGTGTGTGTGTGTGTGTGTGTAGGTGGGTGTGTGTTTGTGTGTGTGTGTGTGTGTGTGTGTGTGTGTGTGTGTGTATGTGTGTGTGTGTGTGTGTGTGTAGGTGGGTGTGTGTTTGTGTGTGTGTGTGTAGGTGGGTGTGTGTTTGTGTGTGTGTGTGTAGGTGGGTGTGTGTTTGAGTGTGTGTGTGTAGGTGGGTGTGTGTTTGTGTGTGTAGGTGGGTGTGTGTTTGAGTGTGTGTGTGTAGGTGGGTGTGTGTTTGAGTGTGTGTGTGTAGGTGGGTGTGTGTGTGTGTGTGTGTGTGTGTGTGTGTGTGTGTGTGTGTGTGTGTGTGTGTGTGTGTGTGTGTGTGTGTGTGTGGTTTTACTATCCTTGTTGATACCAGAAGTCCTTACAATGACAGTAAAACAAGGACAACTCGGAGAAGTGGGGACATTCCGTCGGTCCCCACAAGGAACTAGGTTATTTTAGGCTTAGGGGTTAGGTTTAGGGTTAGGGGTTAGGGGTTAGGTTTAGGGGTTAGGGGTTAGGTTTAGGGTTAGGGGTTAGGCTTAGGGGTTAGGTTTAGGTTTAGGTTTAGGGGTTAGGGGTTAGGGGTTAGGTTTAGGGTTAGGTTTAGGTTTAGGTTTAGGTTTAGGTTTAGGTTTAGGTTTAGGTTTAGGGGTTAGGGGTTAGGTTTAGGGTTAGGGGTTAGGTTTAGGTTTAGGGGTTAGGTTTAGGGTTAAGGTTAGGATAAGGGTTAGGGTTAGGGGTTAGGTTTAGGGTTAAAGGTTTAGGGTTAAGGTTAGGTTAAGGGTTAGGGTTAGGGGTTAGGTTTAGGGTTAAGGGTTAAGGGTTAGGTTTAGGGTTAAGGTTAGGTTAAGGGTTAGGTTTAGGGTTAAGGGTTAGGTTTAGGGTTAAGGGTTAGTTTTAGGGTTAAGGTTAGGTTAAGGGTTACCGTTAGGGGTTAGGGAAAATAAGATAGTGTGTGTGTGGGGGGGGGGGTTAAGCATGGCGGTCCCTGTGAATGAAACACTTCATATATCACAGTTACCAGGGCGCATTGTGATTGGTCCTGGTGCTGCACAGACAGAACAAAAGTTGCCTTTATGAACCAGCCACTGGCCAGGCATCAGGTTCTGATACTTTAACAAATAGCATTCTTATTCAAGTCAGAAAGGTTTTCAATGACAGCGGTCAGGACAAAAGGTCAGGGGAAGGCTTTGTGCCATTTAAGTAAAATTGGTGAATGTCAGGTCTACAAAGGTCACCACTAATCTTCTCATATTGTCATTCTCTGCTGCCTCATACGATGTGAATTTGTTTTTAATTGACTTGCCTAGTTAAATAAAGGTTAAATCAATTAAATTAAAAAATGTGGGTTGCCAGATTTGTCATTCTCTCCTAGGTCAGACAATGTGGGTTGCCAGATACTACAATTCTTTCCAACATCATGCGATGTGGGATGCCAGATATTGTCATTCTCTCCTAACTCATACGATGTGAATTTGTTCTTAATTGACTTGCCTAATTAAATAAAGGTTAAATAAATGTAATAGAAATGTGGGTTGCCAGATCGCGTCATTCTCTCCTTCTCATACAATGTGGGTTGCCAGATTTGAGCATTCCTTTCTGCCTCATACAATATGGGTTGAAGTGCATGGCGGGAGAAGATCCTATTTTATATCATTGAAATGATTGCACATGATATCCACCAACATAGATTCTGTTAACAGTACTACATTCAGACATCATACATTCTGTCAACAGTAATACATTCAGACATCATACATTCTGTCAACAGTAATACATTCAGACATCATACATTCTGTCAACAGTAATACATTCAGACATCATAGATTCTGTCAACAGTAATACATTCAGACATCATAGATTGTGTCAACAGTAATACATTCAGACATCATACATTCTGTCAACAGTAATACATTCAGACATCATAGATTCTGTCAACAGTAATACATTCAGACATCATACATTCTGTCAACAGTAATACACTCAGACATCAAACATTCTGTTAACAGTAAAACATTCAGAGATCATACATTCTGTTAACAGTAAAACATTCAGACATCATAGATGGTGGGTACAGATAAGCACAGTAGAGATGTTAAATCTATTCTCATTATATCAAACCAACATGTGGAGTTCCTGTGTGATCCACAACCAACATTATAATAATACGGTCGTACGGTATCTATCTAACTTTATCCAGAACTGAAGATAGATCATCTCTGTACTATTATCTTTCATTGGTAACAAACAATAATAGTCTCTACTTCAGGAGCCGTGATAGTGAGAGCAAGAGAGAGTACTGGGACTCCTGAGATAGGAGGTGATTGGTTAGTGACGGTGACATACAGTACATTGGCATCCTGTTTGATTATTGAGCCCCTCGGGGGACGCGGTGACATCATGAGCCGCATGTAGTTTATAATGAGGCACAGAGCAGCTCTCTACTGGGATCTGTTATTGACCATTAGCCTTTTGGGCAATACTGGTTTTGTCCCAAATGGCATACTATTTAATACATGGAGCACTGCTTTCGAAGGCATTGCTCTATACAGGAAATAAGGTGTCATTTAAAGACGCAACACAGAAGGCTAATGATCGGTTCGCTAGCTATCTCTCTGTGTTGATAGGTTCGCTAGCTATCTCCCTGTGTTGATCGGTTCGCTAGCTATCTCTCTCTCCTGAATGGCAACTATCTCCATGTTGGTTCAGTTACTACGTCCTCTAGGTGTCATTGAATTGAGTAACAAGAAGGAGCAGGTGACCTTTGAACTTCACGTTGGTTGTCTGATGGTGTACGATGATTCAAAAGTTCAAATCTAAATCTGGGAATTGTTGTGTTTGTAAGTATTATAATGTGAGGACTCATACTGTCTTCCTCTTGTTCCTGGTTACAGGTTTTTATGAGGGTAAGAAACAGACAGACAGACAGACAGACAGACTAACAGAGAGACAGACAGACAGACAGACAGACAGACAGACAGACAGACAGACAGACAGACAGACAGACAGACAGACAGACAGAAAGACTAACAGAGAGACAGACATACAGAGAGACAGACAGACAGACTGAAAGACTAACAGACAGACAGACAGACAGACAGACAGACAGACAGACAGACAGACAGACAGACAGACAGACAGACAGACTGAAAGACTAACAGAGAGACAGACAAATAGACAGACATACATACAGACAGAGAGAGAGACAGACAGACTGAAAGACTAACAGACAGACAGACAGACAGACAGACAGACAGACAGACAGACAGACAGACAGACAGACAGACAGACAGACAGAGAGAGAGAGAGACAGACAGACAGACAGACAGACAGACAGACAGACAGACAGACAGACAGACAGACAGACAGACAGACAGATTGACAGACAGACAGACAGACAGACAGACAGACAGACAGACAGACAGACAGACAGACAGACAGACAGACAGACAGACAGACAGACAGACAGACAGACAGACAGACAACAGAGTGTGTCCATGGTAAAGTATTTTGACAAGGTGTATCAGTGTCCCCTCGGTCAGATATTTCCACTGTTTTAGTGGTGAGTGGGGTTGTATTGTATTAGTGGTGACTGGGGTTTGGTATTTTGTATTTTATTAAGATCCTCATTAGCTGTTGTGAAAGCAGCAGCTACTCTTCCTGGGGTCCACACAAAACATGAAACATGACATAAAACAGAACATTAATAGACAAGAACAGCTCAAGGACAGAACCAAATCAATTTAAAAAGGCACACGTAGCCTACACATCAATACACACACACAAACTATCTAGGTCAAATAGGGGCAAGGCGTTCTGCCGTGAGGTGTAGCTTTATCTGTTTTTTTAAACCAGGTTTGCTGTTAATTTGAGCAATATGAGATGGAATGGAGTTCCATGCAATAACGGCTCTATATAATACTGTACTGCTTTCTTGAATTTGTTCTGGCTTTGGGGACTTTGAAAAGACCCCTGGTGGCATGTCTGGTGGGGAAAGTGTGTGTGTCAGAGCTGAGTGTAAGTTGACTATGCAAACAATTTGGGATTTTCAACACATTGTTTCTCATAAAAAGAAGAAGTGACCCATCGTTACAGCCATTGAATCTATATGTTTTGACCATGACATTTTACAATCTAAGGTAACACCAAGTAATTTAGACTCCTCAACTTGTTCAACAGCCACACCATTCATTGCCAGATTCAGCTGAGGTCTAGAACTTACGGAATGATTTGTACCAAATACAATGCTCTTAGTTTTATAGATGTTCAGGACCAGTTTATTACTGGTCACCCATTCCAAAACAGACTGCAACTCTTTGTTAAGGGTTTCAGTGACTTCATTAGCTGTGGTTGCTGATGCGTATCTGGTTCAATAATTAGCATAAATGGACACACATGCTTTGTTTAATGCCAGTGGCAGGTCATTGGTACAAATAGAAAAGAGTAGAGGGCCTAGAGAGCTTCCCTGCGGTACACCACACTTTACATTAGAGAAGCTTCCATTAAAGAAAGCCCTTGAGTTCTATTAGATAGATAGCTCTGAATCCACGATATGGCAGAGGTTGAAAAGCCATAACACATACGTTTTCTCAACAACAGGTTATGGTCAATAATATCAAAGGCTGCACTGAAATGTAACAGTACAGCTCCCACAATCTTCTTATTGTCAATTTCTTTCAACCAATCATCAGTCATGTGTTTCAGTGCAATACATATTGAGTGCCCTTCTCTATAAGCATGCTGAAAGTCTGTTGTTAATTTGTTTACAGATAAAAAGTATTGTATTTGGTCAAACACCATTTTTTCCAACAGTTTGCTAAGAGCAGGCAGCAAGCTGATAGGTCTGCTGTTAGAACCAGTAAAGGCCGCTTTACCACTCTTGGGTAGCGGAATGACTTTGGCTTCCCTCCAGGCCTGAGGACAAACACCTTCCTATAGACTCAGATTAAAGATATGACAGATAGGAGTGGCTATAAAGTCAGCTACCATCCTCAGTAACTTTCCATCTAAGTTGTCAATGCCAGGAGGTTTGTCAATATTGATCGATAACAGTAATTCTTCCACCTCTCCCACACTAACTTTACAAAATTAAAACTTGCAATGCTTTTCTTTCATTATTTGATTAGTAGTACGATGGCTCACTGTTCGTTGTTGGCATTTGGTGCCTAAGTTTGCCCACTTTGCCAATGAAGTAATCATAAAATTAATTGGCTTTTGTGATGAATAAGCCATCTGATTCAATGAAAAATGGAGTTGAATTAGTCTTTTGGCCCCACGTCCCTCATCTCCCCTCCCCTCCCCTCCCCTCCCCTCCCCTCCCCTCCCTCCTCCCTCCCTCTCCTCCTCTCCCCTCTCCTCCCTCTCCTCCCCTCTCCTCCCTCCCCTCCCTCTCCTCCCTCTCCTCCCCTCTCCTCTCCTCCCTCCCCTCCCCTCCCTCCCTCCTCTCCCCTCTCCTCCCTCCTCTCCCCTCTCCTCCCTCCTCTACCCTCTCCTCCCTCCCCTCCCTCCCCTCCTCCCTCTCCTCCCTCCCCTCCCTCCCCTCCCTCGACCTCCCCTCTCCTCCCTCTCCCCCCTCTCCTCCCTCTCTCCCCTCTCTCTCCTCCCTCTCTCCCCTCTCCTCCCTCTCCTCCCCTCTCCCCCCTCTCCTCCCTCTCTCCCCTCCCTCTCCTCCCTCTCTCCCCTCTCCTCCCTCACCTCCCCTCTCCCCCTCTCCTCCGTCTCTCCCTTCCCTCTCCCCCTCTCCCCCCTCTCCTCCCTCCCCTCCCTCTCCTCCCTCCCCTCCCCTCTCCTCCCTCTCCTCCCCTCTCCCCCTCTCCTCCCTCTCTCCCTCTCCTCTCTCCCTCCCTCTCCCCCCTCTCCCCTCTCCCCTCTCCTCCCTCTCCTCCCCTCTCCCCATTCTCCTCCCTCTCTCCCCTCCCTCTCCTCCCTCTCCTCCTTCCCCATCCGTCCATCAATTCTCTGCTCATCTCCATCCAGACAGACCCAATGAAGTGATGAAGTTATGAAGCGCTAGTTAATGGGTGAACTAATTGTAAGAAACCGTAGTGGTGTTTAATACTCCCCGGTGCTGTCATAGAGAAAACAGCACTAATTAGGGAGTGTTAGTGGTGTGACAGGGGGTGAGGGTGAGAGGGTGACGAGGGGTGTGAGGAAGGGTAATGGGGGGGGGGTGAGGGGAGACTTGTTAGCCTCTGATCATCTTCTTCAGCGACAGACAGACAGACCTGGGAGCATCTCTTAAAGGGCTCCCATTTGTTCTGTCCCACTGATCGGCTGGTAGCGTATCCAACGCCCACCAGGGAAAAGACAGATAGATGCAGCCCGCCGCTGTCATAACACTGTTGTGAACTCTCTGTCATTTCCACAACACACACAGAAACACTCATACGGCACACACACACACACAATACATAGTACACACACACACACACACACACACACACACACACACACACACACACACACACAAACAAGTACTAATGATGTTGGACACTCCATGCACTCTCATTGCTTTTTGATGAAGGGGTTTGTTCAGAAAGCTTCTAGGATGTGTTGTCATTATGCTGGACCTTTCTGCATCAGGAGCAACCAGGTAGTGTATTCTACTGATCCTCTGTAGCTCAGCTGGTAGAGCACAGCGCTTGTAACGCCAAGGTAGTGGGTTCGATCCCCGGGACCACCCATACACAAAAAAAATGTATGCACGCATGACTGTAAGTCGCTTTGGATAAAAGCGTCTGCTAAATGGCATATTATATATATTATTATTATTCTGGGTAGTGGCTTTGTGGTGCAGGAGAAACCAGGCAGTGTATTCTGGGCACTGGCTTTGTGGTGCAGGAGAAACCAGGTAGTGTATTCTGGGCAATGGCTTTGTGGTGCAGGAGAACCAGGCAGTGTATTCTGGGCAATGGCTTTGTGGTGCAGGAGAAACCAGGCAGTGTATTCTGGGCAATGGCTTTGTGGTGCAGGAGAAACCAGGTAGTGTATTCTGGGCAATGGCTTTGTGGTGCAGGAGAAACCAGGCAGTGTATTCTGGGCAATGGCTTTGTGGTGCAGGAGAAACCAGGCAGTGTATTCTGGGCAATGGCTTTGTGGTGCAGGAGAAACCAGGTAGTGTATTCTGGGCAATGGCTTTGTGGTGCAGGAGAAACCAGGCACAGTGTATTCTGGGCAATGGCTTTGTGGTGCAGGAGAAACCAGGCAGTGTATTCTGGGCAATGGCTTTGTGGTGCAGGAGAAACCAGGTAGTGTATTCTGGGCACTGGCTTTGTGGTGCAGGAGAAACCAGGTAGTGTATTCTGGGCAATGGCTTTGTGGTGCAGGAGAAACCAGGCAGTGTATTCTGGGCACTGGCTTTGTGGTGCAGGAGAAACCAGGTAGTGTATTCTGGGCAATGGCTTTGTGGTGCAGGAGAAACCAGGCAGTGTATTCTGGGCAATGGCTTTGTGGTGCAGGAGAAACCAGGCAGTGTATTCTGGGCACTGGCTTTGTGGTGCAGGAGAAACCAGGTAGTGTATTCTGGGCAATGGCTTTGTGGTGCAGGAGAAACCAGGCAGTGTATTCTGGGCAATGGCTTTGTGGTGCAGGAGAAACCAGGCAGTGTATTCTGGGCAATGGCTTTGTGGTGCAGGAGAAACCAGGTAGTGTATTCTGGGCACTGGCTTTGTGGTGCAGGAGAAACCAGGTAGTGTATTCTGGGCAATGGCTTTGTGGTGCAGGAGAAACCAGGCAGTGTATTCTGGGCACTGGCTTTGTGGTGCAGGAGAAACCAGGTAGTGTATTCTGGGTAGTGGCTTTGTGGTGCAGGAGAAACCAGGTAGTGTATTCTGGGCAATGGCTTTGTGGTGCAGGAGAAACCAGGTAGTGTATTCTGGGCACTGGCTTTGTGGTGCAGGAGGAACCAGGTAGTGTATTCTGGGCACTGGCTTTGTGGTGCAGGAGAAACCAGGTAGTGTATTCTGGGCACTGGCTTTGTGGTGCAGGAGAAACCAGGTAGTGTATTCTGGGTAGTGGCTTTGTGGTGCAGGAGAAACCAGGTAGTGTATTCTGGGCACTGGCTTTGTGGTGCAGGAGAAACCAGGTAGTGTATTCTGGGCAATGGCTTTGTGGTGCAGGAGAAACCAGGCAGTGTATTCTGGGCACTGGCTTTGTGGTGCAGGAGAAACCAGGTAGTGTATTCTGGGTAGTGGCTTTGTGGTGCAGGAGAAACCAGGTAGTGTATTCTGGGCAATGGCTTTGTGGTGCAGGAGAAACCAGGTAGTGTATTCTGGGCACTGGCTTTGTGGTGCAGGAGGAACCAGGTAGTGTATTCTGGGCACTGGCTTTGTGGTGCAGGAGAAACCAGGTAGTGTATTCTGGGCACTGGCTTTGTGGTGCAGGAGAAACCAGGTAGTGTATTCTGGGTAGTGGCTTTGTGGTGCATGAGCAACACAAGTCTTTGATGTTGGAAATTCAACGGGCCTCTTCACACCATCATGTCCTCACAGAGAGGACTTCTGGGCCCACTTCCACCAGGGCCAGGAAACACATCACAGCAGGAGAGGACAGAGTAAGACAGGGAATCTGGGTACTGCGTTTTCTTCTCTCCCGAGGTCGACTACAACCCAGGTTCTGTTTGTAATTGGGATTCGGTATTTGTACATGGGATGCAATAACAGTATCAGTTTCATCAATATGTTGCAGGATCTTAGAGGGGAACGGTATGTGTAAATGAGACCCCCAACTCTAAACAGGCCCATATATCTAAAAACCCAAAGATCCAGGGCTCCATAGTCTACTGACAAGCTAATATAAACCTTTCATTTTTGGGAGAGGTTTTTCACATTTAACTGTGGATAAAGGAACGATGTTGATTAAAGCACTGACTGGATGGCTGTGCTATTGGATGTGACTGGAGCGGTAATTTGAAGAATGGAAGGAAATGGTAAGTCATTATCCCTGTCAATGAGAGAGACAGAAAATGACTTATGGCAGTTATTAGGCTCCTCCTTCCCAGAGAGAGAGAGAGAGAGAACCTGCCTGTGACCGATCCCAGCCCCAGCCCCAGCCCCATCTCAAGCCCCAGCTCAAGCCCCAGCCCCAGGTCAAGCCCCAGCCCCAGCCCAAACCCCCAGCTCAAGCCCCAGCCCCAGCTCAAGCTCAAACCGAGCCCCAGCCCCATCCCCAGCCCCATCTCAACCCCCAGCCCCATCCCCATCCCCAGCCCCTTCTCAAAGTCAGGGGGCGTGGTGAACAGTGAGCACCTCATCTCTCCTGTCACATCCAACCTGGATCGATATTTGTTTTTATTGCAGACGAGAGCACTGAATCAGCGTACCATGACTTTTAATGCTCGGAGGGAGACGGCACAGTATTCCCTTTGAGTCACGAACTAAAACTCCTCCATAGTGACCCGAAAATGCGTTGTCTGAAACCCTACCTCTTTAAAGAACACCTGGGATAGTATAAAAGTAATCCTTCTACCCTAAAATTGTAAAGTGGTTGTCCCACTGGCTATCATAAGGTGAACGCACCAATTTGTATGTCGCTCTGGATAAGAGCGTCTGCTAAATGACGTAAATGTAAATGTAAATGTCTGCAGCATTCGGTCACATGACAGATCGATCAGCTGTTAGATATCACTTACCGGCATATCAACTGAGCCAGGATAACAGTCAAACGGACTTCGATAGTTCAGTCACTCATCTGTAGATTTTCTTTGTATTTCCCCTGCATGCTTGCATTCAGTTTGTTCAGTTTCCCAAATATGTCAGTTACATAGGCAAGGCAACATTTTCTTTACATTACACAGAAAGTCAACAAAAAGTCTTTTTTTTTTTTTTTTTTACATCCATTGCAAATGATAACACTTCCTCTCTCAATTAAAACAATATTTCCAATACTCCCCCTTCGATAACCACCAAGCCTCGGTGTGAAATAGAACATTGTCATGCTCTGATCCCATATCCTCCACAGTTTTGCGAACAGGCGTGCGCGGTGCAGTTTACTATCAAAGTTGCCTGCTGCATATCTCAGAGTTCTGCGCTCAGCTCTTTTGCCTCCCGTTGCTCTCGGCGTAACTATTATAGCTCAGTGGGTGTATCATACAATGCGTCCATATGGCAGAGGGAGACACATTCATAACTGGAGTCCAGAGGCCTCCCCCGCCTCCCCGTGATAGATGTAGATGGAGCCCCATCTGCGCAAACAGCCCCACTATTCGATCCCATGGAATCTGTTTTTCGTCAATATCACCACGCAGCACACTGAACATCCCCTGTGCCGTTTCATGCTCGGGAATCGTGAGACAGAACAATATGTCCTTGTGAATAGCGTCCCCCCCACAACATGTAGCGAACTAAAGTCAATGCATGGGCATCTCGGCCCACACAGCTAACGTCCGTTTGGAGAGCATAAGGTGGGGAGTTTTTGACTCGTTCAGTGAGTTTATTCTTGATTGCTAGCAATAGCATAACATATTTGTTTAGGTATTGATGTGAGTGTCTGTGCCTCTGCCTCCCCACACATTGTTTTCACCATATCAGTTGTGGCCGGTAATATCAAAGTCTCTGCAGTAGTGTGTGGTTTCATAGCATAGCGAGCCTAGCCATTCACCGTGGGAATGATTCAAGTGTTACGGTCAAGTGCGGCATTTTCCCATGACGTAAGGGCGCTCTCTGGTTGAATTTTTACTTTTAGATATGAATCATTTTCATTTAGATTTTTAAGATTAACCACATTACAAAGATTTTGAGAGACAAAGACGATATGACTAAGACGGTGTGGGCTAAGTTACAGAGAGATGCAGTAGTGTGGGCTAGGTTACAGACAGAGAGAGTCAGTAATGTTGTTCAGGTTACAGACAGAGAGACAGTAGTGTTGGTCAGGTTACAGACAGAGACAGCAGTGTTGGTCAGGTTACAGACAGAGAGAGACAGTAATGTTGGCTAGGTTACAGACAGAGAGACAGTAGTGTTGGCTAGGTTACAGACAGAGAGACAGTAGTGTTGGCTAGGTTACAGACAGAGAGAGACAGTAGTGTTGGTCAGGTTACAGACAGAGAGACAGTAATGTTGGCTAGGTTACAGACAGAGAGACAGTAGTGTTGGTCAGGTTACAGACAGAGAGTCAGTAATGTTGTTCAGGTTACAGACAGAGAGACAGTAGTGTTGGTCAGGTTACAGACAGAGACAGCAGTGTTGGTCAGGTTACAGACAGAGAGAGACAGTAATGTTGGCTAGGTTACAGACAGAGAGACAGTAGTGTTGGTCAGGTTACAGAGAGAGAGTCAGTAGTGTTGGTCAGGTTACAGACAGAGAGACAGTAGTGTTGGCTAGGTTACAGACAGAGAGACAGTAGTGTTGGCTAGGTTACAGACAGAGAGAGACAGTAGTGTTGGTCAGGTTACAGACAGAGAGACAGTAGTGTTGGCTAGGTTACAGACAGAGAGAGTCAGTAGTGTTGTTCAGGTTACAGACAGAGAGACAGTAGTGTTGGTCAGGTTACAGACAGAGAGAGACAGTAGTGTTGGTCAGGTTACAGACAGAGAGAGACAGTAGTGTTGGCTAGGTTACAGACAGAGAGACAGTAGTGTTGGTCAGGTTACAGACAGAGAGACAGTAGTGTTGGCTAGGTTACAGACAGAGAGACAGTAGTGTTGGCTAGGTTACAGACAGAGAGAGTCAGTAGTGTTGTTCAGGTTACAGACAGAGAGACAGTAGTGTTGGTCAGGTTACAGACAGAGAGACAGTAGTGTTGGTCAGGTTACAGACAGAGAGAGACAGTAGTGTTGGCTAGGTTACAGACAGAGAGTCAGTAGTTTTGGCTAGGTTACAGACAGAGAGACAGTAGTGCTGGTCAGGTTACAGAGAGAGACAGTAGTGTTGGCTAGGTTACAGACAGAGAGACAGTAGTGTTGGCTAGGTTACAGACAGAGAGTCAGTAGTGTTGGTCAGGTTACAGACAGAGAGAGTCAGTAGTGTTGGCTAGGTTACAGACAGAGAGAGACAGTAGTGTTGGCTAGGTTACAGACAGAGAGTCAGTAGTGTTGGTCAGGTTACAGACAGAGAGTCAGTAGTGTTGGTCAGGTTACAGACAGAGAGTCAGTAGTGTTGGTCAGGTTACAGACAGAGAGAGTCAGTAGTGTTGGCTAGGTTACAGACAGAGAGAGACAGTAGTGTTGGCTAGGTTACAGACAGAGAGTCAGTAGTGTTGGTCAGGTTACAGACAGAGAGTCAGTAGTGTTGGTCAGGTTACAGAGAGAGAGTCAGTAGTGTTGGTCAGGTTACAGACAGAGAGACAGTAGTGTTGGCTAGGTTACAGACAGAGAGACAGTAGTGTTGGCTAGGTTACAGACAGAGAGAGACAGTAGTGTTGGTCAGGTTACAGACAGAGAGACAGTAATGTTGGCTAGGTTACAGACAGAGAGACAGTAGTGTTGGTCAGGTTACAGACAGAGAGTCAGTAATGTTGTTCAGGTTACAGACAGAGAGACAGTAGTGTTGGTCAGGTTACAGACAGAGACAGCAGTGTTGGTCAGGTTACAGACAGAGAGAGACAGTAATGTTGGCTAGGTTACAGACAGAGAGACAGTAGTGTTGGTCAGGTTACAGAGAGAGAGTCAGTAGTGTTGGTCAGGTTACAGACAGAGAGACAGTAGTGTTGGCTAGGTTACAGACAGAGAGACAGTAGTGTTGGCTAGGTTACAGACAGAGAGAGACAGTAGTGTTGGTCAGGTTACAGACAGAGAGACAGTAGTGTTGGCTAGGTTACAGACAGAGAGAGTCAGTAGTGTTGTTCAGGTTACAGACAGAGAGACAGTGGTGTTGGTCAGGTTACAGACAGAGAGAGACAGTAGTGTTGGTCAGGTTACAGACAGAGAGAGACAGTAGTGTTGGCTAGGTTACAGACAGAGAGACAGTAGTGTTGGTCAGGTTACAGACAGAGAGACAGTAGTGTTGGCTAGGTTACAGACAGAGAGACAGTAGTGTTGGCTAGGTTACAGACAGAGAAGAGAGAGTCAGTAGTGTTGTTCAGGTTACAGACAGAGAGACAGTAGTGTTGGTCAGGTTACAGACAGAGAGACAGTAGTGTTGGTCAGGTTACAGACAGAGAGAGACAGTAGTGTTGGCTAGGTTACAGACAGAGAGTCAGTAGTTTTGGCTAGGTTACAGACAGAGAGACAGTAGTGCTGGTCAGGTTACAGAGAGAGACAGTAGTGTTGGCTAGGTTACAGACAGAGAGACAGTAGTGTTGGCTAGGTTACAGACAGAGAGTCAGTAGTGTTGGTCAGGTTACAGACAGAGAGAGTCAGTAGTGTTGGCTAGGTTACAGACAGAGAGAGACAGTAGTGTTGGCTAGGTTACAGACAGAGAGTCAGTAGTGTTGGTCAGGTTACAGACAGAGAGTCAGTAGTGTTGGTCAGGTTACAGACAGAGAGTCAGTAGTGTTGGTCAGGTTACAGACAGAGAGAGACAGTAGTGTTGGCTAGGTTACAGACAGAGAGAGACAGTAGTGTTGGCTAGGTTACAGACAGAGAGTCAGTAGTGTTGGTCAGGTTACAGACAGAGAGTCAGTAGTGTTGGTCAGGTTACAGACAGAGAGAGACAGTAGTGTTGGTCAGGTTACAGACAGAGAGACAGTAGTGTTGGCTAGGTTACAGAAAGAGAATCAGTAGTGTTGGCTAGGTTACAGAAAGAGAGTCAGTAGTGTTTGTCAGGTTACAGACAGAGAGTCAGTAGTGTTGGTCAGGTTACAGACAGAGAGAGAGAGTAGTGTTGGTCAGGTTACAGACAGAGAGTCAGTAGTGTTGGCTAGGTTACAGACAGAGAGACGGTAGTGTTGGCTAGGTTACAGACAGAGAGAGACAGTAGTGTTGGCTAGGTTACAGACAGAGAGAGACAGTAGTGTTGGTCAGGTTACAGACAGAGAGACAGTAGTGTTGGCTAGGTTACAGACAGAGAGACAGTAGTGTTGGCTAGGTTACAGACAGAAAGACAGTAGTGTTGGCTAGGTAACAGACAGAGAGTCAGTAGTGTTGGCTAGGTTACAGACAGAGAGACAGTAGTGTTGGCTAGGTTACAGAAAGAGAGTCAGTAGTGTTGTTCAGGTTACAGACAGAGAGACAGTAGTGCTGGTCAGGTTACAGACAGGGAGACAGTAGTGTTGGCTAGGTTACAGACAGAGAGAGTCAGTAGTGTTGGCTAGGTTACAGACAGAGAGTCAGTAGTGTTGGTCAGGTTACAGAGAGAGAGACAGTAGTGTTGGTCAGGTTACAGACAGAGAGACAGTAGTGTTGGTCAGGTTACAGACAGAGAGTCAGTAGTGTTGGTCAGGTAACAGACAGAGAGAGTCAGTAGTGTTGGCTAGGTTACAGACAGAGAGTCAGTAGTGTTGGTCAGGTTACAGACAGAGAGTCAGTAGTGTTGGCTAGGTTACAGACAGAGAGAGACAGTAGTGTTGGCTAGGTTACAGAGAGAGAGTCAGTAGTGTTGGTCAGGTTACAGAGAGAGAGACAGTAGTGTTGGTCAGGTTACAGACAGAGAGACAGTAGTGTTGGCTAGGTTACAGAGAGAGAGTCAGTAGTGTTGGTCAGGTTACAGAGAGAGAGTCAGTAGTGTTGGTCAGGTTACAGACAGAGAGACAGTAGTGTTGGTCAGGTTACAGACAGAGAGAGACAGTAGTGTTGGTCAGGTTACAGACAGAGAGAGTCAGTAGTGTTGGCTAGGTTACAGATAGAGAGTCAGTAGTGTTGGCTAGGTTACAGAGAGAGACAGTAGTGTTGGCTAGGTTACAGACAGAGAGTCAGTAGTTTTGGCTAGGTTACAGACAGAGAGACAGTAGTGTTGGTCAGGTTACAGACAGAGAGAGACAGTAGTGTTGGTCAGGTTACAGACAGAGAGAGTCAGTAGTGTTGGCTAGGTTACAGATAGAGAGTCAGTAGTGTTGGCTAGGTTACAGAGAGAGACAGTAGTGTTGGCTAGGTTACAGACAGAGAGTCAGTAGTTTTGGCTAGGTTACAGACAGAGAGACAGTAGTGTTGGTCAGGTTACAGAGAGAGACAGTAGTGTTGGTCAGGTTACAGACAGAGAGACAGTAGTGTTGGTCAGGTTACAGACAGAGAGAGACAGTAGTGTTGGTCAGGTTACAGACAGAGAGTCAGTAGTGTTGGTCAGGTTACAGACAGAGAGTCAGTAGTGTTGGTCAGGTTACAGACAGAGAGAGTCAGTAGTGTTGGCTAGGTTACAGACAGAGAGTCAGTAGTGTTGGTCAGGTTACAGACAGAGAGTCAGTAGTGTTGGCTAGGTTACAGACAGAGAGAGACAGTAGTGTTGGCTAGGTTACAGAGAGAGAGTCAGTAGTGTTGGTCAGGTTACAGAGAGAGAGACAGTAGTGTTGGTCAGGGTACAGACAGAGAGACAGTAGTGTTGGCTAGGTTACAGAGAGAGAGTCAGTAGTGTTGGTCAGGTTACATAGAGAGAGTCAGTAGTGTTGGTCAGGTTACAGACAGAGAGACAGTAGTGTTGGTCAGGTTACAGACAGAGAGAGACAGTAGTGTTGGTCAGGTTACAGACAGAGAGAGTCAGTAGTGTTGGCTAGGTTACAGATAGAGAGTCAGTAGTGTTGGCTAGGTTACAGAGAGAGACAGTAGTGTTGGCTAGGTTACAGACAGAGAGTCAGTAGTTTTGGCTAGGTTACAGACAGAGAGACAGTAGTGTTGGTCAGGTTACAGAGAGAGACAGTAGTGTTGGTCAGGTTACAGACAGAGAGACAGTAGTGTTGGTCAGGTTACAGACAGAGAGACAGTAGTGTTGGTCAGGTTAAAGACAGAGAGAGACAGTAGTGTTGGTCAGGTTACAGACAGAGAGTCAGTAGTGTTGGTCAGGTTACAGACAGAGAGTCAGTAGTGTTGGTCAGGTTACAGACAGAGAGAGTCAGTAGTGTTGGCTAGGTTACAGACAGAGAGTCAGTAGTGTTGGTCAGGTTACAGACAGAGAGAGTCAGTAGTGTTGGTCAGGTTACAGACAGAGAGTCAGTAGTGTTGGTCGTATACCTAATTAATAAAATCATCCCTCTCTCTCCTCCACCTTTTTCTCTCTCTCTCTCTCCCACCTTTCTCTCTCTCTCTCGCTCTCCCTCTCTCCCCAACCTCTCTTTTTCTCGCTCTCTCTCTCCCCCACCTCTCTCTCCCTCTCTCTCTCTCTCTCTTTCTCCCTCTATCTCCCAACCCCTCTCTCTCTCTCTGTCCCCCACCTTTCTCTCTCTCTCTCTCTCCCTCTCTCCCCCACCTCTCTCTTTCTCACTCTCTCTCCCCCACTTCTCTCTCCCTCTCTCTCTCTTTCTCCCTCTCTCTCCCAACCCCCCCCCTCTCTCTCTCTCTCTCTCTCTCTCTCTCTCCCACCTCTCTCTTTATTTATTTCTCTCTCTCTCTCTCTTGCTCTCTCTCTCCCCCACCTCTCTCTCCCTCTCACTCTCTCTCTTTCGCCCTCTCTCTCTCTCCCCCACACCTCTCCCCCACCTCTCTTTATTTATTTCCCTCTCTCTCTCTCCCTCTCTCTCCCAACCCCCCCCCCCCCCCCCCCCCCCCCCCTCTCTCTCTCTCTCTCTCCAGCCCTGTGTGTCTGGTTACATGTATCTACTATCTGTCTTCTGTCGCCTTCGTTCGTCTCGTCAACTCACTGTGACCCCTCCGTCTGCCTGCCAGTTAAACTACGCCACAAGTTTTCAGAGACGAAATAAAGCCATATTATGTTGCGTTGTGATAACTATCTACCATGTAGCATATCTATTGTGCCCAGTCAATGGCGTTTTTTGTCTTTCAGAAGTAGTTCACTGGTTTTGTTGCGGATTGTGAAAGGCAAGCAGCGATTTCAGTTTTTCGGTTCTGTTCTTTTCATTTTCGACACCATGCTCTTTCCAACCTGAACAATTCATTATACAACCAATTTGAGAGTGTACCTAATGTACCCCATGTGAGGGATCATTCTGAATAATTCCACATGGTAAGTGCTGTACTGTGGTGCACGTTATGCTTCCTTCTATCTCTTCAGTTCAGCCCTCAATGGTTGGACTTTCTATTTTAATTTATCTAATTTATGCCTGATTGATTAGCAATGCTGTTTTTGTTTCTTTCTTCAGGAGCGTTAATTAGATATTGCAGGTTAGAGGTCGACGTACTGAAAGTTCAAGATAATCATTTATTTTTTAATTGGGGAGGCTGTCGTTATTTTGTATTTAATTTTCAAAAACGGAACATTGTTTGTGCCCCATCAGTCTGAGCGTGATGGAGTGGAGAGAGCCGAGATGGTACGTCAGAGGTGTGTGTGTGTGTTGTGTGTTTGTGTGTGTGTGTGTGTGTGTGTGTGTGTGTGTGTGTGTGTGTGTGTATTGTGAGTGTGTGTGCGTCCTTCCTGCTCTATACATTATTTGTAAATTGATGAACTCATTAGATTATAAAATAATAATACTCTATATATATATTTTTTTTAAACATTGTTTTAAAAGTATTCACCTTTGCCACAAGTGAGTGGCAGAACAGAAGTATATGAAGCCGTATTTAGACTAGTGGAATACAGCCACAGACAGAATCATAGTCAAACTAGTGGAATACAGCCACAGACAGAATCATAGTCAAACTAGTGGAATACAGCCACAGACAGAATCATAGTCAAACTAGTGGAATACAGCCACAGACAGAATCATAGTCAAACTAGTGGAATACAGCCACAGACAGAATCATAGTCAAACTAGTGGAATACAGCCACAGACAGAATCATAGTCAAACTAGTGGAATACAGCCACAGACAGAATCATAGTCAAACTAGTGGAATACAGCCACAGACAGAATCATAGTCAAACTAGTGGAATACAGCCACAGACAGAATCATAGTCAAACTAGTGGAATACAGCCACAGACAGAATCATAGTCAAACTAGTGGAATACAGCCACAGACAGAATCATAGTCAAACTAGTGGAATACAGCCACAGACAGAATCATAGTCAAACTAGTGGAATACAGCCACAGACAGAATCATAGTCAACCTAGTGGAATACAGCCACAGACAGAATCATCGTCAAACTAGTGGAATACAGCCACAGACAGAATCATAGTCAAACTAGTGGAATACAGCCACAGACAGAATCATCGTCAAACTAGTGGAATACAGCCACAGACAGAATCATAGTCAAACTAGTGGAATACAGCCACAGACAGAATCATAGTCAAATTAGTTGAATGAGAGCAGTGCACTGTGAATGATAATTTACATGACATAAGTTTAAGCTATACATGTTCATCATGCCACACTTACTGCATTGGACACCTGGCAGGAATGCAGGACTTTAGATGTCTTCCCATTTAAAACACATTGAGATCCTCAATCTCCTGAAACGATCCTCATCTGAATGCAGTGCTCCATATCAGAATGTGATTGGGTAAAGGGAACATGGGGATAATCAGAATGTGATTGGGTAAAGGGAACATGGGGATAATCAGAATGCGATTGGGTAAAGGGAACATGGGGATAATCAGCATGTGATTGGGTAAAGGGAACATGGGGATAATCAGAATGTGATTGGGTAAAGGGAACATGGGGATAATCAGAATGTGATTGGGTGAAGGGAACATGGGGATAATTTGAATAAACAGGAACACAAAAATTGTTTTATTTGTAAATGATTTATTATGGATCCCCGTTAGTTCCTGCCAAGGCAGCTGCTACTCTTAAGGCAGTAATATACATTGTAATTCAATTGTTAAACATTAAAATACATTTCACAACAGATTTCACAATACATTAAGTGTGTTCCCTCCGGCCACTTCTCTACTACCACCAGTGGCGGCTCCTGAAAAAATTCTCAGGAGGGGCAATTTTTCTGATGATTTAGGTGACCTACACACATTTAAAAAAAGATATGTCCAGCAACAACATGAAGACAGGGGCAGCATATAAGTCAATACCAGAAGCATTTATTGACTGATCTGGGGAGATGGATTCCAGTTTCTGTGACAGATTATAAATAATCTCTGATGCCTTTGTTATATTAGCTTTTGGTTGAATGTACTGTCGTAGTAAATATATAATGTTATAGCTTGGTCTGACTAAAATCTTGTGCATGACCCATTTTGTGTTGGGCGTTTGTTTTCAATCAATGCTGTTCCTATCCTATAACAATGGACAAAAGAGTCCTATCTTGTCAGCCTTGTCAGCAGGTGGCCAAGGACAACACCCACGCCATAGGTCTCTCAGTTCTTCCAACTCACGAGTTCTTGCTCTGAGGACACACACACACATACACACACATCATCACTGATAACACACACACACACACACACACACACACACATCATCACTGTTAAACACACACACACACACAAAAAAATCCCCTCTCTTTAGGCTGAACATTTGAAGACAGAGAACCCGACTCAGAGCCAATGCAACAGTGGAGGGGACCTCGCCCAACTCATCAGGACCAATCAGAAGATCAGAACTACTAGATTCAACCTACATCATTTATTGTATAAAATGTCTGCACACAATGTTTTCGGGGCTCTCTTCAGATAGCTCCCTAAGAGTTTGACGAACGAGTCCGTGCACGCGATTCCAGATATCTTTACCTCTGAATAAACTGCCTTTATTATACCATATCCACCCTGTCCAAAGTCTCTACTTGGTCTCAGTTCTCCAGTAAACTTGTGATTATCAACAGTACACAACGGTAACAAACAATTGGGGGAACTCACGGGGCAGATAGTAAGGTCGCAGTGACACAGAAAGCAGTTCAATGTCGGGGGTACAGAGTCGCTCTCTTACCAGGATCGATTTTCCCTGTGACTGTCAGATCGCGGTCCGCTCTGACCAGGGTGAAGCCGGCCGGCTCCACTTCTCTGTCCGGGACTCTGTCATCCAGCCAAGTCTCCCAGCTGTATTGGATTCCGCTGCCAGCAGCGTTTTCATTATTTAGTCCGTTCGTAGCGGGTATGTACACGATCAACAAGATCAGTCCAAAACCCAACCCACCACTGGAAATCCATGGTTGGCAGAATGTTTGTAAACTAAGTGTACAAATTAAAAACATAAAATAACGCCACTAAGTGTACAAATTAAAAACATAAGATAACGCCACATGCAGGTCGCAACAGAGACGCTGCTAGCCGCTATTTTCTTAGTTACGTTCATGGTTACGTCACGTATGACGAAAGCGCGTAAGTGCAAGCCCTCAGACACCCATAGAGATTGTATTGAAAGCTTTGAAATTTGAAAAAAATAGATTTTACATGACAGGCTATGAGAGACTTCTGGGCGATTTTCAACCTGACTGAAATCGCCCCAAAAACGGGCGGGGCCATTTGAAGCACGACTTTAGCCTGATTTGACATTTAGTGGCAGTCAGATCAGATTAGAACACTGATAACTACTGTTGCCGTGATATAATTGATTAGAAAAAAAATCCCTTCCTTTTCCCGTTTGGCAGTGCGTCGCCCATATCGCCCTATTGAACAGGCCGTCCCTGACTACCACACACAATCCAGGTGTACCTGTGTGTATAGTGTGTATGTTATGTGTGTTTGTACCTGTGTGTTACTCTTCACAGTCCTCGCTGTTCAATAAGGTGTATATATATATATTTTTTTTTTGTATCTGATTTTACTGTTTGCTTGAGTTACTGTCCGCCTCCCATAGTCTGTTCTGGACTTGGTGACTGTGAAGAGACCTCTGGTGGCATGTCTTGTGGGGTATGCATGGGGTGTCTGAGCTGTGTGCCAGTAGTTTAAACAGACACCTCGGTGCATTCAACATGTCAATACCTCTCATGAATACAGGTAGTGATGAAGTCAATGTCTCCTCCATTTTGAGAAATGAGAGATTGACATGCATATTATTATTAATGTTAGCTCTGCGTGTACATTTAAGGGCCAGCCGTGCTGCCCTGTTCTGGGCCAGTTGCAATTTTCCCAAGTCTGTCTTTGTGGCACCTGACCACACTACTGAAAGGTAGTCCAGGTGCGACAAAACTAGGGCCTGTAGGACCTGCCTTGTTGATAGTGTTGTTAAGAAGGCAGAGCTGCACTTTATTATAGACAGACTTCTCCCCATCTTAGCTACTGTTGTATCAATATGCTTTGACCATGACCGTTTACAATCCAGGGTTACTCCAAGCAGTTTAGTCTCCTCAACATGCTTGAATTCCACATTATTCATTACAAGATTTAGCTGAGGTTTAGGGTTTAGTGAATGATGTTGTCCCAAATGCAATGCTTTTAGTTTTAGAAATATTTAGGACTAACTTATTTCTTGCCACCCATTCTGAAACTAACTGCAGCTCTTTGTTAAGTGTTGCAGTGATTTCACTCGCTGTAGTAAGTGGCGTGTATAGTGTTGAGTCATCCGCATACATAGACACACTGGCTTTACTCAGAGCCAGTGGCAGGTCATTTGTAAAGATTGAAAAGATTAAGCCCTGGGGAATGCCTGATTCTACCTGGATGTTGTTGGAGAGGCTACCATTAAAGATCACCATCTGTGTTCTGTCAGACAGGTAACTCTTTATCCACAATATAGCAGGGGGGTGCAAAGTCATAACATCTACGTTTTTCCATCAGCAGACTATGATCGATAATGTCAAAAGCCGAACTGAAGTCTAACAAAACAGTATCGTATCTGAAGATTATGCCTTTGTTAAATGTTTTTCATGACGAAATGGAATGTTGGTTGTTTAGGCCAGAGGGGGGATGGTTTATGATGTTATTTGAAATGTGCCGCTTGGAGGGTGACGCCCGAGGGGAGACTGGTGATTGGCCAGAAGAGGGGAGTCACTCCTCTTTTTGCATTGTTTATAAATAGGGGGTAAACGATGAGACGGCAGAACGGTCATAGCAATCTGGGAGCCGTTCTCCGGACATCGCGAGTCTGTGTCTATGCTGTAAATTCGTGATTTTAATAAAAGCCTCTAACACGATGCAGCGCAGCATGGCGAACTCTTTGTTGACAAGCAATAATTGCCACCATTCATCATATACGACATAATGGCGCCCAACGTGGGGCTGGTTTTGCGTCTCTTCCTTGTTTCAGTCAACCGCCGGCCTAACTCTCTCTGAAGCATGGCCGAAAAAGGGTGAGTGTGTTCTTACCGCTTCGGAGTTTGTTGGATTGGATATGACTTGTGTACACTGAACGGATGTTCCATATGACCTGGCCTCGGTGGTGTTATTGCTGGTCGACTGGAGTCTGCTAAAATTTATTCCATTGAAACGGCAGATAATTGGAAGTTTTTAGAGCATTAAACGGTAGGATTTAAGTATTGAAGTGACGATTAAGGCAGATATGCGCATTCTTTAGGGCACTGTACCGCTTTAAGACCTCCAGGGGGGGCCATTTTAGATGTCGGGCCGACAAATCCGTTTACACGATAGAATGGGTGGACGGTGGGTTTCTTTTCTTACAGAGAGCTCGGATTCATGGGGTTTATCTGATTGTAATTATGATTTGACTCTCGTCCGACGGGGCGTTTGATTGGGTCTGATTTCTCGGTGTAATGGTCATTAGTCCCGGTAGCAAAAACGGTAGGATAAATATGTTAAAATTGATAGGGCAGTGCAGGGTTTGTTACATGTTGTAGGCTGCAGTTGGCTAGAGGCTAATGCTACAAGGCTAAATGGGAGTGTGTTTCATGCTACATGGTACATCGTGGCTAGAGGCTAATGCTAATGCTAATTGTGTTGCGTGCTACATGCTAACGTATCCTTAGAGATTCCATTGCGATGGATTAAAGTCTCTTAAACTTGTCACTGTCTGTAAGTCAGGTTGTATGTTTTGTGAGCGCTGTTAAATGTTGTTTGACTATAAGGGGGAAATGGGAAGTTACAGCTGGCTGTTATTCTTTCTGTTTGGGGAGAGAGAGTAGAGAATCATTCTTTTACGGGGAAAAGGTATTTTTGAATGGTTGTGCGCATGCGTTTAATTTTGCGACATTACACTACAGAAAGGGGAGTTTATGGCACGAGATTAGGGAACGTTTTGTTTTACGGCACTAGACGGCACCACGATGGGATGCTGCAACTCAAGCATGAGGTTAAAATGATATTTGCGCATGCGTGGGATTCTGCAAAACAACACATTGGTTAAACTGCAGGGGGAGACAGAGGAACACAGACGACGGAACAAATACGCATAAAGAGATTTTAACACGATGATTCTAGTTTAAACTGCGATTGGTTAAAGATGAAACTTGTTTTGTAGCCTATTGAATTTATAAATTAAATATAGGATAACGGATTATAATAGATTGAATTAAATAATTAAATGACGGATTAAAAGCAAAATGTTTTTGGGCGATCTATAATTAGTCCTGAGTTAAAGTCTTAGAGCGAATGTAGAACGAATGAATATTGAATGGTTGGAAATACTCAGTGATGGCATGAACTACTAAAAGCTGTTCTTTTCTTGTGTCTTTGTCCCTTGTCATGAGAGACAGGAGAGAGGGGGAGCGAGGAGATACAGGAAGTGATCACGTCACGTGGCAGAGGATCAAGTCAAAAAGGTTTTGGTACTGATTATGGTTACAAAATCTTTCCCTAACAGGATATGTGATGTTATGACCATTTCGCATAAGCTTGGCAAACTGATTCATTAAAAATTGCATTTTGGAAGCTGTGTATCACTGGGGTTTAATTACAGATGTGTTGGGAATCCAGGATGGATTGAGGATTCTTCTGTAAATTTATGATAATTAGGGGTTAGAGCAAGGGGTTAAAGGCTTTGTTTTTGGGATTGCTTTGAAGTTGACTAATTTACTTGCATTTGATGGGTTGTGGTAATATACTCAACACTAATTGATAAGTTGGTGACATAGGATATAGGAATAAAATTGGGTTTAATTATTCAGGATTTATTTGGAGTTGTTAGGGTTATATTAATAATTTAAGGGGGTAAGCTTTAGGTTATACAGTCTAGAATAACATAGTTCACAATAAAGGAATAGAAAGGCTTGTTACAATGGGGAAAAAGATATCAGGACTATGAAAGTCAATACACGGGTTGAAATAGTGGTAATCCTTTAATTAAAGTGTGGCTAGGTTATCCGGCAAGTGAAACAAAAGTTGCCCTTCATTCTCAAACAGAAATTGATAAAATATGTCAGCGATAAGATAGGTTTAAAAAGTAGAGCTTAGGGATGTTTATTCTCAGCGTACAAGGATCATCCAGGGGTGATTATGGCATCAGAGATGAAGACGAATACAAGCAGAAACGACGATGAAGATGAATCAAAACTCCAGAAGGAAGAAAAACCGAGATGTCTGGAAACGAAGAGAAGAATGAGGTTCGGAAAGATGAAGATAACACGACTGGATGAAGACCTCAAGAATTGAAGGAGAAGAATAATACAGTGAGGCCAAAGGAAAGGCCACTGGTAAGAAGGATGATATTTCAAGAACAGAACTTAGAAGATAACCTTTTGAAGAATACTGATAGGTCCACAACGAGAAGAACCGGACGAAGAAAACTCTATCAAATACAACTTATAACTGGTGGTGGAGAAGAAGAAAAGAAGTGTTGGTTATGAAGAATCAGAGTGAATCAAATCAACAATCACTGTTACAGCTTTAACTGAACAATATCAAAGACAATTGTACCAGCCAAGGGGGGACCAGATGTTCCATATCGACTGTCAGTTTCTGGACAGACACAGAATTGGAGAAGAAGAAACAGAGGAAGATCAACGAGCAAATGAAGATCACCTGTGCTTCAGGTGAACACTAAATATTCTAGAGTGCCGAGAATATCCGGAAGGGGTGCATTGCTGAGAGCATCGATTAGAGAAGAAGAGAAAATAGCTAACAGTTGAAACAACCGACCATTAGAAGGGATAGTGAATAGGGGAAAACTTATCTGGGTTTAGGCCTAAAGAGGTTAAACATCTCACTAATTGATAACGAATTAGGATAGGGATTTGAGGTAGTAAAACAGTTAATCAAAATAGACATACTAATATTAGAAGATACTGTTATTGCAGTGTTGGGAAGAGAATTGAATTGTACAATAAGATGTACACTAGACTGTCTAAGACAATCTGTCTGAAAAGTTAAAAGGGGTGATTATTATTCTGGGTTACATCCTTACACCAAGAGATTTGAGGTTAGGCTAAAAGGTGTTTAGTCGTTTTGCCAAGTCTGTGTGTAATGAGTCAGAAGCAGGTGGGGAACTTTCCCAATCACATATTCCAAAAATTTGGGGGTAAGAGATTTTGTCAATAAATCAGGGGAAAAGGTTTTAAATGTTATGAGAGAAAAGATTAGATTAAAATAAGTTAGGAGTAGATTAGGGTTGGAAGAACTCTGAGACAGTAAGCTAAGTTTCAAAGTTAGTAGTAAGACAGAGAGAGAACAGTGAGGAAGGACATTTTAAAGTTTAGTGGGAAGATATGGTAGGAGTTTAAATCGGTTAGGAGCAGATGCATTGAGAAAGTATGTGTTGCTGAATGATTTGAGGGTGATTGAGTATCTATATTTACAGTTTCCAGCAGGGAGATCAAGGTCATTATAGGTGTATTTTGTGTAATCAAAAGTTTGAAAGTCAGGGATTTAGAGATAGGACTGAGATTTAGGGAAAAAGTGACACTAGTGGTGATGGATGGAAGTACAAGGAAGGAGTTCAAAGTCTTAGGGGAAAACTGGGGGAAAACTAGGAGTAAATAAGGACATTAACATTTCAGTCTATTATAACAACAGGGAGAAGCAATTTAACTCTTTCAACATTGATAGGTATTAAAGTCATAAATATATCGCATTTGATTATAAGGAAACCAATACAGCACCAATTTTAGGGGGAAAATACTTATTAGGGTTTAGGATGGGGACGTTTCTCCCATATGGAGAGATAATTATGGAGAATAAGTATTGTTATCAGGATCAGGACCAGGAGTAAAAGGAGGTATAGTTTAGAAGAGGGTTAGGAGGGACTGTTCACTTATGTTGCGTAATGTTACAGAGAAAGGTCAGGGAGAATATGTGTACTTATCTAGTGCAAGCATTAGAATTTGTTCCGGTTCAGAATGATTGGGTAAAGGGCTATGTGATTCATAGAGTAATGCTTATAATGGAAGAGTTGAGGTCTGTTCAAGCTTCCGCAGTCACCGAAGGAGTTCAGGAAGAGTAGATTACAGTCACTCCAACAGTAGATAAGACACAGAGGATAATGGGAATGGGAACTTTTGCACTAGAAGTAATTAGGGTTGATACAGCAGCTAAATCAACTACTTTAAGGGTAACTTTGGAAGGGATTAATGATACGATGTAGGGAGTATGACATCGACAACAACTTTTCTGAAATTAATGACTCAGGAGTTTATGTTACGGATGGAGAGGGCTGTCAATGATAGTACGAATAGGATTAAAATAGGAGAGCAGATAGAAACAATATAGATTAATCTGAAATGGAGAATAGAGATTCATCATGGAAGCTGCAGGATGGGGTCTTTTGATTTTGATGACAGAGGGGGGGGGCATCTGATCAGTGCTGCTCGTTCCTCTGTTGTGAAAGTTAGAGATAGATTAACTCATTCTGTAAGAATCAGTGAGGAATCTTGAGGGTTGATGTCTGTTGGGGATGCCAGCCCAAGACGTGTTAGACGGTCGCGCGGCCTCTGGCAGGTGTGGGTCAGGGTTATGCTTTGTCATGGCTGTGGTATCGGCAACAGTCATTGACAGATAAAATAATGTAGTTGTCAGACCAGTAGGGTTTAAGTGTTCTTGGGTAAATGGATTACCCTATGGGAATTGTTAAATGGGAAAGGAAAATCAGGTAACAACGGTACCCTGAAGTATTCAGGTGAAATATTGAGGGCTAAAAGTTGTTGTTATTCTAATAAAACATATGAGGTAAGGGGTATGTTTATGGGAAGATCAGAGTGTGATGTTATATGATAACCTGGGATAAATATGACCTTAAGGGTAGTAATGACAAATAATAGGTTACTTTTTATATATCAGGTAGTAAGAAGAGCAAGACTTTGAGGGTTAAAAGATTAGCTTTTGACTGACAATGTGACTATGGGAATTTTAGAGATATTTGGTGGGTTTGTGATGATAGAGTATATTCTTACCCTATGGGGATAGGATGTTGTTACAGGTCAACGTTTAAGCTTCCATATGAGTTTTTTACCATTAAAAGAGGAGTGGTACCAACACAGAAATTTGAAACTAGAGTTCAAAATAGGATGAAAAGGGACATGTCATAGTCTTCAAGTCTATCATTGAAGGATGAATTGAAGGGAGAAGGGGGGACTTTATTCATGGTATGGTGTAACATTTGGGAAGATAATATTGATAAATATTAGTTATACTTTGAGTCCAGATAGTTCCGATAATATCACTAGTGTTATAGATGCTTTGAAGAATATAAGGGATGCTTTTGGGAGATCTGAGAAAGCTGGATGGTCAGCGAAGTCTTGGTTGCAAGATCAGTTAGGTCCAATAGGGGCAGTGATGGTGCAGATTTTAGTCGCAGCTCTGATAGCGTTGTGTGTCATGTTTTGCTTTTGTACTTTGTTACTGACCTTTGCAAAAGCTATGATATTAAGATGGGTTGGTGTTGTGATGCCTGGAGACAACACTCAGATGCCGTTGTTGATTGTTCCTGATCTGGACGAAGATGGACGAGGGGATCTAGATGGACTACTGATGGATAAATATCCTTTTTCATTATTTGATCATTAAAAAAAAAAAATCCCAATATTAGTGTGATGTTTAGTATGATTTATGAATCAAGGGGGGAATGGGTTTATGTGATTCATGCATCATTTATGTATCATTTTTTAAATTCTTAGGTGAAATGGAGGTTTAATTTGAAAATGTTGTTTTGCAAAAGATACTGTTTGGTCGTTTATTTTCTTGTCATTCCAGAAGCATTTGGGAGAACATGTGGAGATTGGAATACTCAAACAAAGACAATATGAAGGGACAATATGACTGGAGGAGATGAAACAAGGAGGGTGTGGCTGATTCCATCATCAACAAGTCCATTGGAAGTCAAGACTACGGGGAGATGAAGTGTAGTGGACTACATTCCAGTATCGGCAATGAAATATAGACATGTGTAATACATAATTGTGTCATATTCTTAGGTATTAATTTTGGTAGAATGATGTTTGATGTTATGGAATGCAGATGAGGATCTTAGATGCTTTTGTTTATTTCGATGGGGTTTAGGGACAGAAGGTCTAGGAAGGGAGAGATTCATTGTACGATTCGATGGGTTGACCAGTCGTACAATGGATATTTATGGATAGGATTTTGTTTACATGTGTATTTAATTACATCATAGTTTCAAATGAAATGCATTTACATGGTTAATGAGGTTATCTGGAGTACCGACGGTGGTTGCCTGGGGCAGAGGGACCGTGAGAGAATTTTACTGTCTTGATTGATATGGATGGATGGCTGCTGGACAGTTTTTCGCTCTTACACTCCATAGAGATTTCTTCATATGTCATAGTAATGTATTCACACTTCATAAACAGGTATTTCATAGAAAGGTATTTACACTCTAGAGGAGAATGTGTTTGGTTTAATGTTAAAGATACTCAATGAGATAGATGGTTAATAGTCATAATCTTATTCTGTTTGGTTTCGAGACGTTTATTTCGTCTCGAAAGGGGGGAATATCGTATCTGAAGATTATGCCTTTGTTAAATGTTTTTCATGACGAAATGGAATGTTGGTTGTTTAGGCCAGAGGGGGGATGGTTTATGATGTTATTTGAAATGTGCCGCTTGGAGGGTGACGCCCGAGGGGAGACTGGTGATTGGCCAGAAGAGGGGAGTCACTCCTCTTTTTGCATTGTTTATAAATAGGGGGTAAACGATGAGACGGCAGAACGGTCATAGCAATCTGGGAGCCGTTCTCCGGACATCGCGAGTCTGTGTCTATGCTGTAAATTCGTGATTTTAATAAAAGCCTCTAACACGATGCAGCATGGCGAACTCTTTGTTGACAAGCAATAATTGCCACCATTCATCATATACGACAACAGCTCCCACAATCTTTTTAACATCAATTTCTCTCAGCCAATCATCAGTCATTTGTGTAAGTGTCATGCATGTTGAATGGCCTTCCCTATAAGCGTCATGAAATTATGTTGTCATTTTTTTTATTGTAAAATAGCATTGTATCTGGTCAAACAGCATTTTTTCCAAAAGTTTACTCAGGGGTTGGAAACAGGCTGATTGGTCGGCTATTTGAGCCAGTAAAGGGGGCTTTACTATTCTTAGGTAGCGGAATGACTTTTGCTTCCCTCCAGGCCTGAGGGCACACACTTTTTTGTGAGCTTAGATTGAAGAGATGGCAAATAGGAGTGGCAATATCGTCCGCTATCATCCTCAGTAATTTTCCATCCAACTTGTCAGACCCAGGTGGCTTGTCATTGTTGATAAACAACAATAATATTTTCACCTCTTCATCACTCAATTTACGGAATTCAAAATGAAACAATGTGTGGAACAACAGTATGCCCTCAGATACAGAGCAGTAACACAGGCTCCCACGTGGCATTAATTGGAAAGAAAAGCAGTAAATTGATTTTTAATTGTTCACCTCCCGCATTCATCCACAAGTCTACCCTCATTAGTTTTTTTCTATCTCTCTCTCTCTCTCTCTCTCTCTCTCTCTCTCTCTCTATTTCTCTCTTTCTCTGTCTTCCTCTCTCTTCCCTTTACTTAATGCAACGTGTTTAGAGCTGCAATGCAGTAAGCAGCCATTTCCGAGGGCAGAAGAAGATTGATTGATTCAACATTGGAGGGGGAAAAAAAGAAAGGAAGCAGAGCTTGGCTCTAACTGTCTGTAATGATTTCTCTATTTATTACAGAACGGAGAAATCAGAGTCTGGCTCTTGTCACGTCTCCTCCCATTGCTCCCCTCCGGTGCTCTGATTCGCCGGTCTACTGAGCCGCCGGTCTGAGCGCACCACTTCGGCAACACCGGAATGGAAAACCAACGCACCCTAATCACCTCCAGCGCACCTGCACCTCATCATCTCATCGCCATCGGACCAAGCCAGGATAGCGCTGATGTGTTTTGCTACTGAAGGGAAAGGCGCTGGATTGGAGTCCGCGGCGCTTCCCTACTCCACCTTCTTCGCTCGGGTTCAGGGTGGTGTTCGATCATCCCACGGAGGGAAAGGACGGGGGGTGAGCGTCTCATCCGGCTACAACGGGGAGAGGAGGCCACGTTCGAGTAGGTCCTGATCTTTCGCACGGTGGTGGCGTCTTCCGGCTGGAATGAGCGTGCTCTGCGCACGGCCTTCAGGAGAGACTTACGGGAGGACATCACGACGGAACTCGCATGTCGGTACTACGAGATGGCCCTTGATACCCTCATCGCCACGTCTATCCGTCTTGACGACATGTTGAGAGACCGACGGTGTTCCCAACACCACCCAGAGCCTCGACGCTCACCTCATCTGAACTATGGAAGCCGCCCTGACTCCGAGTCCTCACCCATGGAGGTGGGCAGCACCCCCTACATCACCACGGACCACAGATCTCCTGGCGGCTCCCTATCTAGGCGGTATGACTCCCATCGCCGCTCCGTGAGTGTTCCGTCATCACCTTAACGGTGAATGGTTCTTCCTTCTCTTCGCATTCCACGGCAATGATAGACTCCGGATCAGCGGGGAACCTTATCGATAGCGAGCTGATCTCTGAATGGGGGTTGCCCACCGTGCCACTGCCTTCTCCGCTACACGTCACCTCGCTGGACAATAAACCCCTTGGATCAGGCACCATTATGGACGTCACTCTCCCCATCACCATCACCCCTTCACCGGATCATCTTGGGATTGCCCAGGCTTAGTCTACACAACCCCACCATCAATTGGATCACCAAGAGGATCACAGCCTGGTCCCCCTCATGCCAGAGGACCTGCCTGCCGGTGGTTTGTTGTTGCACGTCAGTGGAGAGTCCGGAGTCCGCCCTCCAGCACAACCTTCCACGTGAGTACGCAGATCTCTCCGATGTCTTCTCTGCCTCCAAGGCTAAGTGTCTCCCTCCTCACAGGCCCTGGGACTGCGCCATTGATCTGCTGGAGGGACAACACCCCCCGACGAGTCGCATTTACTCCCTCTCCATAGCGGAGACTGAGGCCATGGAGAAGCATGTGGCGGAGACCCTGAAACAGGGGTTCATCAGACGCTCTACCTCTTCTGCCTCCGCCAGCTTCTTCTTCATGGCCAAAAAAGACGGAGGACTGAGGCCGTGCATTGACTACCAGGGGCTGAACGCAGTCACCACCAAGTACCGGTACCCACTCCCTCTGGTTCCGTCGGCCATCGAAAAGCTGCGAGGGGCCCGGTACTTTATCAAGTTGGACCTGAGGAGTGCCTACAACCTGATCCGAATCCGGGAAGGAGACGAGCGGAAGACGGCATTCAGCCGGGTCACTATGAATACTGCGTCATGCCCTACAGCCTCGCCAACGCACCTTCTGTGTTCCAGTCATTCGTCAATGACGTGTTCCGAGACATGCTGAGTAGACAGGTGGTGGTGTACGTCGACGATATCCTGATCTACTCGGCTACGTTCGAGGAGCACGTCAGGGACGTCCGAGCGGTCCTACTCCGCCTCCGGGAACACAGCCTGTTGGTGAAGGGGAAGAAATGCGAATTCCACCAACAGGCCATCTCCTTCCTGGGATACCGGATCAGTCCTCAGGGGGTGTTCATGGAAGGAGCGAAGACGGACGCCGTCAGGTCATGGCCAGTCCCCACCACCATCAAGGGCCTACAGAGCTTCCTGTATGTGTGTGTGTGTGTGTAGGTGTGCATGTATGTGTGTTTGCGTGTGTGTGTGTGTGTGTGTGTGTGTGTGTGTGTGTATGTGTGCGTGTTCAGAGGGTAATGCTGATCTAATTATTTACTGCTCTGATTGAGCTGCAGATACCTCACTACTGTAACTGAGCGCTGCGGAGTCGGCACGTTCTGGGACAGGGCCAAGACGGGGGGAATGGAGCATCTCTTTAGACTTTGGGACAGGGCCAAGACGGGGGGAATGGAGCATCTCTTTAGACTTCTGGGACAGGGACAAGGCAGTAGGGGGAATGGAGCATCTCTTTAGACTTCTGGGACAGGGCCAAGGCAGTAGGGGGAATGGAGCATCTCTTTAGACTTCTGGGACAGGGCCAAGGCAGTAGGGGGAATGGAGCATCTCTTTAGACTTCTGGGACAGGGCCAAGGCAGTAGGGGGAATGGAGCATCTCTTTAGACTTCTGGGACAGGGACAAGGCAGTAGGGGGCATGGAGCATCTCTTTAGACTTCTGGGACAGGGACAAGACAGTAGGGGACTAGTGGTGAATGGGTGCCAGGATGGGTGCCAGCCCAGTCGAGGGTTGCTTACCAAATGGCAACCTATTCCCTATATAGTGCCTATATGTGCTCTGGTCCAAAGTAGTGCCCTATAAGGTGAATAGTGTGCCATTTGGGATGCAGTCAGGATGCATCTCATACTGTACAGTCACAGTGCCATGACATCTGTTCCACCCACTGGGATGATGGCATCTCTTGTATTATGGCATCTGTTCCACCCACTGGGATGATGACATCTCTTGTATTATGGCATCTGTTCCACCCACTGGGATGATGACATCTCTTGTATTATGGCATCTGTTCCACCCACTGGGATGATGACATCTCTTGTATTATGGCATCTGTTCCACCCACTGGGATGATGACATCTCTTGTATTATGGCATCTGTTCCACCCACTGGGATGATGACATCTCTTGTATTATGACATCTGTTCCACCCACTGGGATTATGGCATCTCTCTATTATATACCCTCTCTGTGAAATGCTGTAGGATTTTGCAGAGTGAAAATGATAAAAAAAACATGTTATCTCCCCATGTTCTTTCCCCATGTTCTTTCCCCATGTTCTTTCAGCAGTGTGTTTGTATGTTGTTATCTCTGTATTGGAGAGAGCCCAACCATCCCATTTTCTATTTGACTAAAACATCACCATATTTCACAAAGCTATCGAATCAACTCGGTATTATTTGAATCCATTTCAGCTGATTTACTCTTGAAAAATATCAACGTACTGTAGCGCAGCCTATTTCAACATCTCCCAGCTACACACATTCAGAGAGACATTTTTTGTCATCACATCAAAATAATATACATATTCTTCACATGCAGCTGGAAATCAATCAGAGACAGACAAATGATATTCAATATAAAATGGCAGCTGCCAGTGAGGTAATATGATTGTGCTGCCTGTATGTGACTTTTCTCTACAGTCTAGATTCCACCCAGCAAAACCCTGACCTTTTGAAGAATCATTATAATACCTTCTAATCTAAATCAACACAATACCTTCTAATCTAAATCATTATAACACCTTCTAATCTGAATCATTATAACACCTTCTCATCTGAATCATTATAACACCTTCTAATCAGAATAGTTGAGGTTGAAAGGGCAGGGCGTACGCGGGACGATAATGAGATCATTTCAAGGGCTTCCTGCCTCTCTTCTCTGCCTGCCTGTGGGAATTTGTGCCCTCTGGAATGGAATCAACACAATATCCGAGCGCCAGCCACGTTCATTATCATGTGCATTTCAAAATAGTCAGATAAGAGAGAGCATTTTCATATTTTTTTTTTTTTTTTTGCTCACTGGTCTATAGCCACGGCAGAGTGTTGGTGGTGGCATGTGTTCAGAATCAGAGCTTGACTCGGGCTGAAATAAGTGCTCATTTTGGGTGCCGGTACTTAGCTCTGGTGAGCTCCTGCCCAAGTCAAACGTTCTGTTATGATGCCAGAATGCAAGAGAGGCTGCGCTATGTCAAATCAAATCAAATCAAATGTTATTGGTCACATGCGCCGAATACAACAGGTGCAGACATTACAGTGAAATGCTTACTTACAAGCCCTTAACCAACAGTGCATTTATTTTTAACAAAAAAAAAGTTAAAATAAAACAACAACAAAAAAAGAGCAGAAGTAAAATAAAATAACAAAATGTCCTGTATGTAGTGAATGGCAATACTGTAGACTGTTGTTGAGCACAAGGTGAAGATGAGCAAGTTCTGTTTTTCTGCGTTACCATTTAATGATCCATTCATGTGGAACGATCAAGACGCAGTAGTTGAAGATAGAGACGTAGCCTACATATTTGGAAATTGTTTACGTCGCGGCCGTTGAAAACGATCAATGACACATTCCCAAATATGTTTCCTCATCAGGAAACAAACAACATTTCAGAAATTCAGATCCCTTTTTTAAAAACAGTAAGATAATTTGGTGCATCATGGGATCAGGCAGTACCTCTTTATATAATGGAGCCTCTACATACAGTACATTGTATCACTGTACCCATAGGCCTACCCGTCAGAAAAAAAAAGAGAATATCCTTTGTGCAACAGTGACATCTTTTGGTTCAATATATCGCTGCTGGTAGTTGTGGAAGGATGTGTGAGGTCCAGGTCCACATTTCATCAATGATTCAGTATTACTATGTTATTATCATTCGGTAATCATATTAAAGATGAAAATCATTATTATTTAAATGATCTTAACTGATCTACAACAAAAAACAAAGGGAGTAAATGTATCCGGTAACAATTAGTCAATCGTATTCCATTCACCCAGCTCCACGGAACATCGACAGGTTTAGGCTACTACATGATTCTAGAATTTGCCCTGTACCCATCATGAGTTAGCTACACCTTGCCTACGAATTAAAGTTTATAACGTAGGTTATAAAGGTCGAGAGACAAATTGGAGTAATCAAGCTGACAGATAGTGTCACATTCAATACTACCTTGCACACTCTTTCCTGCATCTAGCTGATCTAGGGTGTAATCAATGTAGAGCCATAATAATGACACTTAATTCTATTAAAAAAATATGAGGTTTTTTTTTCTGCAATCTAAGCATACGTCTTGAGCTGTCTCCTCCCGACTGATGGTTATTTTTTAAAAGAAACTAAATATGAATCTCTGCATCTCTGCTAAAATCTGGGTAAAAGATTGAAAGGAATGTGTGTCTTATTCAGTACATTTACTGAGGAAGGGGGTAGAGATAGGGTAGAGGTAGGGGTAGAGGTAGGGGTAGAGGTAGGGTAGAGGTAAGGGGTAGAGGTAGGGGGTAGAGGTAGGGTAGAGGTAGGGGTAGAGGTAGAGGTAGAGGTAGGGGGTAGAGGTAGGGGTAGAGGTAGGGGTAGAGGTAGAGGTAGGGGGTAGAGGTAGGGGGTAGAGGTAGGGGGTAGAGGTAGAGGTAGGGTAGAGTTGGGGTAGAGGTAGGGGTAGAGGTAGGGGTAGAGGTAGGGGTAGAGGTAGAGGTATGGTAGAGGTAGGGTAGAGGTAGGGTAGAGGTAGGGTAGAGGTAGGGGTAGAGGTAGGGGTAGAGGTAGGGTAGAGGTAGGGGTAGAGGTAGGGGTAGAGGTAGGGTAGAGGTAGGGGTAGAGGTAGGGTAGAGGTAGGGTAGAGGTAGGGGTAGAGGTAGGGGTAGAGGTAGAGGTAGGATAGAGGTAGGGGTAGAGGTAGGGTAGAGGTAGGGGTAGGGTAGAGGTAGGGGGTAGAGGTAGGGTTGAGGTAGGGGGTAGAGGTAGGGGTAGAGGTAGGGGTAGAGGTAGGGTAGAGGTAGGGTAGAGGTAGGGGGTAGAGGTAGGGGATAGAGGTAGGGGTAGAGGTAGGGGTAGAGGTAGGGGGTAGAGGTAGGGGTAGAGGTAGGGTAGAGGTAGGGGGTAGAGGTAGAGGTATGGTAGAGGTAGGGGTAGAGGTAGAGGTAGGGTAGAGGTAGGGGGTAGAGGTAGAGGTAGAGGTAGGGTAGAGGTAGGGGTAGAGGTAGAGGTAGGGTAGAGGTAGGGGGTATAGGTAGAGGTATGGGTAGGGTAGAGGTAGGGTAGAGGTAGGGGTAGAGGTAGGGGGTAGAGGTAGGGGTAGAGGTAGGGGGTAGAGGTAGGGGTAGAGGTAGGGGGTAGAGGTAGGGGGTAGAGGTAGGGGTAGAGGTAGGGGGTAGAGGTAGGGGGTAGAGGTAGGGTAGAGGTAGGGGTAGAGGTAGGGTAGAGGTAGGGGGTAGAGGTAGAGGTATGGTAGAGGTAGGGGTAGAGGTAGGGTAGAGGTAGGGGGTAGAGGTAGAGGTATGGTAGAGGTAGGGTAGAGGTAGGGGTAAAGGTAGGGGTAGAGGTAGGGTAGAGGTAGGGGTAAAGGTAGGGGTAGAGGTAGGGTAGAGGTAGGGGGTAGAGGTAGGGGGTAGCGGTAGGGTAGAGGTAGGGGTAGAGGTAGGGGGTAGAGGTAGGGGTAGAGGTAGGGGGTAGAGGTAGGGGGTAGAGGTAGGGGTAGAGGTAGGGGTAGAGGTAGGGGGTAGAGGTAGGGGTAGAGGTAGGGGGTAGAGGTAGGGGGTAGAGGTAGGGGTAGAGGTAGGGGTAGAGGTAGGGGTAGAGGTAGGGGTAGAGGTAGGGGGGAGAGGTAGGGGTAGAGGTAGGGGGTAGAGGTAGGGGGTAGAGGTAGGGGTAGAGGTAGGGGGTAGAGGTAGGGGTAGAGGTAGGGTAGAGTTAGAGGTAGGGTAGCGGTAGGGGTAGAGGTAGGGGGTAGAGGTAGGGGTAGAGGTAGGGTAGAGGTAGGGGGTAGAGGTAGGGGTAGAGGTATGGTAGAGGTAGGGGTAGAGGTAGGGTAGAGGTAGGGGGTAGAGGTAGAGGTATGGTAGAGGTAGGGGTAGAGGTAGAGGTAGGGTAGAGGTAGGGGTAAAGGTAGGGGTAGAGGTAGGGTAGAGGTAGGGGGTAGAGGTAGGGGGTAGCGGTAGGGTAGAGGTAGGGGTAGAGGTAGGGGGTAGAGGTAGGGGTAGAGGTAGGGGGTAGAGGTGGGGGTAGAGGTAGGGGTAGAGGTAGGGGTAGAGGTAGGGGTAGAGGTAGAGGGTAGAGGTAGGGGAAGAGGTAGGGAGTAGAGGTAGGGGTAGAGGTAGGGGTAGAGGTAGGGTAGAGGTAGGGGTAGAGGTAGGGGGTAGAGGTAGGGGTAGAGGTAGGGGTAGAGGTAGGGGTAGAGGTAGGGGTAGAGGTAGGGGGTAGAGGTAGGGGGTAGAGGTAGGGGTAGAGGTAGGGGTAGAGGTAGGGGTAGAGGTAGAGGGTAGAGGTAGGGGAAGAGGTAGGGGGTAGAGGTAGGGGTAGAGGTAGAGGTAGGGGTAGAGGTAGAGGTAGGGTAGAGGTAGGGGGTAGAGGTAGGGTAGAGGTAGGGGTAGAGGTAGGGGTAGAGGTAGGGGGTAGAGGTAGGGGGTAGAGGTAGGGGAAGAGGTAGGGGGTAGAGGTATGGGTAGAGGTAGAGGTAGGGTAGAGGTAGAGGTAGGGTAGAGGTAGGGTAGAGGTAGGGGTAGAGGTAGGGGTATAGGTAGAGGTAGGGGGTAGAGGTAGGGGTAGGGGTAGAGGTAGAGGTAGGGTAGAGGTAGGGTAGAGGTAGGGGTAGAGGTAGGGGTATAGGTAGAGGTATGGTAGAGGTAGGGGGTAGAGGTAGGGGTAGAGGTAGGGGGTAGAGGTAGGGGTAGAGGTAGGGGGTAGAGGTAGGGGTAGAGGTAGAGGTAGGGGTAGAGGTAGAGGTATGGTAGAGGTTATGGTATTATTTTATGTATCATTAAGGCAAATGTAGGGAGAGGTCAAAGGTAAAATATAATAAACATGTTTGATATGTTATAATCCAGATACATGCTTAAAGAAGGAATATAGCCATGTAGTATATGCTGTGTTTCAAATGAATGTATGTGCTCTTTCACAAAAGCTCTCAACAGTATGCGTTACATTAGTTCTTTTTTAAGAAGGGGCCTAGGCCACGCAGCCAATAGAATGATAGAATGAGAGGCTTCATATAGAAAAAAGCATTCATGACCTTTTGGAGTGGACATTGTGTGACAGCTGGACGTTGAAAAAGAAGGGTGGTGTAGAACTAAAATAAGTTAGGAATTTGCCATAAGGAGGTGACTGTATATGCCATGTACGCATGTTTGTGCATTTGTGTGTGTGTATAAAAGAGATGTCTAAGCCAGAGAGAGACAGCCGTTTCATGGAACTGCTCGGCTTTCGTTATTAGATAATAAAAGTATAATTCTTGGATTCACAGGCTCCAGATTCTTGTGAGATATTTTTGAGTTAAATATTTCTACGACAAGGTAGGGGTAGAGGTAGAGGTAGGATAGAGGTAGGGGTAGAGGTAGAGGTAGGATAGAGGTAGGGGGTAGAGGTAGGGGTGGAGGTAAGGGTAGAGGTAGGGGTAGAGGTAGGGGTGGAGGTAGGGTAGAGGTATGGGGTAGAGGTAGGGGTAGAGGTAGGGGGTAGAGGTAGGGGTAGGGGTAGAGGTAGGGTAGAGGTAGGGGGTAGAGGTAGGGGGTAGAGGTAGGGGTAGAGGTAGGGGGTAGAGGTAGGGGTAGAGGTAGGGGGTAGAGGTAGGGGGTAGAGGTAGGGTAGAGGTAGGGGTAGAGGTAGGGGTGTCAAGGGCTGATGTAAGTGTGGTGTGTGTCAAGGGGTGCAGAAGGTGGGTGTGGTGCATGAATCAAGCGCAGGACGCAGAAGCTCAGTCCAAAAGACTTTACTGCAATAATCACATAGAAAATAAGCACAATAAGCCCGAAGGCTAAATCACGGCGCACACAGGCGTCAAACAAACGGCGCACTAACGTGTGCGAAAAACCTCTCCAAAACACTGGAGGGAAGTACGTAGCTCCAACACGAAAACAGAAGAGCAATCACACACAAAGACAAACACAACCAACGAGAACTAAATAGGACACTAACGAGGACTAACAAGACACAGGTGTACAACATAAAGACAAAACCAAACGAACATGAAACATAGATCGGTGGCAGCTAGTATTCCGGGGACGACGACCGCCGAAGCCTGCCCGAACCAGGAGGAGGAGCAGCCTCGGCCGAAACCGTGACAGTATCCCCCCCCCTTGTCGCGCGGCCCCAGCCGTGCGCCGACCCCGGCCTCGGGGACGACCAGGAGGACGCGGAGCAAGGCGCGCGGGATGGTCCCGGTGGAACTCCGACAGGAGAGATGGGTCTAGGATGTCCCTCCGCGGCACCCAGCACCGCTCCTCCGGGTCGTACCCCTCCCACTCCACGAGATACTGGAGACCCCCCATCCGGCGTCTGGAGTCCAAGATGGACCGAACGGTGTACGCCGGAGCCCCCTCGATGTCCAGTGGGGGCGGAGGAGTCTCTCCTATCTCATTGTCCTGGAGTGGACCAGCTACCACCGGCCTGAGAAGAGACACATGGAACGAGGGGTTAATATTCTTATACTCAACAGGTAGATGTAACCTATAACACACCTCGTTCAATCTTCTCAGTACTTTAAAGGGCCCCACAAACCGCCGACCCAGCTTCCGGCAGGGCAGGCGGAGGGGTAGGTTTCTGGTAGAGAGCCAGACTCGATCTCCGGGTGTGTACACCGGCCCCTCACTGCGGTGGAGATCGGCGCTCGCCTTGTGACGAAGGACGGCCCGCTGCAGGTGGACGTGGGCAGCGTTCCACGTCTCTTCCGAGCGCCTCATCCAATCATCCACCGCAGGGGCCTCGATCTGGCTCTGCTGCCACGGTGCCAGAACCAGCTGGTAACCTAACACACATTGGAAGGGGGTTAGGTTGGTAGAGGAGTGGCGGAGAGAGTTCTGGGCCATCTCGGCCCAGGGAATGTACCGTGCCCACTCCTCAGGCCGGTCCTGGCAATACGATCTCAGAAACCTACCCACATCCTGGTTGACACGTTCTACCTGCCCGTTACTCTCCGGGTGGTACCCTGAGGTAAGGCTAACCGAGACCCCCAAACGCTCCATGAACGCTCTCCAAGCACGGGAGGTAAACTGGGGGCCTCGATCAGACACTATATCCTCGGGTACCCCGTAATGCCGGAAGACGTGGGTAAATAGGGCCTCAGCGGTCTGTAGGGCAGTAGGAAGACCCGACATAGGGAGAAGACGACAGGCCTTTGAGAACCGGTCCACAACGACCAGGATGGTGGTATTCCCCTGAGAGAGGGGAAGGTCTGTCACAAAATCCACCGAGAGGTGGGACCATGGTCGTTGTGGAACGGGCAGGAGTTGTAACTTACCCCTGGGCAGATGTCGGGGCGCCTTACACTGGGCGCACACCGAGCAGGAGGAGACATAAACCCTCACATCCCTAGCCAAAGTAGGCCACCAGTATTTAGTGCTAAGGCAATGCACTGTCCGGCCAATACCCGGATGTCCAGAGGAGGGTGACGTGTGAGCCCAGTGAATGAGTCGATCCCGAATCTCGAGCGGAACGTACTTCCGACCCTCAGGACACTGTGGAGGGCTGGGGTCGGTACGCAACGCTCGCTCGATTTCGGCATCGACCTCCCACACCACCGGTGCCACAAGGCAAGACTCCGGTAGTATGGGAGTAGGCTCTACGGACCTCTCCTCCGTGTCATACCGCCGGGACAGTGCATCTGCCTTACCATTCTGGGACCCAGGGATGTACGTGATTTTAAATACGAACCTGGTGAGAAACATACTCCATCGAGCCTGGCGAGGGTTCAGTCTCCTCGCTGCCCGGATGTACTCCAGGTTCCGATGGTCAGTCAAAATGAGGAAAGGGTGTTGAGCCCCCTCAAGCCAATGCCTCCACACCTTAAGGGCTTGAACTACAGCTAACAGCTCCCTGTCCCCAACGTCATAGTTACGCTCCGCCGGGCTGAGCTTTTTTGAGTAAAAAGCACAGGGGCGGAGTTTAGGTGGCGAGCCGGACCGTTGAGAGAGAATGGCCCCTATACCTGCCTCAGACGCGTCCACCTCAACCTGAAAGGGTAATGCGGGATCCGGATGCGCCAGCACCGGAGCCGACGCAAACAGGTCCTTCAGTCTCCCAAAGGCCCTGTCCGCATCAGCTGACCACTGCAGGCGCACCGGACCCCCTTTCAGAAGGGACGTGATGGGAGCTGCCACCTGTCCAAAACCCCGGATAAACCTCCGGTAGTAATTCGCAAAGCCCAAGAACTGCTGCACCTCTTTTACAGTGGTTGGGGTTTGCCAATTACGCACAGCGGACACACGATCCACCTCCATTCTCACCCCTGACGCGGACAACCGATAACCCAAAAAGGAGACCGACTCCTGGAAAAACAGACATTTCTCTGCCTTGACATATAGGTCGTGCTCCAACAGCCTCCTCAATACACGACGCACCAGGGTTACATGCTCGGCTCGGGTAGACGAGTACACCAGAATATCATCAATGTACACGACCACCCCTTGTCCCTGCATATCCCGGAAAATGTCATCTACGAAGGATTGGAAGACTGATGGAGCATTCATCAACCCATATGGCATGACAAGATACTCGAAATGACCTGACGTGGTACTAAACGCTGTCTTCCATTCGTCGCCCTCCCTAATGCGCACCAAGTTATACGCGCTCCTGAGATTCAGTTTTGTGAAAAACCGCGCTCCATGCAATGACTCCGTCATGGTCGCAATCAGAGGGAGTGGATAACTGTATTTCACAGTAATCTGATTGAGACCACGGTAATCAATGCACGGGCGCAACCCTCCATCTTTCTTTTTCACAAAAAAGAAGCTCGAGGAGGCGGGAGAAGTGGAGGGCCGAATGTATCCCTGTCTCAAAGATTCGGCTATGTAAGTCTCCATAGCTTTTCTCTCCTCTTGAGACAAAGGATACACATGGCTCCGTGGGAGCGCTGCTCCTGCCTGGAGATCAATCGCACAATCCCCCTGTCTATGAGGAGGCAACTGCGTCGCCCTAGTCTTGCTAAACACGAGAGCTAAATTCCCATATTCAGGCGGAATGTGCAGTGCGGGCACTTGGTTTGGACTTTCCACCGAAGTCGCCCCCACGGAAACACCCAGACATCGCCCCTCGCACTGAGCAGACCACCCATCGAGAGCCCTCTGTTGCCACGAAATAGCAGGGTTATGGGTGCTTAACCAGGGAATTCCCAGCACCACTGGGTACGCAGGAGAGTCGATCAGATACAGCTGTATAGTCTCTTCATGACCCCCCTGCGCACACATCCTAAGTGGCGCTGTGATCTCCCTAATCAACCCCGACCCCAACGGGCGGCTATCTAAGGCATGAACGGGAAAAGGTTTGTCAACAGGTAGGAGAGGGATCCCTATATCTACACAAAACTTCAGATCAACCAAATTCCCAGCTGCGCCTGAATCTACTAGCGCCTTATGCTGGGAATGAGGTGCAACCTGTGGAAAACAAACAGGTATACAAAAGTGCGCAACAGAAAGCTCTGGGTAAGTGGGACGTCTACTCACCTGGGAGGCCCCCCCAGTGCGTGGCCTGTTGTCTTCTCCCCCGGAGAACCCTCCCCTGCACCTGGCCGCAGTGTGCCCTCCACGACCACCTGACCACTGCAGACGCACCGGACCCCCCTTTAGCAGGGACGTAATGGGAGCTGCCACCTGTCCAAAGCCCCGGATAAACCTCCGGTAGTAATTAGCAAAACCCAAAAACTGCTGCACCTCTTTTACAGTGGTTGGAGTTTGCCAATTACGCACGGCCGACACACGGTCAACCTCTATCTTCACACCAGACGCGGACAATCGATAACCCAAAAAGGAGATGGACTCCTGGAAAAACAGGCATTTCTCTGCCTTAACATACAAGTCATGCTCCAACAGTCTTCTCAATACTCGGCGCACCAGGGCTACATGCTCGGCTCGGGTAGAAGAGTACACTAGGATGTCGTCGATGTACACTACCACACCCTGCGCATGCATGTCCCGGAAAATCTCGTCAACAAAGGATTGGAAGACTGAAGGAGCATTCATTAACCCGTATGGCATGACGAGATACTCGTAATGACCCGAGGTGGTGCTAAATGCTGTTTTCCATTCATCCCCCTCCCTAATGCGCACCAGATTGTACGCGCTCCTGAGATCCAACTTTGTGAAGAACCGCTCCGCGTAATGACTCCGTCATAGTCGCAATCAGAGGAAGAGGGTAACTGTACTTAACCGTGATCTGATTGAGACTACGGTAATCAATACACGGGCGCAAACCCCCGTCCTTCTTCTTCACAAAGAAGAAACTCGAGGAAACCAGGGAAGTGGAGGACCGGATGTATCCCTGTACCAAGGACTCGGCTATGTAAGTCTCCATAGCCGCTGTCTCCTCTTGAGACAGGGGATACACACGGCTCCGCGGAAGTGCCGCTCCTGTTTGGAGATCTATCGCACAATCCCCCTGTCTATGAGGTGGTAGCCGTGTTGCCCTAGTTTTGCTGAACAAAAGTGCTAAATCCTCATATTCAGGGGGAATGCGCATTGCGGGCACTTGGTTCGGACTCTCCACCGAGGTCGCCCCTAAGGAAACACCTAGACATTTCCCTACACACTGGGCAGACCACTCCATAAGAGCCCTCTGTTGCCACGCAATGGTAGGATCATGGGCGCTTAACCAGGGAAGCCCCAGCACCACGGGATACGCAGGAGAGTTGATCAGATAAAACTGAATGATCTCCTCATGACCCCCCTGCGTCGTCATCTTAAGTGGTGCTGTGACTTCTGTGATCAACCCCGACCCCAGCGGCCGGCTGTCTAGGGCATGAACAGGAAAAGGGGCTTCTACCGGCCGAAGGGGAATTCCTAGCCTATAACAAAATTCACGATCAACAAAATTCCCAGCTGCGCCTGAATCTACTAGCGCCTTATGCTGGGAATGAGGTGCCACCTGTGGAAATCTCACAGGTATACTCATGTGACCAACAGAGAGCTCTGGGTAAGTGGGGCGCCTACTCACCTGAAATGACTCCCCGGTGCGTGACCTGTTGTCCCCTCTCCCAGGAGACCCTCCCCAACACCTAGCCACAGTGTGTCCTCCACGGCCACAGTTGGTGCAGGGGACGGCCCCCCTCGGGTTCTCTCTCCTCCTCTCCCTAGCGCCAGCACCCCCGAGCTCCATGGGAATCGGCTCGGAGGTGCTGGAGGGTGGAATGGACGACCCCCACTCGGGACGTCCGCGGGTAGACAGCAGGGTGTCGAGACGGATGGAAATGTCCACCAACTGGTCGAAGGATAGGTTGGTGTCCCTGCAGGCCAGCTCACGACGAACGTCCTCTCGTAGGCTACACCGGTAATGGTCGATGAGGGCCCTCTCATTCCACCCCGCATCCGCCGCTAGAGTCCGGAACTCCAGGGCGAACTCCTGTGCACTCCTCTTCCCCTGTCGGAGGTGGAACAGACGCTCCCCCGCCGCCTTCCCCTCAGGTGGATGATCGAACACAACCCTGAAGCAGCGGGAGAACTCCGCGTAGGTGATGGTAGCGGCGTCTATTCCCCTCCATTCGGCGTTGGCCCACTCCAACGCCTTGCCGGATAGACAGGAGATGAGGGCGGAGACGCTCTCGTATCCCGAGGGCACCGGGTGTATGGTGGCCAGGTATAGTTCCACCTGCAGGAGGAACCCCTGACACCCGGCTGCAGAACCATCATATGCCCTCGGGAGCGAGAGCCGAATGCCACTGGGTTCCGGTGCTGGAAGAGGAGGACTGGCCGATGGTGATGGTAAGGTGTGCGAAGGCGTGGGCACCTCTCCCGTAACCAACTGGCGTAGAGTGTTGGACACCTCGTTCATGGCGGCCCCAAGTTGCCGGATCATGGTGTCTTGGTCGCTGATCCGATCCTCCAGCGACTTGGGTGCCGCCGCTGCTCCTGCTGACTCCATAATGGTGTGTTGTTCTGTCAAGGGCTGATGTAAGTGTGGTGTGGAAGTCAGGCGCAGGACACCGAAGCTTAGTCCAACAAAGTTTACTAGTATACCACTAGGCAAAATAGAATAACGGCCTCAAAACCACACAGAGGCGAGCGATTACGCAAACAGTGCTTTTTGGAGTGGACATTGTGTGACAGCTGGACGTTGAAAAAGAAGGGTGGTGTAGAACTCAAATAAGTTAGGAATTTGCCATAAGGGGGTGACTGTATATGCCATGTACGCATGTTTGTGCATTTGTGTGTGTGTATAAAAGAGATGTCTAAGCCAGAGAGAGACAGCCGTTTCATGGAACTGCTCGGCTTTCGTTATTAGATAATAAAAGTATAATTCTTGGATTCACAGGCTCCAGATTCTTGTGAGATATTTTTGAGTTAAATATTTCTACGACAAGGTAGGGGTAGAGGTAGAGGTAAGATAGAGGTAGGGGTAGAGGTAGGGTAGAGGTAGGGGGTAGAGGTAGGGGTAGAGGTAGGGTAGAGGTAGGGGTAGAGGTAGGGGTAGAGGTAGGGGTAGAGGTAGGGTAGAGGTAGGGGTAGAGGTAGGGGGTAGAGGTAGGGGTAGAGGTAGGGTGGAGGTAGGGTAGAGGTAGGGTAGAGGTAGGTGGTAGAGGTAGGTGGTAGAGGTAGGGGGTAGAGGTAGGGTAGAGGTAGGGTAGAGGTAGGGTAGAGGTAGGGGTAGAGGTAGGGGTAGAGGTAGGGGGTAGAGGTAGGGCGTAGAGGTAGGGTAGAGGTAGGGTAGAGGTAGGGGGTAGAGGTAGGGTAGAGGTAGGGGTAGAGGTAGGGTAGAGGTAGGGGGTAGAGGTAATGGTAGAGGTAGGGGTAGAGGTAGGGGGTAGAGGTAGGGGTAGAGGTAGGGGGTAGAGGTAGGGGGTAGAGGTAGGGGGTAGAGGTAGGGTAGAGGTAGAGGTAGGGTAGAGGTAGGGGTAGAGGTAGGGGTAGGGTAGAGGTAGGGGTAGAGGTAGGGGTAGAGGTAGGGGTAGAGGTAGGGGGTAGAGGTAGGGTAGAGGTAGGGGTAGAGGTAGGGGTAGGGTAGAGGTAGGGGTAGAGGTAGGGGTAGAGGTAGGGGGTAGAGGGGCTAGAGACAGAATGGCAATTAATGACTTTCAGGGAGAGACCAACTCCCCAGAACTATTCATTTAGGGGAAATCTACAACGAATTAAAATGTTATAGTGGTAATATATACGATTTTATATTTTATAGATATGTTTGGGATGGATTATAACCATAAGTTATTCGTTGCAATTTGTGCAGAAATATGGTTGTCTGTGCTGTGTATTTCTAGTCACTGTCTGGACAACTACCAGCTGATGGAGGTATTACTTCACTCAAACATTACAGCCGTTTATAAAGATTGGCAATGCAGATTTATCTTACGGATACGTTATAGTCTGTGGACATTGGATAGTCAGCAACCCAATAATTGAATTTGTTTACTGTTTAACTGTATCACATCATTGACATGTAGGTTTGTTTTAGATTCAGGTAGATTATGTGTATCCTGGGTGAAAATCCCATTTGAATATAATAAAAGGAAAAGTTTACTGGAAAACATCCTTGTGTTACAGTATATCCATGGTTATTCCCTTGTGTTACAGTATATCCATGGTTATTCCCTTGTGTTACAGTATATCCATGGTTATTCCCTTGTGTTACAGTATATCCATGGTTATTCCCTTGTGTTACAGTATATCCATGGTTATTCCCTTGTGTTACAGTATATCCATGGTTATTCCCTTGTGTTACAGTATATCCATGGTTATTCCCTTGTGTTACAGTATATCCATGGTTATTCCCTTGTGTTACAGTATATCCATGGTTATTCCCTTGTGTTACAGTATATCCATGGTTATTCCCTTGTGTTACAGTATATCCATGGTTATTCCCTTGTGTTACAGTATATCCATGGTTATTCCCTTGTGTTACAGTATATCCATGGTTATTCCCTTGTGTTACAGTATATCCATGGTTATTCCCTTGTGTTACAGTATATCCATGGTTATTCCCTTGTGTTACAGTATATCCATGGTTATTCCCTTGTGTTACAGTATATCCATGGTTATTCCCTTGTGTTACAGTATATCCATGGTTATTCCCTTGTGTTACAGTATATCCATGGTTATTCCCTTGTGTTACAGTATATCCATGGGGGGGGGGGGGGTTGTTGAGAGAGAGAGAGGTGCAGGCGAACTGGCGGGCGATATACGTGTTTGTGAACCATTATGGGTTTCTCAGTCTTTTTCAGTCAGGTGAGGTCAGGCCTGAGGTCAGGCACAGACAAGCTGCTCCATGTAGATTGTGATGGGTAGAAATATGACAGATGATTATTTATGGGAAAAGAGTATACTGTATCTAACAGTGAGGATGTATCATATCATTCACAATGTAGACTAATTAATGAATGGCAATTCTACAAGGATAAAAGGAGCAAACTGAAGTGAAGAGAAGATGACAATTTGAAAATAAACTCAGAAGTAGGCTGGAGGCTGGTGTTGGGTTGTATTAGTTTTGACCATCAGAGGGAGGCTGGTGTTGGGTTGTATTAGTTTTGACCATCAGAGGGAGGCTGGTGTTGTGTTGTATTAGTTTTGACCATCAGAGGGAGGCTGGTGTTGTGTTGTATTAGTTTTGACCATCAGAGGGAGGCTGGTGTTGTGTTGTATTAGTTTTGACCATCAGAGGGAGGCTAGTGTTGTGTTGTATTAGTTTTGACCATCAGAGGGAGGCTGGTGTTGGGTTGTATTAGTTTTGACCATCAGAGGGAGGCTGGTGTTGGGTTGTATTAGTTTTGACCATCAGAGGGAGGCTGGTGTTGTGTTGTATTAGTTTTGACCATCAGAGGGAGGCTGGTGTTGTGTTGTATTAGTTTTGACCATCAGAGGGAGGCTGGTGTTGGGTTGTATTAGTTTTGCTTGGCTCTGTTTGGGTCAGAACATTACTCACAAGCTTGGCAAGAGACAACGAGATGGGACAGGACCCACAAGAGTCCAGGGAGCAGCCGGAGCATCCAGGGAGCCAGGGATGAATTATGTTCTCTCCTCTACCTCCTCTGGTGTCTGGCAGTGTGGGAGTCCTCACTTCTCTCCTCTACCTCCTCTAGTGTCTGGCAGTGTGGGAGTCCTCACTTCTCTCCTCTACCTCCTGTAGTGTCTGGCAGTGTGGGAGTCCTCCAGTGTCTGGCAGTGTGGGAGTCCTCACTTCTCTCCTCTACCTCCTGTAGTGTCTGGCAGTGTGGGAGTCCTCACTTCTCTCCTCTACCTCCTGTAGTGTCTGGCAGTGTGGGAGTCCTCCAGTGTCTGGCAGTGTGGGAGTCCTCACTTCTCTCCTCTACCTCCTCTAGTGTCTGGCAGTGTGGGAGTCCTCACTTCTCTCCTCTACCTCCTGTAGTGTCTGGCAGTGTGGGAGTCCTCCAGTGTCTGGCAGTGTGGGAGTCCTCACTTCTCTCCTCTACCTCCTGTAGTGTCTGGCAGTGTGGGAGTCCTCACTTCTCTCCTCTACCTCCTGTAGTGTCTGGCAGTGTGGGAGTCCTCACTTCTCTCCTCTACCTCCTCTAGTGTCTGGCAGTGTGGGAGTCCTCACTTCTCTCCTCTACCTCCTCCAGTGTCTGGCAGTGTGGGAGTCCTCACTTCTCTCCTCTACCTCCTCCAGTGTCTGGCAGTGTGGGAGTCCTCACTTCTCTCCTTTACCTCCTGAAGTGTCTGGCAGTGTGGGAGTCCTCACTTCTCTCCTTTACCTCCTGTAGTGTCTGGCAGTGTGGGAGTCCTCACTTCTCTCCTCTACCTCCTCCAGTGTCTGGCAGTGTGGGAGTCCTCACTTCTCTCCTTTACCTCCTGTAGTGTCTGGCAGTGTGGGAGTCCTCACTTCTCTCCTTTACCTCCTGTAGTGTCTGGCAGTGTGGGAGTCCTCACTTCTCTCCTCTACCTCCTCCAGTGTCTGGCAGTGTGGGAGTCCTCACTTCTCTCCTTTACCTCCTGTAGTGTCTGGCAGTGTGGGAGTCCTCACTTCTCTCCTCTACCTCCTGTAGTGTCTGGCAGTGTGGGAGTCCTCACTTCTCTCCTCTACCTCCTGTAGTGTCTGGCAGTGGAATTTAACCCTCATCATCCCACGACAGGTAAGGGCTGCAGGTAGTCTAGTGGTTAGAGCGTTGGGCCAGTAACCGAAAGGTCACTGGTTCGAATCTCCGAGCTGACAAGGTGAAAATTCTGTCTGTGCCCTTGATCAAGGCACTTAACACTAATAGCTCCAGGGTTACATGGTGTTTCATGGCTGGTTACTAGTCTAGAAAGAGTGTGACAGCAGTCCCCTTCAGTGATACTGTATGTTCTTTTCATGTAGGCAAAACAAAACAAAGATCTACGACAACGCCTTCGCCAATGTTACTTTTCAAGATCCGCATTATGATGAACACCAGTATGTCTGAAAATAAACCGTACTTAACTGCTGAGGAAGAAATGCCATCTCTTCCATTGATTCAACAATATAACACAGGATGCATCTTTTCATATAAGTGTCTCGTTACGTCAAACCATCATCTCGCTACTCTAAAGACCATTGTGCAAATTGTAATCGAAAATAATTCATTTGTGTGGCACACGTTTTGAGCAGGGCTAAATATGGCATTTATTTTGTTTTCTTTGTGAGTCTGGGGATTTTTCTTCACGCTGTACGTGCCTGTCAGGACCGCCGGTACAGTAGAGTAGAGCTGCATGTTCTCTCCTAAACTAGGTTACCCCACTCCATAGGCCTAATCACATTAAACATTAAAGAACCCTCTTAAAATAACACACTGCCCTGAAATTAAGCACTTTATCTGCACTTTGTAGAATGGAGAATGAGCAGTGAGAGGAAAGAAAAACATAATATATTTTGCTTGTTAACCAACACCTGAGCTATAGAAGAAGAATGAAGAAGAAGAATGCCATTTAGCAGATGCTTTTATCCAAAGCGACTTACAGTAATGCGTGCATAAATTTTTGTGTATGGGTGGTCCCGGGGATCGAACCCACTACCTTGGCGTTACAAGAGCCGTGCTCTACCAGCTGAGCTACAGAGGACCACACTGCCAGACACTAGAGGAGGTAGAGGAGAGAAGTGAGGACTCCCACACTGCCAGACACTAGAGGAGGTAGAGGAGAGAAGTGAGGACTCCCACACTGCCAGACACTAGAGGAGGTAGAGGAGAGAAGTGAGGACTCCCACACTGCCAGACACTGGAGGAGGTAGAGGAGAGAAGTGAGGACTCCCACACTGCCAGACACTAGAGGAGGTAGAGGAGAGAAGTGAGGACTCCCACACTGCCAGACACTGGAGGAGGTAGAGGAGAGAAGTGAGGACTCCCACACTGCCAGACACTGGAGGAGGTAGAGGAGAGAAGTGAGGACTCCCACACTGCCAGACACTAGAGGAGGTAGAGGAGAGAACTCCCACACTGCCAGACACTACAGGAGGTAGAGGAGAGAAGTGAGGACTCCCACACTGCCAGACACTACAGGAGGTAGAGGAGAGAAGTGAGGACTCCCACACTGCCAGACACTAGAGGAGGTAGAGGAGAGAACTCCCACACTGCCAGACACTACAGGAGGTAGAGGAGAGAAGTGAGGACTCCCACACTGCCAGACACTACAGGAGGTAGAGGAGAGAAGTGAGGACTCCCACACTGCCAGACACTACAGGAGGTAGAGGAGAGAAGTGAGGACTCCCACTATAGCCAGGGATGTATCTCTAATGGCATCCTATTCCCTATACAGTGCACTACTTTTGACCAGGGTCCATAGGGCAGTTCAACTGAAAACTATGGACCCTGTTTGGTTTGTTTCTCACCGACTCCTCTAGCTTCACCTCCGTAGATCCAGCCCATTCCTTTTGGTCATGTCGTTCTGACTAACTAATGGTGTACCCTTGAGGTGTGAGGAGAACGCATCATTTGACATCTCCTTCGACAGATGCTCTGAAATTACATTTTTTACATTTTAGTCATTTAGCAGACGCTCTTATCCAGAGCGACTTACAGTTAGTGAATACATTTTTTTTTTTTTATACTGGCCCCCCGTGGGAATCGAACCCACAACCCTGGCGTTGCAAACACCATACTCTGTCAACTGAGCTACATCCCTGCCGGCCATTCCCTCCCCTACCCTGGACCAATTGTGCGCCGCCCATGGGTCTCCCGGTCGCGGCCGGCTGCGACAGAGCCTGGATTCGAACCAGGATCTCTAGTGGCACAGTTAGCACTGCGATGCAGTGCCTTAGACCACTGCGCCACTCAGGAGCTAGAAATGGCACACTATTCCCTATTCCCAAGACCCATAGGGATCAGGTCAAAAGTAGTGCACTTGCAGAGAATAGGTTGCCATGTAGGGCACATCCACTCTGCTTTCTCTCTCTGTGGTTTCACTGTAGTGAACAGCAGCTCTGTGGCTAAGGCCCTGCTGCCATGTGGCTGGGAATATTCCCACTAGGTCAGATGATCAACTTCCATGTGAGGTGAGGTGAGCACCCAGCCAAGCATGGCAGTATGGCAGGGCTTTTCAAGACACCTGCCTGCCTGCCTCACTCCCTGCCTCCCTGCCCCACTACCTCCCTGCCCCACTACCTCCCTGCCCCACTAACTTCCTGTCCCACTACCTCCCTGCCCCACTACCTCCCTGCCCCACTACCTGCCTGCCTCCCTGCCCCACTACCTCCCTGCCCCACTACCTCCCTGCCCCACTAACTTCCTGTCCCACTACCTCCCTGCCCCACTACCTCCCTGCCCCACTAACTTCCTGTCCCACTACCTCCCTGCCCCACTAACTTCCTGTCCAACTACCTCCCTGCCCCACTAACTTCCTGTCCAACTACCTCCCTGCCCCACTACCTCCCTGCCCCACTACCTTCCTGTCCCACTACCTCCCTGCCCCACTAACTTCCTGTCCCACTACCTCCCTGTCCCACTACCTCCCTGCCCCACTACCTCCCTGCCCCACTAACTTCCTGCCCCACTACCTCCCTGCCCCACTACCTCCCTGCCCCACTAACTTCCTGTCCCACTACCTCCCTGCCCCACTACCTCCCTGCCCCACTACCTCCCTGCCCCACTAACTTCCTGCCCCACTACCTCCCTGCCCCACTACCTCCCTGCCCCACTACCTCCCTGCCCCACTAACTTCCTGCCCCACTACCTCCCTGCCCCACTAACTTCCTGTCCCACTACCTCCCTGCCTCACTACCTCCCTGCCCCACTAACTTCCTGTCCCACTACCTCCCTGCCCCACTACCTCCCTGCCCCCCTGCCTCCCTGCCCCACTAACTTCCTGTCCCACTACCTCCCTGCCCCACTACCTCCCTGCCCCACTACCTCCCTGCCCCACTAACTCCCTGCCCCACTACCTCCCTGCCCCACTACCTCCCTGCCCCACTAACTTCCTGCCCCACTACCTCCCTGCTCCACTACCTGCCTGCCTCCCTGCCCCACTACCTCCCTGCCCCACTAACTTCCTGTCCCACTACCTCCCTGCCCCACTACCTCCCTGTCCCACTACCTCCCTGCCCCACTAACTTCCTGTCCCACTACCTTCCTGCCCCACTACCTCCCTGCCCAACTACCTCCCTGCCCCACTACCTCCCTGCCCCACTACCTCCCTGCCCCACTACCTCCCTGCCCCACTACCTTCCTGCCCCACACCTCCCTGCCCCACTACCTCCCTGCCTCACTACCTCCCTGCCTAACTACCTCCCTGCCCCACTACCTCCCTGCCCCACTACCTCCCTGCCCCACTACCTCCCTGCCCCACTACCTCCCTGCCCCACTACCTCCCTGCCCCACTACCTCCCTGCCTCACTACCTTCCTGCCCCACTACCTCCCTGCCCCACTACCTCCCTGCCTCACTACCTCCCTGCCCCACTACCTCCCTGCCCCACTACCTCCCTGCCCCACTACCTCCCTGCCTCACTACCTTCCTGCCCCACTACCTCCCTGCCCCACTACCTCCCTGCCCCACTACCTCCCTGCCTCACTACCTTCCTGCCCCACTACCTCCCTGCCCCACTACCTCCCTGCCCCACTACCTCCCTGCCCCACTACCTCCCTGTCCCACTACCTCCCTGCCCCACTACCTCCCTGCCCCACTACCTCCCTACCCCACTACCTTCCTGCCCCACTACCTCCCTGCCCCACTACCTCCCTGCCCCACTACCTTCCTGTCCCACTACCTCCCTGCCCCACTACCTCCCTGCCCCACTACCTCCCTGCCCCACTACCTCCCTGCCCCACTACCTCCCTGCCCCACTACCTTCCTGCCCCACACCTCCCTGCCCCACTACCTCCCTGCCTCACTACCTCCCTGCCTCACTACCTCCCTGCCCCACTACCTCCCTGCCCCACTACCTCCCTGCCCCACTACCTCCCTGCCTCACTACCTCCCTGCCCCACTACCTCCCTGCCCCACTACCTCCCTGCCCCACTACCTCCCTGCCCCACTACCTCCCTGCCCCACTACCTCCCTGCCCCACTACCTCCCTGCCCCACTACCTTCCTGTCCCACTACCTCCCTGCCTCACTACCTCCCTGCCCCACTACCTCCCTGCCCCACTACCTCCCTGCCCCACTACCTCCCTGCCCCACTACCTCCCTGTCCCACTACCTCCCTGCCCCACTACCTCCCTGCCTCACTACCTCCCTACCCCACTACCTCCCTGCCTCACTACCTCCCTGCCCCACTACCTCCCTGCCCCACTACCTCCCTGCCCCACTACCTCCCTGCCCCACTACCTCCCTGTCCCACTACCCTCCTGCCCCACTACCTCCCTGCCCCACTACCTCCCTGCCCCACTACCTTCCTGCCCCACTACCTCCCTGCCCCACTACCTCCCTGCCCCACTACCTTCCTGTCCCACTACCTCCCTGCCCCACTACCTTCCTGCCCCACTACCTCCCTGCCCCACTACCTCCCTGCCCCACTACCTCCCTGTCCCACTACCTCCCTGCCCCACTACCTCCCTGCCCCACTACCTCCCTGCCCCACTACCTCCCTGCCCCACTACCTCCCTGCCCCACTACCTCCCTGCCCCACTACCTTCCTGCCCCACACCTCCCTGCCCCACTACCTCCCTGCCCCACTACCTCCCTGCCCCACTACCTCCCTGCCCAACTACCTCCCTGCCTCACTACCTCCCTGCCCCACTACCTCCCTGCCCCACTACCTCCCTGCCCCACTACCTCCCTGCCCCACTACCTCCCTGCCCCACTACCTCCCTGCCCCACTACCTCCCTGCCCCACTACCTTCCTGCCCCACTACCTTCCTGCTCCACTAACTTCCTGCTCCACTACCTCCCTGCCCCACTACCTCCCTGTCTGCCTGTCCCACTAACTCCCTAACCCACTACCTTCCTGCCCCACTACCTCCCTGTCTGCCTGTCCCACTAACTCCCTGCCCCACTACCTTCCTGCCCCACTACCTTCCTGCCCCACTACCTTCCTGCTCCACTACCTCCCTGCCCCACTACCTCCCTGTCTGCCTGTCCCACTAACTCCCTGCCCCACTACCACCCTGCCCCACTACCTCCCTGCCCCACTACCTCCCTGCCCCACTACCTCCCTGCCCCACTACCTCCCTGCCCCACTACCTTCCTGCCCCACTACCTTCCTGCTCCACTAACTTCCTGCTCCACTACCTCCCTGCCCCACTACCTCCCTGTCTGCCTGTCCCACTAACTCCCTGCCCCACTACCTTCCTGCCCCACTACCTTCCTGCCCACTACCTCCCTGTCTGCCTGTCCCACTAACTCCCTGCCCCACTACCTTCCTGCCCCACTACCTTCCTGCCCCACTACCTTCCTGCTCCACTACCTCCCTGCCCCACTACCTCCCTGTCTGCCTGTCCCACTAACTCCCTGCCCCACTACCTCCCTGTCCCACTACCTCCCTGCCCCACTACCTCCCTGCCCCAAAACCTCCCTGCCCCACTACCTCCCTGCCCCAAAACCTCCCTGCCCCACCACCTTCCTGCCCCACTACCTTCCTGCCCCACTACCTTCCTGCCCCACTACCTTCCTGCCCCACTACCTCCCTGTCCCACTACCTTCCTGCCCCACTACCTCCCTGCCCCACTACCTTCCTGCCCCACTACCTCCCTGCCCCACTACCTCCCTGCCCCACTACCTCCCTGTCCCACTACCTCCCTGCCCCACTACCTCCCTGCCCCACTACCTCCCTGCCCCACTACCTCCCTGCCCCACTACCTCCCTGACCCACTACCTCCCTGCCCCACTACCTTCCTGCCCCACACCTCCCTGCCCCACTACCTCCCTGCCTCACTACCTCCCTGCCTCACTACCTCCCTGCCCCACTACCTCCCTGCCCCACTACCTCCCTGCCCCACTACCTCCCTGCCCAACTACCTCCCTGCCTCACTACCTCCCTGCCCCACTACCTCCCTGCCCCACTACCTCCCTGCCCCACTACCTCCCTGCCCCACTACCTCCCTGCCCCACTACCTCCCTGCCCCACTACCTCCCTGCCCCACTACCTTCCTGCCCCACTACCTTCCTGCTCCACTAACTTCCTGCTCCACTACCTCCCTGCCCCACTACCTCCCTGTCTGCCTGTCCCACTAACTCCCTAACCCACTACCTTCCTGCCCCACTACCTTCCTGCCCCACTACCTCCCTGTCTGCCTGTCCCACTAACTCCCTGCCCCACTACCTTCCTGCCCCACTACCTTCCTGCCCCACTACCTTCCTGCTCCACTACCTCCCTGCCCCACTACCTCCCTGTCTGCCTGTCCCACTAACTCCCTGCCCCACTACCTCCCTGCCCCACTACCTCCCTGCCCCACTACCTCCCTGCCCCACTACCTCCCTGCCCCACTACCTCCCTGCCCCACTACCTCCCTGCCCCACTACCTTCCTGCCCCACTACCTTCCTGCTCCACTAACTTCCTGCTCCACTACCTCCCTGCCCCACTACCTCCCTGTCTGCCTGTCCCACTAACTCCCTGCCCCACTACCTTCCTGCCCCACTACCTTCCTGTCCCACTACCTCCCTGTCTGCCTGTCCCACTAACTCCCTGCCCCACTACCTTCCTGCCCCACTACCTTCCTGCCCCACTACCTTCCTGCTCCACTACCTCCCTGCCCCACTACCTCCCTGTCTGCCTGTCCCACTAACTCCCTGCCCCACTACCTCCCTGTCCCACTACCTCCCTGCCCCACTACCTCCCTGCCCCAAAACCTCCCTGCCCCACTACCTCCCTGCCCCAAAACCTCCCTGCCCCACCACCTTCCTGCCCCACTACCTTCCTGCCCCACTACCTTCCTGCCCCACTACCTTCCTGCCCCACTACCTCCCTGTCCCACTACCTTCCTGCCCCACTACCTTCCTGCCCCACTACCTCCCTGTCCCACTACCTTCCTGCCCCACTACCTCCCTGTCCCACTACCTTCCTGCCCCACTACCTTCCTGCCCCACTACCTCCCTGTCCCACTACCTTCCTGCCCCACTACCTCCCTGTCCCACTACCTTCCTGCCCCACTACCTCCCTGTCCCACTACCTTCCTGCCCCACTACCTTCCTGCCCCACTACCTCCTTGCCCCACTACCTTCCTGCCCCACTACCTCCCTGTCCCACTACCTCCCTGCCCCACTACCTCCCTGTCCCACTACCTCCCTGCCCCACTACCTCCCTGTCCCACTACCTCCCTGCCCCACTACCTCCCTGCCCCACTACCTCCCTGCCCCACTACCTCCCTGCCCCACTACCTCCCTGCCCCACTACCTTCCTGCCCCACTACCTCCCTGCCCCACTACCTCCCTGCCCCACTACCTCCCTGCCCCACTACCTCCCTGCCCCACTACCTCCCTGCCCCACTACCTTCCTGCCCCACTACCTTCCTGCCCCACTACCTTCCTGCTCCACTAACTTCCTGCTCCACTACCTCCCTGCCCCACTACATCCCTGTCTGCCTGTCCCACTAACTCCCTGCCCCACTACCTTCCTGCCCCACTACCTTCCTGCCCCACTACCTCCCTGTCTGCCTGTCCCACTAACTCCCTGCCCCACTACCTTCCTGCCCCACTACCTTCCTGCCCCACTACCTTCCTGCTCCACTACCTCCCTGCCCAACTACCTCCCTGTCTGCCTGTCCCACTAACTCCCTGCCCCACTACCTCCCTGCCCCACTAACTTCCTGCCCCACTACCTCCCTGCCCCACTACCTTCCTGTCCCACTACCTTCCTGCCCCACTACCTCCCTGCCCCACTACCTCCCTGCCCCACTACCTCCCTGCCCCACTACCTCCCTGCCCCACTACCTCCCTGCCCCACTAACTTCCTGCCCCACTACCTCCCTGCCCCACTTCCTCCCTGTCTGCCTGTCCCACTAACTCCCTGCCCCACTACCTTCCTGCCCCACTACCTTCCTGCCCCACTACCTCCCTGTCCCACTACCTTCCTGCCCCACTACCTCCCTGTCCCACCACCTTCCTGCCCCACTACCTTCCTGCCCCACTACCTCCCTGTCCCACTACCTTCCTGCCCCACTACCTCCCTGTCCCACTACCTTCCTGCCCCACTACCTTCCTGCCCCACTACCTCCCTGTCCCACTACCTTCCTGCCCCACTACCTCCCTGTCCCACTACCTCCCTGTCCCACTACCTCCCTGCCCCACTACCTCCCTGTCCCACTACCTCCCTGCCCCACTACCTCCCTGCCCCACTACCTCCCTGCCCCACTACCTCCCTGCCCCACTACCTCCCTGCCCTACTACCTTCCTGCCCCACTACCTCCCTTCCCCACTACCTCCCTGCCCCACTACCTCCCTGCCCCACTACCTCCCTGCCCCACTACCTCCCTGCCCCACTACCTTCCTGCCCCACTACCTTCCTGCCCCACTACCTTCCTGCTCCACTAACTTCCTGCTCCACTACCTCCCTGCCCCACTACCTCCCTGTCTGCCTGTCCCACTAACTCCCTGCCCCACTACCTTCCTGCCCCACTACCTTCCTGCCCCACTACCTCCCTGTCTGCCTGTCCCACTAACTCCCTGCCCCACTACCTTCCTGCCCCACTACCTTCCTGCCCCACTACCTTCCTGCTCCACTACCTCCCTGCCCAACTACCTCCCTGTCTGCCTGTCCCACTAACTCCCTGCCCCACTACCTCCCTGCCCCACTAACTTCCTGCCCCACTACCTCCCTGCCCCACTACCTTCCTGTCCCACCACCTTCCTGCCCCACTACCTCCCTGCCCCACTACCTCCCTGCCCCACTACCTCCCTGCCCCACTACCTCCCTGCCCCACTACCTCCCTGCCCCACTACCTCCCTGCCCCACTAACTTCCTGCCCCACTACCTCCCTGCCCCACTACATCCCTGTCTGCCTGTCCCACTAACTCCCTGCCCCACTACCTTCCTGCCCCAGTACCTTCCTGCCCCACTACCTCCCTGTCTGCCTGTCCCACTAACTCCCTGCCCCACTACCTTCCTGCCCCACTACCTTCCTACCCCACTACCTTCCTGCTCCACTACCTCCCTGCCCCACTACCTCCCTGTCTGCCTGTCCCACTAACTCCCTGCCCCACTACCTCCCTGTCCCACTACCTCCCTGCCCCACTACCTCCCTGCCCCAAAACCTCCCTGCCCCAAAACCTCCCTGCCCCACTACCTCCTTGCCCCAAAACCTCCCTGCCCCACTACCTTCCTGCCCCACTACCTTCCTGCCCCACTACCTCCCTGTCCCACTACCTCCCTGCCCCACTACCTCCCTGCCCCAAAACCTCCCTGCCCCACTACCTCCTTGCCCCAAAACCTCCCTGCCCCACTACCTTCCTGCCCCACTACCTTCCTGCCCCACTACCTTCCTGCCCCACTACCTCCCTGTCCCACTACCTTCCTGCCCCACTACCTTCCTGCCCCACTACCTCCCTGTCCCACTACCTTCCTGCCCCACTACCTTCCTGCTCCACTACCTTCCTGCCCCACTACCTTCCTGCCCCACTACCTTCCTGCCCCACTACCTCCCTATATAATGAACTGGACCCACTAGGACCATGATGAAGCACTGCTGTAATATGATATAATGAACTGGACCCACAAGGACCATGATGAAGCACTGCTGTAATATGATATAATGAATTGGACCCACTAGGACCATGATGAAGCACTGCTGTAATATGATATAATGAACTGGACCCACTAGGACCATGATGAAGCACTGCTGTAATATGATATAATGAACTGGACCCACTAGGACCATGATGAAGCACTGCTGTAATATGATATAATGAACTGGACCCACTAGGACCATGATGAAGCACTGCTGTAATATGATATAATGAACTGGACCCACTAGGACCATGATGAAGCACTGCTGTAATATGATATAATGAACTGGACCCACTAGGACCATGATGAAGCACTGCTGTAATATGATATAATGAACTGGACCCACTAGGACCATGATGAAGCACTGCTGTAATATGATATAATGAACTGGACCCACTAGGACCATGATGAAGCACTGCTGTAATATGATATAATGAACTGGACCCACTAGGACCATGATGAAGCACTGCTGTAATATGATATAATGAACTGGACCCACTAGGACCATGATGAAGCACTGCTGTAATATGATATAATGAACTGGACCCACTAGGACCATGATGAAGCACTGCTGTAATATGATATAATGAACTGGACCCACTAGGACCATGATGAAGCACTGCTGTAATATGATATAATGAACTGGACCCACTAGGACCATGATGAAGCACTGCTGTAATATGATATAATGAACTGGACCCACTATGAGAGAGTAAATAGCTCCAAACCAACACTGCTAGGAGAGAGCAAACAGCTCCAAACCAACCCTGCTAGGAGAGAGTAAACAGCTCCAAACCAACCCTGCTAGGAGAGAGAAAACAGCTCCAAACCAACCCTGCTAGGAGAGAGTAAACAGCTACCAACCAACCCCTGCTGAGAGAGTAAACAGCTCCAAACCAACCCTGCTAGGGGAGATTAAACAGCTCCAAACCAACCCCTGCTGAGAGAGTAAACAGCTCCAAACCAACCCTGCTAGGGGAGATTAAACAGCTCCAAACCAACCCCTGCTGAGAGAGTAAACAGCTCCAAACCAACCCTGCTAGGAGAGATTAAACAGGTCCAAACTCAACCCCTGCAAGGAGACATTAAACAGGTCCAAACCAACCCCTGCTAGGAGAGATTAAACAGGTCCAAACCAACCCCTGCTAGGAGAGATTAAACAAGTCAAATCCAACCCCTGCTAGGAGAGATTAAACAGGTCCACACCAACCCCTGCTAGGAGAGATTAAGCAGTTCCAAACCAATCCCTGCTAGGAGAGATTAAACAGCTCATAACTGACTTCTGGGAGAGATTAAACAGGTCCAAACCAAACCCTGCTAGGATATATTAAACAGGTCCAAACCATCCCCTGCTAGGAGAGATTAAACAGGTCCAAACCATCCCCTGCTAGGATAGATTATACAGGTCCAAACCAACCCCTGGTCAGATAGATTAAACAGCTCAAAACCAACCCCTGCTAGGAGAGATTAAACAGGTCCAAACCAACCCCTGCGCAGAGATTAAACAGGTCCAAACCGACCCCTGCTAGGAGAGATTAAACAGGTCCAAACCAACCCTTGCGCAGAGAGATTAAACAGGTCCAAACCAACCCCTGCTATGAGAGATTAAACAGGCCGAAACCAACTGCTGGGAGAGATTAAACATGTCCAACTCCAATTGTGCTCAGAAGCATTCCCAAACGGCCTCCGACCATCCTCCGCCCCACAAGAAAACAAACCTTGCTCAAAGCCAAAGATGCTCCTCACCACAATTTGAACAAACTAACATCAAACAACCGAGACTGAAGCAGCAACTGCTGCCACTGCCCAAGTCCCATTGGGGCCCAGCCTCTTGACATGTTTTACTGCCCAAGTCCCATTGGGCCCCAGTCTCTTGGTGTGTTTTACTGATCAGGTCCCATTGGGGTCCAGCCTCTTGGTGTGTTTTACTGATCAGGTCCCATTGGTGTGTTTTTCTTGGTGTGTTTTACTGACCAGGTCCCATTGGGGCCCCAGCCTCTTGGTGTGTTTTACTGATCAGGTCCCATTGGGGCCCCAGCCTCTTGGTGTGTTTTACTGATCAGGTCCCATTGGTGTGTTTTTCTTGGTGTGTTTTACTGACCAGGTCCCATTGGGGCCCCAGCCTCTTGGTGTGTTTTACTGATCAGGTCCCATTGGGGCCCCAGCCTCTTGGTGTGTTTTACTGATCAGGTCCCATTTGGCCCCAGCCTCTTGGTGTGTTTTACTGATCAAGTCCCATTGGGGCCCCAGCCTCTTGGTGTGTTTTACTGATCAGGTCCCATTGGGGCCCCAGCCTCTTGGTGTGTTTTACTGATCAGGTCCCATTGGGGCCCCAGCCTCTTGGTGTGTTTTACTGATCAGGTCTGAGACATACTGTATTCTGTTCTCTATGTAATGGATTGTTTCTGTCACATGTCATTCATCACATACCTTCTGTGGCTGGAACAAAATGATGAAACATTATCACATATCATACATTTTCTTCTGGTATGTTCCTTCCAATAAGCGCTACTATAGTACTGTAAGTATTTCAGACAGACAGACGGAGCTAACAAAACAAGGTCTGAATCTTTAGGGAGAAAAATAAAAAAACTCTGCCTTTGTGCACCTGTAGCATTAACCATCTCAGAGCACCTGTAGATGTGGGGGGCTGGCCTGTATGCATTAACCATCTCAGAGCACCTGTAGATGTGGGGGGCTGGCCTGTATGCATTAACCATCTCAGAGCACCTGTAGATGTGGGGGGCTGGCCTGTATGCATTAACCATCTCAGAGCACCTGTAGATGTGGGGGGCTGGCCTGTATGCATTAACCATCTCAGAGCACCTGTAGATGTGGGGGGCTGGCCTGTATGCATTAACCATCTCAGAGCACCTGTAGATGTGGGGGGCTGGCCTGTATGCATTTACCATCTCAGAGCACCTGTAGATGTGGGGGGCTGGCCTGTATGCATTTACCATCTCAGAGCACCTGTAGATGTGGGGGGCTGGCCTGTATGCATTAACCATCTCAGAGCACCTGTAGATGTGGGGGGCTGGCCTGTATGCATTAACCATCTCAGAGCACCTGTAGATGTGGGGGGCTGGCCTGTATGCATTAACCATCTCAGAGCACCTGTAGATGTGGGGGGCTGGCCTGTATGCATTAACCATCTCAGAGCACCTGTAGATGTGGGGGGCTGGCCTGTATGCATTAACCATCTCAGAGCACCTGTAGATGTGGGGGGCTGGCCTGTATGCATTAACCATCTCAGAGCACCTGTAGATGTGGGGGGCTGGCCTGTATGCATTAACCATCTCAGAGCACCTGTAGATGTGGGGGGCTGGCCTGTATGCATTAACCATCTCAGAGCACCTGTAGATGTGGGGGGCTGGCCTGTATGCATTAACCATCTCAGAGCACCTGTAGATGTGGGGGGCTGGCCTGTATGCATTAACCATCTCAGAGCACCTGTAGATGTGGGGGGCTGGCCTGTATGCATTAACCATCTCAGAGCACCTGTAGATGTGGGGGGCTGGCCTGTATGCATTAACCATCTCAGAGCACCTGTAGATGTGGGGGGCTGGCCTGTATGCATTAACCATCTCAGAGCACCTGTAGATGTGGGGGGCTGGCCTGTATGCATTAACCATCTCAGAGCACCTGTAGATGTGGGGGGCTGGCCTGTATGCATTAACCATCTCAGAGCACCTGTAGATGTGGGGGGCTGGCCTGTATGCATTAACCATCTCAGAGCACCTGTAGATGTGGGGGGCTGGCCTGTATGCATTAACCATCTCAGAGCACCTGTAGATGTGGGGGGCTGGCCTGTATGCATTAACCATCTCAGAGCACCTGTAGATGTGGGGGGCTGGCCTGTATGCATTAACCATCTCAGAGCACCTGTAGATGTGGGGGGCTGGCCTGTATGCATTAACCATCTCAGAGTAGGAGTGCTGATCCAGGATCAGGTCCCCTCGTGTCCATCTAGTCTTATTCACTGTGATCTAACAGGCAAAACGGATCATAAAACAACACTTGGCTGAGACACTTGATACATTCGACCCACCGGACCCCACTAGTAAGGAAAACTTGACAGAAGTCCTTCCCCACAGGCGACAGACGGAGCAGTGTACCGGAAGATTCTACAGAATCCAATAACGGAAAACTGCGTGTCCCAAATTAAATCATATTCCCTATATAGTGCACTATTTTAGACCAGAGAATGGCACCCTATTCCCTATATAGTGCACTACTTTTGACCAAAGCCCTAGGTATTTGGTGCCATTTGGTAGGCACACAACAGCTCCAGAAATGCTCTATTCTACATTATGTTCCTCTACTCTGGTGACTCTCAGTTAGCAAATGTCTCTCTGCTGTTTAACTAACAGTCAGAAATGTCTCTCTGCTGTTTAACTAACAGTCAGAAATGGCTCCCTGCTGTTTAACTAACAGTCAGAAATGGCTCTCTGCTGTTTAACTAACAGTCAGAAATGTCTCTCTGCTGTTTAACTAATAGCCAGAAATGGCTCTCTGCTGTTTAACTAACAGTCAGAAATGGCTCTCTGCTGTTTAACTAACAGTCAGAAATGGCTCCCTGCTGTTTAACTAACAGTCAGAAATGGCTCTCTGCTGTTTAACTAACAGTCAGAAATGTCTCTCTGCTGTTTAACTAATAGCCAGAAATGGCTCTCTGCTGTTTAACTAACAGTCAGAAATGGCTCCCTGCTGTTTAACTAACAGTCAGAAATGGCTCTCTGCTGTTTAACTAACAGTCAGAAATGGCTCTCTGCTGTTTAACTAACAGTCAGAAATGGCTCTCTGCTGTTTAACTAACAGTCAGAAATGGCTCCCTGCTGCTTAACTAACAGTCAGAAATGGCTCTCTGCTGTTTAACTAACAGTCAGAAATGGCTCCCTGCTGTTTAACTAACAGTCAGAAATGTCTCTCTGCTGTTTAACTAATAGCCAGAAATGGCTCTCTGCTGTTTAACTAACAGTCAGAAATGGCTCTCTGCTGTTTAACTAACAGTCAGAAATGGCTCCCTGCTGTTTAACTAACAGTCAGAAATGGCTCTCTGCTGTTTAACTAACAGTCAGAAATGTCTCTCTGCTGTTTAACTAATAGCCAGAAATGGCTCTCTGCTGTTTAACTAACAGTCAGAAATGGCTCCCTGCTGTTTAACTAACAGTCAGAAATGGCTCTCTGCTGTTTAACTAACAGTCAGAAATGGCTCTCTGCTGTTTAACTAACAGTCAGAAATGGCTCTCTGCTGTTTAACTAACAGTCAGAAATGGCTCCCTGCTGTTTTGCTCCCTCTTTGTTTGTTTGTTTGTTTGTCTTTCGTAGGACCGTAGGAGAGTCAGTCAAGGAACCTGCTCCACCAACGAGTCCTCTACAACAACAGACTGTGATGTCACCCTATTGCATATTATCTTCCTTCTACAGTGTAGCTCAATCAATCAATCTGTCTCATTCAGCACACCATTCACAACAGACAAACAGGACTCAAGCAAACAGCAAGATATTCAGTATTCAGCGTAGGTTAGTGAAATCATAAGAGGAGCGAGCAATTTATATTATTTTTTATTCAAAGATTGTTCATTTTGTCTACAGTGTAAAAGGTCATGATTTGATTGATGTTCAAGTCAAAAAGACAAAGGAATGAAATACAAGTATGGTAAAATAACTGGGTGGGAATAATATCAACAGCATCCATACAAAATGAATCTCTATGCTACAATGACACTAACCGTCTGACTTCAAACCAGGAAGAAGAAGAAGAAGAATGTACCAATCAGCCAGTTTAAAAAGGATCAGTAGGTTGCGTGAAAGTCTTGTCTATCGAAACAAACCTTTTTTAACAAAAAGGTATGAAATATGTAGTAGAGTCTGTAAAATAACATAAATGGAGGAAATATTAACACTATTCACAAGTCAGACTATAAAAAAAATCAGAACATAGAGATGTGTATCCTAGCTGTATAACATGGTATAGCTATCTCATGATAACAAAACAATCAAGTACTAATAGTCAGTTGATAAAATAAACAACACGCACTGTAATTTTTGTGAACAAACACACACAGTACATACAGCACATACAGTACATACATGTACATACAGTACATACAGTGCATACAGTACATACAGTACATACAGTGCATACAGTACATATGGTATATACAGTGTACACAGAAAAATACAGTACATACAGTGCATACAGTACATACAGAACATACAGTACATACAGTGCATACAGTAAATACAGTTTATACAGTACATACCGTGCATACAGCGCATACAGTACATACAGTACATACAGTGCATACAGTACATACGGTATATACAGTGTACACAGAAAAATACAGTACATACAGTGCATACAGTAAATACAGTTTATGCAGTACATACAGTGCATACAGCACATACAGTACATGCAGCGTATACAGTGCATACAGTACACACAGTACATACAGTACATACAGTACATTTAGTACATACAGTACATTTAGTACATACAGTACATAGAGTGCATACAGTGCATACAATACATACAGTGTATACAGTACATACAGTACATACAGCACATACAGTACATACAGTACATACAGTACATACATGTACATACAGTACATACAGTACATACAGTACATAGAGTGCATACAGTACATACAGTGTATACAGTGCATACAGTACATACAGCACATACAGTACATACAGCACATACAGTACATACAGTGCATACATGTACATACAGTACACACAGTACATACAGTGCATACAGTAAATACAGTTTATACAGTACATACAGTACATACAGTGTATACAGTACACACAGTACATACAGTACATACAATGCATACAATACATACATTGCATACAGTACATACAGTACATACAGTACATACAGTACAGTACATAGGGTACACATTACACACATTACACACAGTACATACAGTGCATACAGTACATACAGTACATACAGTGCATACAGTACACACAGTACATACAGTACATACAATGCATACAATACATCCATTGCATACAGTACATACAGTACATACAGTACAGTACATAGGGTGCACATTACACACATTACACACAGTACATACAGTACATACAGTGCATACAGTACACACAGTATATACAGTACATACATTACATACAGTGCATATACAGTACATACAGTACATACTGTACAGTACATAGTGCATACAGGGCATACAGTACACACAGTACATACAGTACATACAGTACATACAGCGCATACAGTACATACAGAACATACAGTGTACAACCATAAGAAAATAGACAGCAATAACATTTGGCAAAAGGATATTGACGTATGTATACATTTTATACAGCTATTTTTTTTCATCATTTGAATATAATAACACTTTAGCAGTTAGGTCTTGCAATGCACATGTTAGCAGATTTTACTAATCCTGAATTGATATGCATATTTGTCAAAATTTATCATTTAGAAGTGACGATTAAGAACCTATTTGACCAACATTGTGGCAAAATGGATGAGTCACTTCCATGGTGAATTCCTATCTGCTTCAGTGGATAGTGGCATCTGGGTCCAGTTGATTCAAGTTGATTCCAGTTGATTTTCTTCATTTGGGGATTTAGTCCCAAAATAGATTAAATAAATGGAGAAACCCAGCAAAGGCCTTTCCAATCATGCTATTGGGGAGTTTTTACCTGACTGCTGTATAGGCCATGATACAGAGACCGGACAGACAACAACACTAACAGACCTCATACAGTAACCGTACATAATGAGTTAGCATTGCACCTTGACTATTAGATTTTTGATTGGACGGTGAAGAGCGTGGATGTCCAATGGGTTTGCCAGACTGCTGATTCAGCGTCATGTGACCTCAGCGAAGGCGATGTGATTCTAAAAAGAGGAAAGATAAAATACAACAGCGATGTAATAAGACTAGTTACCTTGATCATCTAGTTCAACCGCCATATTATTATTATTATTTAAATCTTTATTTTATCAGGGAAAAACTGACTGAGACCTGGATCTCTTTTACGGCTGTGCCCTGTGTAAACATGTTGACATGTACAGTTTTAGACATACAAACAAGAACATTTCAAACATACCAAAACAAAAAACACAATTCAACAGAAACAATCACAGACAATATCATATTGATCCTCCAATAAAATGGGCAAGGGACACCAGCGTGTCTAACTTAAGTTGGATCTGCAGTTTGTTCCATAAATAAGGTGCATATAGCCCCTGTCTGTGTCAGATGCAGATGCAAGATTCATACGCCATTCAAAAAGTATTCCTAATCACGTCACACAGGACATTTTCATACTTATGAAGGTTTTAGGAAGGCTTCATTAACCCTTGAATGTTGTAGTTTGTTTTAAAATGGGACTGAAGACTGATGCAGTTATTTGTGTCAGTGTTTCTGGGTTAAAAAATAATAATAATATGGTGGACTGGGAGGGTGTCATGCCGCCACAGCCTGACTGATGTGGTATAACAGGTTGGTAATGCCTCACATCTACGGCTGTGGCGGACATTACATTTTGTCAAGCAAATAACTGCCTGTCTCATGGTAATTGTTCCGGTAATTAACATAAACACATTGAGCATCTCTTGGCTTCTAAACGTAGCCTACAAGCCACTGACGCAGACCTTTGGAACATCTACATTTTAAAGTCTAATCAATTCCATTCAATATAGCCAACATCATCACATTAAATCCATTATTTATTTTAGACAGGTCTAAAGAAACATGTTATGAAGAAAATGTAGTATATTTCAGAAGAACAGAATAGCATACTCTGAGTTGTCCTTATGTTAGGCCCTGATCTGGCTATGCCATGTGGCTGTGGGCTACACTAGTTCATTTAGCAGACAAGATTTGGTTTGAATTCCGTGGCATTATTTTATATTATTTTATAGTATGAAGAATGCAAATGAACAAAGCTGAATAAAATAGAAAGGATATTTCTTCCAAATGATTTGAGGGAGTGCGCATATGCGGCTATTCTGTGTTGAGCGGTTAACAAAGAAACAGGTCCTCCTATATGCTTAATTTACAGCTATTTGTGCAACTTTAGCTGTTATACAAACGTTGGGCTACATGTTTAGATTTTTAATACATTCTAAGGCTGCATGATGCGACTGGTTCGGTGTTTTTTACGCAGGCTGCACACACTTCATCAGTCTCTCATTCACAATTTGACAAGCACTTGATAAAGCCTCTAATTTCCCGGCGGCATCCCCTTTGTGTGGCCGTAATGCCCCCTAAAAAAATCCATGTATTTTGCGGCCAGTGGCCGTTGTGCCCTTGAGCTGAGTATAATCATTATAATTCCCTTCTCCCGGCTGCGTGCTCCGAAGCACCTCTCACTCACATAGCTCTCTCAGGTACAGTACCAGTCAAAAGTTTGGACACACCTACTCATTCCAGGGTTTTTCTTTATTTTTCCTATTTTCTACATTGTAGAATAATAGTGAAGACATCAAAACTATGAATTAACACATACGGAATCATGTAGTGTTAAACAAATCAAAATATATTTTATATTTGAGATTCTTCAAAGTAGCCACCCTTTGCCTTGATGACAGCTTTGCACACTCTTGGCATTCTCTCAACCAGCTTCATGAGGTAGTCACCTGGAATGCATTTCAATTAACAGGTGTGCCTTCTTAAAAGTTAATTTGTGGAATTTCTTTCCTTCTTAATGCGTTTGAGCCAATCAGCTGTGTTGTGACAAGGTAGTGGTGGTATACAGAAGATAGCCCTATTTGGTAAAAGAACAGCTCAAATAAGCAAAGTGAAACGACAGTCCATCATTACTTTAAGACATGAATGTCAGTCAATCTGGAACATTTCAAGAACTTTGAAAAGGTCTTAAAGTGCAGTCGAAGAAAACATTAAGCGCTATGATGAAACTTGCTCTCATGAGGACCGCCACAGGAAAGGAAGACCCAAAGTTACCTCTGCTGCAGAGGACAAGTTCATTAGAGCTAACTGCACCTCAGATTGCAGCCCAAATAAACGCTTCACAGAGTTCAAGTAACAGACACATCTCAACATCAACTGTTCAGAGGAGCCTTCATGGTCGAATTGCTGCAAAGAAACCACTACTAAAGGACACCAATAAGAAGAAGAGACCGGTGGAAATCTGTCCTTTGGTCTGATGATTTGGTTCCAACCGCTCTGTCTTTGTGAGACGCAGAGTAGGTGAACGAATGATCTCCGCATGTGTGGTTCCCACCGTGAAGCATGGAGGATGTGTGATGGTGTGGGGGTGCTTTGCTGGTGACACTGTCTGTGATTTATTTAGAATTCAAGGCACACTTAACCAGCATGGCTACCACAGCATTCTGCAGCGATACGCCATCCCATCTGGTTTGCGCTTAGTGGGACTGTCATTTGTTTTTTAACAGGACAATGACCCAAAACACACCTCCAGGCTGTGTAAGGGCTATTTGACCAAGGAGAGTGATGGAGTGCTGCATCAGATGACCTGGCCTCCACAATCACCCGACCTCAACCCAATTGAGTTGGTTTGGGATGAGTTGGACCGCAGAGTGAAGGAAAAGCAGCCAACAAGTGCTCAGCATATGTGGGAACTCCTTCTAGACTGTTGGAAAAACATTCCTCATGAAGCTGGTTGAGAGAATGTCATGAGTGTGCAAAACTGTCATCAAGGCAAAGGGTGGCTATTTGAAGAATCACAAATTTAAAAATATATTTTGATTTGTTTACGCTTTTTTGATTACTACATGATTCCATATGTGTTATTTCATTGTTTTGATGTCTTCACTATTATTCTACAATGTAGAAAATAGTGAAAAATTAAGAAAAATCCTGGAATGAGTCGGTGTGTCCAAACTTTTGACTGGTACTGTATCTCAATTCTTATTAGCCAATGCCCTCACAGGCAATCTTGGGTACTTCCCAAAGGCTACAAGTGAAGACAGACACATCGGGGCGTGCGTCCTTATCAAATTCCGAGGCGCATATTGAAGATGTTAGAAGAACTGTCCATATTTGCACAATTCTTCATCAGCCAACAAGATGAGTAGGCCTAACAAACAGCAAAAGCACTAGCCTATGTCAATCTACCTTCCCCCACAGTACAAAAGTTGACCTATTCTATTCCAAACATAGTCTGGGACAGTTGTGGGATGCGATAGAGCCCAAATTAATACAACCACTATCATCAAAAAACCTTTTAAAATCAATGAGGCTGATGCAACAGATCAGAACGTTTAGCTTAATATTTTGACAAACTATTATTTCTATTTCAATATTATATATATAATAATAATATATATAATATATTAAATTATATTAATAATATTAATTATTAGCACAGTAATGCACACGGCAGTAGGCTATAAGCGCGAATGTTCCAAAATGCAATCAATTAGCGGAAAAACAACATTCTCAAAGTGACCGCAAATGTCATTATGCATGTAATGCTTTTTTATAAAAGTGCATTTTTATGGTGAAAATGATCTTCTTCAAACTTGAAACTCACGCGCCACCTATGTATGCCAGTTAGGCTCTACACTGGTTATAAAGCGGATTAATGTGCTTAATTTTAAGAAGTTATTTGGCCACTTAAGTTGTGATACAAACCTTATCAAAGCATATAGGCTACATGAGGTGTGCTGCTATGATTCGAAAAAGTAGCAAAAAAAGGCCATGCGCTGTTTCTTGCCTTACTGAACACAAGCTGGGCATCATTCACAAGTGATCATATATCATTCACATGTGATAGGCTAATCTTGTCACCCATCAGACTATTGTTGATTTAATCTTGTCTTTACATATAGTGAATAATATGTGTGAAATTAGTTTTGATTTAGAATGGACCATTATCATGCACCTGTCCTGAAACAGCAGCAGGGGGAAACACATACATGTCATTTATGCACTTAAATAGCGAATGGATGACGCTTGTCCCGTGGTTCATTTTCATGCCAGCCAGGTAGGCTATACTCCTGTTGTAAAGAGAAGCAATGTGCTTAATATTAGGAAAGTTGAGAAATAAATATAGCAGGCCTAGCCTATAGAAATCTCTTTTTAATAGAGGCCATCAAAACTGTTTTTTCACACAATTGCATAGCCTATAGAAATGTTGACAACAACATGAGCTCATGACTCATAAATGGCATATTTTATGACTCATGACTCCATAAGAGCGTCTGCTAAATGACGAAAATGTAAATGTAAATGTAAGTGTTTGATTAGATTTTCGAAAACGTTTGCATTGACGTGAGAGTGATTAGAGGGACAATCGAGTGCTGAGTACCAGGCAGTTAGCAAGTTTGGTAGGATACTAATGACCATTTAGCAGCATCAGAGCCTGGAGAAGCCTTGTTACCGTGACTACATTTACATTTTAGTCATTTAGCAGACACTCTTATCCAGAGAGACTTACAGTTAGTGAATACATATATTTTTTTTTATACTGGCCCCCCGTGGGAATCAAACCCACAACCCTGGCGTTGCAAACGCCATGCTCTATCAACTGAGCTACATCCCTGCCGGCCTTTCCCTCCCCTACCCTGGGCCAATTGTGCGCCACCCCATGGGTCTCCCGGTCGCGGCCGGCTACGACAGAGCCTGGATTCGAACCAGGATCTCTAGTGGCACAGTTAGCACTGCTATGCAGTGCCTTAGACCACTGCGCCACTCAGGAGTTACGTGGAAGTTGACAGTGGTCATGACTCGAGACTGCAGGTGTGGCGGCCCTACACAATAACAGCCCTACTCACATCACATAATTCACAGCGCTGCTAACTAACTAGTCGCTATGCAACAGTATGAAGAAATGTTCTTGAGCACCTAAGACATCGAGAACGTTGAGTAACTAACCACTTCTCCCACAGTAAAACCAGCTCTGAAGAGCTTGACGCAGTGGAAAAACAGGGATCCCACAGGTCAATACTGTGGTTAGCAGGAAGGGATTATAATACAATTTCACCAACCACAATAAGATAACTATGTGAGTGAGTCACTGGCAGAGAAAGACACAGTATTGTCAGGGTCAGTGCTCTGCTTCCACACAACTCATCCAAATGGAAACTGGTGGACTGCGTGTTCTGTTTTATGCATTGTTCTATGCCTGTAGGACACTCTTCCAATTGGCTGGTTTTCACCAAAAGGTATTCAATTCAGAGAATATATTGATGTGTATCAGTGCATCATACAGTGCTATGTTTATTCATTAGATTTGTAGGGGAGAGTGGGGTAAGTTGAGCCATTCTTTTTAACATTCAGCATCACTCCGTCAAGGGAAAGATAGTATTATTTCTAACAAAGATATCTGCATATATATTTCAGGATTTTGCGTATCCCTGGAAATAATCAGAATTCATGTAAATATGACAGTTTTGAAAACATAACTTGTCGGGAAAAAAAAGTGGTCTCGGCACAACTTTGCCCGGGTATGGGGTAAACTGAGCCGCTTAGCCCGGGTATGGGGTAAACTGAGCCGCTTAGCCCGGGTATGGGGTAAACTGAGCCGCTTAGCCCGGGTATGGGGTAAACTGAGCCGCTTAGCCCGGGTATGGGGTATGTTGAGCCGAGGGACAGGGTAAGTTAAACCACCTACACATTTCTGTACTGAATGAAATATTACCACTACCTTTTTAAAAACCATGTCTATCTTTATTTCCCAAACACAATTAAACATAATCACAAATCACTTTTTTGTCTTTTAATAATTTTAATCATCTTTGAACATAGCCTTAACACCTAACAAATACATTTTTAAAACACTTTTAACATAAACCAGGCCCTGTTGTTACCTCATATCCCAGCGATAATGCCTGGGAAGAAAACACTTCAATTTGCTCAACTTGCCATTGGCAAACATTTTGAGTATATTAGGCACTGACATGCTAGGTTTAGGACCTCATATTGAAGCTTATAGAGACCCCAACTGATATGTTAGGCCTACTGCTGCTAGGTAGCTCTCTCTGCTCTCTCCCTCCCCTCTGTCTGTCCTTGATTGCAGGAGTGAAGTTTTCTGTGTGCTCTTGGTTATCAACCTCCCCTGTTCCCTTCCCAAGAGAGGGAACTGGCGGTACCCTCGGTGCAGTCCCACATGCGCCGCTGCTTCAAGGTCTGGAGGAAGGCCAGGGTAGCTCTGTCCCGAGCTTCGGCGTACATGCAGAGGCAAGCCAACCGTCACCGGTCCCAGGCTCCCGGTTACTCTCCTGGTCAAGAGGTATGGCTGAAGTCACGGGACCTTCCATTGAAGGTGGAGTCTAAGAAGATGGCGCCTCGTTTTATAGGACCGTTCAAGATACTGTCTATTGTTAACCCCTGCGCGGTTAAGCTACAGCTTCCTGCCTCCCTACGGGTTCATTCCACCTTTCATGTTTCCCAGATTAAGCCTGTGTCGGTTAGCCCTCTGTGCCCGCCCTCTCGTCCCCCTCCTCCGCCCAGGATCGTGGGTGGGGGTCCGGTCTACACTGTCCGGCGACTTCTGGATGTTCGCCGCCGAGGTCGTGGTTTCCAGTACCTGGTGGATTGGGAGGGTTATGGTCCTGAGGAACGTTCCTGGGTGCCCAGGAGCTTCATTGTGGATCCTGCTCTGGTCCGAGAGTTTCATAGGTTACATCCCGATAAACCCCGTCGGCCGCCAGGTGGCGTCCGTAGAGGGGGGGGTACTGTTAGGCCTACTGCTGCTAGGTAGCTCTCTCTGCTCTCTCCCTCCCCTCTGTCTGTCCTTGATTGCAGGAGTGAAGTCTGGTGTGCGGGAGTCAGGGTTCCAGCTGCAGCTCATTCACCATAATCACCTCAGCCTTTAAGACCCGGTCAAACTTACCACTCATCGTCAGATCATAGTCAAGACGACCATGTTAGTCTCGCTGCCGACTCAACCTGGTTATTTTTGCTCTTTGTGTTTTTTGCCTGTTCTATTTACTTTTTCTCCTGTGCCACAGATATTTGGAACCTGACTCCTGCCTCCGCTTCACTCCTGCCACCACCATCCTGCTCTCCACTACCGGACCTCTCTTTTGGACTCACCACGGACACTAGGACATTACGGTACCACACCTGCCCTGATCTGGATCTGTTACCCTCCCTGTAACCTGGACTTGCTCTTCCCCTATATTTGGAAACCTGGACTTTGAACATTGTAAATAAACCTGTTAAAACTTCTCTGGCTTGGTGTACTTGTCTGCATTTGGGTTCTTATCCAGTTAAATCATAACAGTATGATCTGACCCAACATGAACCCAGCAGACAGTAGCTCGGATACCACCCCAGAGTGCACTCAAATTTGGACTGCCATAGCCAATCAGGGCATTTTACTTGGCCAACATGATACCCTGTTTAAGACGATTGCTGAGGACAGTCAGGTGCTGCTTAATCAGGTTCAATTACTCTCCAATCAAGTGTCTGCCCTTACTACCCCTTCAGCCCAGATCAGAGAGCCTTTTGTTCCTGCTCCAGAGCGCTATGACGGGAACATGGGAACCTGTGGCGATTTTTTGACTCAATGCTCGTTAGTGTTTGAACAACAGCCCCTCACCTACGCCTCAGAAAGAGCCCGTATTGCCTACCTTATCAACTCTACTAGCGGTTCCGCTCGTGCCTGGGGATCCGCGGTCTGGGAGAGTCAGTCGGACATTTGCAACGCTTACGTTGCCTTCACCACGGAGATGAGGAAGGTTTTTGACCACCCCGTATGAGGCAAGGAGGCTGCGAAACGGTTGTTTTCTCTTCGGCAGGGGGCTCGTAGTGTGGGGGAGATGGCAGTGGAGTTTCGGACTTTAGCAGCAGTGAGTGGTTGGAATGACGAGGCATTACAAGGAGTGTTCATCAATGCTTTGTCTGAGACGTTAAAAGATGAATTGGTGTCATATGATGAATCGCCTACACTGGATAATCTTATTTCACTCACTATCAGGTTGGATAATCGGATTCGGGAGCGCCGCCGGGAGAGGAGTGTTAGTTCCAAGCAACCTGTCTGTCATCAACAAACTCCTCCCTGCATCTTCTCTACGGAGAAAGCCGTGTCTTCCCGAGTCGATACGAGGAGCACTGAACCCGAAGCCATGGAGGTGGGTCGGGCACGGTTGTCCTCAGAGGAGCGTGCACGTCGTATTCAGGCTCGGGTCTGCCTGTATTGTGGAGAAGCTGGTCATTTCGTTCCTTCCTGCCCAGTTCGTCCGGGAAAAGGGCCGGCTCATCATTAATGGGAGAAGTTTTGGTGAGCCGAGCAGCGGATTCTTCCTCTTCTCCCCGCATTCTGCTCCAGGCATCCCTCCAGTGGCAGTCCCAGAATTTCTCTGTTAGTGTGCTGATTGACTCTGGTGCCGACGAAAGCTTTTTGGATAGAGAGTGGGCTCAACAAATGGATTTGGAGACTGTTCCTATGGACTGTCCGCTGCAGGCTAAGGGTCTAAATGGACAATTGTTGACCCGTATTACCCATCAGACTGTTCCTGTTTGTCTTAGAGTGTCGGGAAATCATCAGGAGAACATTCAATTCCATATTATCGACTGCCCACAGACTCCCCTGGTCCTTGGTATCCCCTGGCTCATAAGACACAATCCACACATTGATTGGGTGACAGGTAGCATTGTTTCATGGAGCACATTTTGTCATGTGAATTGTTTGTGTTCTGCTCAGACTCCTGCCAGTACTGTGCCTCAACCTCCACTGGAGTCCATGGATCTTTCTGCTGTTCCTGACGTGTATCATGACCTGGCATCCGTTTTCTGCAAACACAGAGCTACTTCTCTTCCTCCTCACCGGCCTTACGACTGCGCCATTGACCTCCAGCCAGGAGCCCCGCTCCCCAGCAGTCGCCTGTACAATCTCTCCCGGCCGGAGACGGAGGCTATGGAGAACTACATTCGGGACTCCTTGGCGGCAGGTATTATGCGTCCTTCCTCGTCACCTGTAGGAGCGGGATTCTTTTTTGTTGCTAAGAAGGATAAGACCCTCAGACCCTGTATTGATTACCGTGGACTTAACAACATTACCATTAAGAACAAGTATTCTCTGCCTTTGATTAATTCTGCTTTTCCCCTCCTTCATGGTGCTACCATCTTTACGAAACTGGATCTACGAAATGCTTATCACCTGGTGCGCATTCGTAAGGGTGATGAATGGAAGACTGCCTTCAACACACCCTTGGGACATTTTGAGTATCTGGTTATGCCTTTTGGGTTGTCCAATGCCCCTGCTGTTTTTCAGGCACTAGTCAATGATGTCCTTCGGGACATGTTGAATCGGTTTGTTTTTGTCTATCTGGATGATATCTTGATTTTCTCAGAGTCCTCTCAGGAACATGAACTGCATGTGCGCCAGGTGTTGCAAAGGTTGTTGGAGAACAAACTGTTTGTGAAGATGGAGAAGTGTGAATTTCATGTGTCTGAGACCTCTTTTTTGGGTTACATCATAGCTCAGGGGGAGTTGCGGATGGACCCAGCTAAGATCTCTGCTGTCACGGACTGGCCAGCTCCCTCTACCCGCAAACAACTTCAACGATTCCTGGGGTTTGCGAACTTCTATAGGAGGTTCATCAAGGACTACAGCCGCATTGCGGCGCCACTCACCGCTCTCACCTCCATCTCACGACCGTTCGCTTGGAATGAAGGGGCCGAATCAGCGTTCGAAGAACTGAAACATCGCTTCGCCTCGGCTCCCATTCTGATGCAGCCGGACCCCGACCGCCAGTTTGTCGTGGAGGTGGATGCATCCGACACTGGGGTAGGTGCGGTGTTGTCACAACGTTCTCCTGAAGATAACAAACTGCATCCCTGTGCTTTTCTCTCAAGGAAACTTTCTCAGGCAGAGAGGAATTATGATGTTGGCAATCGTGAACTGCTCGCCGTTAAGCTGGCTCTCGAGGAGTGGCGACATTGGTTGGAGGGGGCGGAACAACCCTTCATCGTTTGGACGGATCATAAGAATCTGGCTTACCTCCAGTCAGCGAAGCAGCTCAACCCCCGTCAAGCCAGGTGGGCACTATTTTTTGGGAGATTCAATTTTTCTCTGTCTTACCGTCCTGGGTCACGCAACGTCAAGCCTGACGCCCTGTCTCGTGTTCATTCGGCTGTTGATACTGGTAGTAACCCTGAACCCATTTTGCCTCCTACCTGCAGTATTGCGGCCATCACATGTGACATCGAGGGGATTGTTAGACAGGCTCAACATCATCAAGCTGACCCTGGGAGGGGTCCTCCTAACCGGATGTTTGTCCCTGAGTCTGCTCGCTCCCAGGTACTTCAGTGGGCTCACTCGTCTCCCCTTACCTGTCACCCTGGAGTTTCGCGGACCCTTGACTTTGTGCGACGGAAGTTCTGGTGGGCCACGATGGAGGCGGACACTCGAGCCTTCATTGCTGCTTGTACGGTATGTGCACGAAGTAAAAACTCCACCCAGGCCAGCGCTGGTCATCTACGACCTCTACCTATACCCAGCCGGCCCTGGTCGCATATCGCTATGGATTTTGTCACTGGACTTCCCCCCTCGTCTGGAAAGACTGTCATTCTTACGGTGATTGATCGTTTTTCTAAGTTCGCTCATTTTTTGGCCCTACCTAAACTGCCCACTGCCAGAGAGACGGCTGATATTTTGGTTGAACATGTGTTCCGCTCTCATGGTCTACCCACGGATATTGTCTCTGACAGGGGTCCCCAGTTTGTCTCACAGGTGTGGAAAGCTTTCTGTAAAGCTTTGGGCATTACATCCAGCCTGTCCTCTGGATATCACCCCCAGACCAACGGGCAAGCCGAGAGAGCGAACCAGGAGATGGAGACCGCTCTTCGCTGTGTCACTGGTTCTAACCCTGGGTAATGGAGCTCCATGCTCCCCTGGGTGGAATATGCTCATAACACCTTGACTAACGCTTCCTCTGGTTTGTCTCCTTTTCTGTGTGCTCTGGGTTATCAACCTCCCCTGTTCCCTTCCCAAGAGAGGGAACTGGCGGTACCCTCGGTGCAGTCCCACATGCGCCGCTGCTTCAAGGTCTGGAGGAAGGCCAGGGTAGCTCTGTCCCGAGCTTCGGCGTACATGCAGAGGCAAGCCAACCGTCACCGGTCCCAGGCTCCCGGTTACTCTCCTGGTCAAGAGGTATGGCTGAAGTCACGGGACCTTCCATTGAAGGTGGAGTCTAAGAAGATGGCGCCTCGTTTTATAGGACCGTTCAAGATACTGTCTATTGTTAACCCCTGCGCGGTTAAGCTACAGCTTCCTGCCTCCCTACGGGTTCATTCCACCTTTCATGTTTCCCAGATTAAGCCTGTGTCGGTTAGCCCTCTGTGCCCGCCCTCTCGTCCCCCCTCCTCCGCCCAGGATTGTGGGTGGGGGTCCGGTCTACACTGTCCGGCGACTTCTGGATGTTCGCCGCCGAGGTCGTGGTTTCCAGTACCTGGTGGATTGGGAGGGTTATGGTCCTGAGGAACGTTCCTGGGTGTCCAGGAGCTTCATTGTGGATCCTGCTCTGGTCCGAGAGTTTCATAGGTTACATCCCGATAAACCCCGTCGGCCGCCAGGTGGCGTCCGTAGAGGGGGCGGGGGGGTACTGTTAGGCCTACTGCTGCTAGGTAGCTCTCTCTGCTCTCTCCCTCCCCTCTGTCTGTCCTTGATTGCAGGAGTGAAGTCTGGTGTGCGGGAGTCAGGGTTCCAGCTGCAGCTCATTCACCATAATCACCTCAGCCTTTAAGACCCGGTCAAACTTACCACTCATCGTCAGATCATAGTCAAGACGACCATGTTAGTCTCGCTGCCGACTCAACCTGGTTATTTTTGCTCTTTGTGTTTTTTGCCTGTTCTATTTACTTTTTCTCCTGTGCCACAGATATTTGGAACCTGACTCCTGCCTCCGCTTCACTCCTGCCACCACCATCCTGCTCTCCACTACCGGACCTCTCTTTTGGACTCACCACGGACACTAGGACATTACGGTACCACACCTGCCCTGATCTGGATCTGTTACCCTCCCTGTAACCTGGACTTGCTCTTCCCCTATATTTGGAAACCTGGACTTTGAACATTGTAAATAAACCTGTTAAAACTTCTCTGGCTTGGTGTACTTGTCTGCATTTGGGTTCTTATCCAGTTAAATCATAACAGTATAGAACAATCTTAAAATGATCTACTTTGGTTTAGATACAAGCATTATGAAAACTCTAACACAATAAATTAATTTGACTTGGTGAAAATCAGTTTTTTGGACCTAACTTGCTTACCACTTTTTAAATGGGGTTTCTTCCTTCACAGACTCCATGAAATTATGACCTCTTTCTAAATATTTGGTATTATTATTATTATTATTATTATTATTTGACCCTATGGGACATGGTCAAAAGTAGTACACTATAAAAATAATATGGTGCCATTGTTCCAGAGGTTGTCTTGGAGCCAAACACAAACAGCTGCATACATTTATTGCCTTGTGTTCTGCCCCAGAATGCGCTCTTTGAACGACCAAGGAGGCTCATCTTCAATGTCTGTCTCCTACAGGAGTTTAGTGGTACTGATGTGCACAGAATGTTTAAGATACACTAACCGGACGGTTTAATAGGTACACCCATCTGGTACGGAGTCGGACCCCCCCCTTTACCTCCAGAACAGCCTGAATTCTTCGGAACATTCTACAAGGTGTCGGAAACGTTCCCCAGGGATGTTGGTCCATGCTGATGCGATGGCATCACGCAGCTGCTGCAGATTGGACGGCGGTACATTCATGCTGCGAACAGCCCGTTCCATCTCATCCCAAAGATGCTCTATTGGGTTGTGGTCTGGGGACTGCACAGGCCACTCAAGTAAACTGAACTCACTGTTATGTTCCAGTCAATTTTTTTCCACTCCTCAATTGTCCAGTTTTGGTGATCGCATGCCCACTGGAGCCGCTTCCTGTTTTTAACTGATAGGAGGAGAACCCGGTGTGGTCGTCTGCTGCAACAGCCCATCAGAGACAAGGATCGACGAGTTGCACGTTCCGAGATGCCGTTCCGCACACCACTGTTGTACTGCGCCGTTATTTGTCTGTTTGTGGTCCGCCTGTTAGCTAGCATGATTCTTGTCATTCTCCTTCGACCTCTCTCATCAACGAGATGTTTTCGCCCACAGGACTGCCACTGGTTGTATGCGTTTTGTTTGTCGCGCCATTGTTGGTAAACCTTAGACACTGTCGTGCGTGTATGTTTATAGCAGGACATTAATTCATTGGTCATCAATCGGAAACAATATATACGGTGCATTCGGAAAGTATTCAGACCCCTTGACTTTTTCCACATTTTGTTATGTTACAGCCTTATTCTAAAATTGATTATATTGTTTTTTCCCCCTCATCAATCTACACACAATACCCCATAATGACAAAGCAAAAACAGGTTTTTAGAAATTAAAACTGAAATATTACATTTACATAAATATTCAGACCCTTTACTCAGTACTTTGTTGAAGCACCTTTGGCAGCAATTACAGCCTCGAGTCTTATTGGGTATGACGCTACAACCTTGGCACACCTGTATTTGGGGAGTTTCTCCCATTCTACTCTGCAGATCCTCTCAAGCTCTGTCAGGTTGGATGGGGAGCGTCGCTGCACAGCTATTTTCAGGTCTCTCCAGAGATGTTCCATCGGGTTCAAGTCCGGGCTCTGACTGGGCCACTCAAGGACATTCAGAGACTTGTCCCGAAGCCACTCCTGCATTGTCTTGGCTGTGTGCTTAGGGTCGTTGTCCTGTTGGAAGGTGAACCTTCACCCCAGTCTGAGGTCCTGAGCGCTCTGGAGCAGGTTTTCATCAAGGATCTCTCTGTACTTTGCTCCATTCATCTTTCCCACGATCCTGACTAGTCTCCCAGTCCCTGCCGCTGAAAAACATCCCCACAGCATGATAATGCCACCACCATGCTTCACCGTAGGGATGGTGCCAGGTTTCCTCCAGACATGACGCTTGGCATTCAGGACAAAGAGTTCAATCTTGGTTTCATCAGACCAGAGAATCTTGTTTCTCATGGTCTGAGAGTCCTTTAGGTGCCTTTTGGCAAACTCCAAGTGGGCTGTCATGTGCCTTTTACTGAGTAGTAGTTTCCGTCTGGCCACTCTACCATAAAGGCCTGATTGGTGGAGTGCTGCAGAGATGGTTGTCCTTCTGGAAGGTTCTCCCATCTCCACAGAGGAACTCTGGAGCTCTGTCAGAGTAACCATCGGGTTCTTGGTCACCTCCCTGACCAAGGCCCTTCTCCCCCGATTGCTCAGTTTGGCCGGGCGGCCAGCTCTAGGAAGAGTATTGGTGGTTCCAAACTTTTTCCATTTAAGAATGATGGAGGCCAATGTGTTCTTGGGGACCTTCAATGCTGCAGAAATGTTTTGGTACCCTTCCCCAGAGCTCTACGGACAATTCCTTCGACCTCATGGCTTGGTTTTTGCTCTGACATGCACTGTCAACTGTGGAACCTTAAATAGACAGGTGTGTTCCTTTCCAAATCATGTCCAATCAATTGAATTTACCACAGGTGGACTCCAATCAAGTTGTAGAAACATCTCAAGGATGATCAATGGAAACATGATGTACATGAGCTCAATTTCGTGTCTCATAGCAAATGGGTGAATAGGGTGTTTCCACAGGGTGTAGTGTATAGGGTGTTTCTATAGGGTGTAGTGTATATGGTGTTTCTATAGTGTATAGGGTGTTTCTATAGGGAGTAGTGTATAGGGTGTTTCTATAGGGAGTAGTGTATAGGGTGTTTCTACAGGGTGTAGTGTATAGGGTGTTTCTATAGGGTGTAGTGTATAGGGTGTTTCTACAGGGTGTAGTGTATAGGGTGTTTCTACAGGGTGTAGTGTATAGGGTGTTTCTACAGGGTGTAGTGTATAGGGTGTTTCTATAGGGTGTAGTCTATAGGGTGTAGGGTGTTTCTACAGGGTGTAGGGTGTAGTAGGGAAGAGTGTATAGGGTTGAGTACCTGCAATGTGACGTACTTCTCCAGTGGGCTCTCCACGCTAGACATGCTCATCATGGAAGCATTAGCCATGTTCTCCTGTGGGGGGTCTTCACTACTCAGCAACAGCTTGCCTTTGAAGTTATGCACCACACACACCACCTAGAACACACAGCAGGGAGAGACAGGAGTTATACACCAATTTACAACAACAAATATGACAGCTTTTTCTGACCACCGTACAACCAGCTGGTCATAAATGTGACCTCTATATTATGTGCTATATATATAGAGGTCTGTCATTTTTATCATAGGTACACTTTAACTGTGAGAGACGGAATCTAAAACAAAAATCCAGAAAATCACATTGTATGATTTTTAAGTAATTCATTTGCATTTTATTGCATGACATAAGTATTTGATACATTAGAAAAGCAGAACTTAATATTTGGTACAGAAACCTTTGTTTGCAATTACAGAGATCATATGTTTCCTGTAGGTCTTGACCAGGTTTGCACACACTGCAGCAGGGATTTTGGCCCACTCCTCCATACAGACCTTCTCCAGATCCTTCAGGTTTCGAGGCTGTCGCTGGGCAATACGGACTTTCAGCTCCCTCCAAAGATTTTCTATTGGGTTCATGTCTGGAGACTGGAGACTCCAGGACCTTGAGATGCTTCTTACGGAGCAACTCCTTAGTTGCCCTGGCTGTGTGTTTCGGGTCGTTGTCATGCTGGAAGAACCAGCCACGCCAAGATCTCGCAATACATGGCCCCATCCATCCTCCCCTCAATACGGTGCAGTCATCCTGTCCCCTTTGCAGAAAAGCATCCCCAAAGAATGATGTTTCCACCTCCATGCTTCACGGTTGGGATGGTGTTCTTGGGGTTGTACTCATCCTTCTTCTTCCTCCAAACACGGCGAGTGGAGTTTAGACCAAAAAGCTCTATTTTTGTCTCATCAGACCACATGACCTTCTCCCATTCCTCTTCAGGATCATCCAGATGGTCATTGGCAAACTTCAGACGGGCCTGGACATGTGCTGGCTTGAGCAGGGGGACCTTGCGTGCGCTGCAGGATTTAAATCCATGACGCCGTAGTGTGTTACTAATGGTTTTCTTTGAGACTGTGGTCCCAGCTCTCTTCAGGTCATTGACCAGGTCCTGTCGTGTAGTTCTGGGCTGATCCCTCACCTTCCTCATGATCATTGATGCCCCACGAGTTGAGATCTTGCATGGAGCCCCAGACCGAGGGTGATTGACCGTCATCTTGAACTTCTTCCATTTTCTAATAATTGCGCCAACAGTTGTTGCCTTCTCACCAAGCTGCTTGCCTATTGTCCTGTAGCCCATCCCAGCCTTGTGCAGGTCTACAATTTTATCCCTGATGTCTTTAAACAGCTCTCTGGTCTTGGCCATTGTGGAGAGGTTGGAGTCTGTTTGATTGAGTGTGTGGACAGGTGTCTTTTATACAGGTAACGAGTTCAAACAGGTGCAGTTAATACAGGTAATGGGTGGAGAACAGGAGGGCTTCTTAAAGAAAAACTAACAGGTCTGAAAGAGACGGAATTCTTACTGGTTGGTAGGTGATCAAATACTTATGTCATCAAATAAAATGCAAATTAATTACTTAAAAATCATACAATGTGATTTTCTGGATTTTTGTTTTAGATTCCGTCTCTCACAGTTGAAGTGTACCTATGATAAAAAGTACAGACCTCTACATGCTTTGTAAGTAGGAAAACCTGCAAAATCGGCAGTGTATTAAATACTTGTTCTCCCCACTGTATATACTGATCATATATATATATATATATTATATTACTTAGCCTACTGGTCATATATATTATATATATTATATTACTTAGCCTACTGGTCATATATATATATATATTATATTAATTAGCCTACTGGTCATATATAGTATATATATTATATTACTTAGCCTACTGGTCATATATATTATATTACTTAGCCTACTAGTCATATATATTATATATATATTATATTACTTAGCCTACTGGTCATATATATTACATATATATATATATATATATATATATATATATATATATATATATATATATATATATATATATATATATATATATATATATATATATATATATATATATATATTATATTGCTTAGCCTACTGGTCATATATATTATATTACTTAGCCTACTGGTCATATATATTATATATATATTATATTACTTAGCCTACTGGTCATATATATTATATTACTTAGCCTACTGGTCATATATATTATATTACTTAGCCTGCTGGTCATATATATTATATATATTATATTACTTAGCCTACTGGTCATATATATTATATTACTTAGCCTGCTGGTCATATATATTATATATATTATATTACTTAGCCTACTGGTCATATATATTATATTACTTAGCCTACTGGTCATATATATTATATTACTTAGCCTGCTGGTCATATATATTATATATATTATATTACTTAGCCTACTGGTCATATATATTATATTACTTAGCCTGCTGGTCTCCTGAGTGGCGCAGTGGTCTAAGGCACTGCATCGCAGTGCTAACTGTGCTACTAGAGATCCTGGTTCGAATCCAGGCTCTGTCGCAGCCGGCCGCGACCGGGAGACTCATGGGCGGCGCACAATTGGCCCAGCGTCGTCCAGGGTAGGGGAGGGAATGGCCGGCAGGGATGTAGCTCAGTTGATAGAGCATGGCGTTTGCAACGCCAGGGTTGTGGGTTCGTTTCCCATGGGGGGCCAGTATAAAAAAAAATGTATTCACTAACTGTAAGTCGCTCTGGATAAGAGCGTCTGCTAAATGACGTAAATGTAAAAAAATGGTCATATATATATATTATATTATAATAATAATAATAATAATAATAATTACTTAGCCTACTGGTCATATATATTATATATATTATATTACTTAGCCTACTGGTCATATATATTATATATATTATCTTACTTAGCCTACTGGTCATATATATTATATAAATATTATATTACTTAGCCTACTGGTCATATATATATATTATATTTATATTATATTACTTAGCCTGCTGGTCATATATATTATATATATTATATTACTTAGCCTACTGGTCATATATATTATATTACTTAGCCTGCTGGTCATATATATTATATATATTATATTACTTAGCCTACTGGTCATATATATTATATTACTTAGCCTACTGGTCATATATATTATATTACTTAGCCTGCTGGTCATATATATTATATATATTATATTACTTAGCCTACTGGTCATATATATTATATTACTTAGCCTGCTGGTCATATATATTATATATATTATATTACTTAGCCTACTGGTCATATATATTATATTACTTAGCCTACTGGTCATATATATTATATTACTTAGCCTGCTGGTCATATATATTATATATATTATATTACTTAGCCTACTGGTCATATATATTATATTACTTAGCCTGCTGGTCTCCTGAGTGGCGCAGTGGTCTAAGGCACTGCATCGCAGTGCTAACTGTGCTACTAGAGATCCTGGTTCGAATCCAGGCTCTGTCGCAGCCGGCCGCGACCGGGAGAATCATGGGCGGCGCACAATTGGTCCAGGGTAGGGGAGGGAATGGCCGGCAGGGATGTAGCTCAGTTGATAGAGCATGGCGTTTGCAACGCCAGGGTTGTGGGTTCGTTTCCCATGGGGGGCCAGTATAAAAAAAAATGTATTCACTAACTGTAAGTCGCTCTGGATAAGAGCGTCTGCTAAATGACGTAAATGTAAAAAAATGGTCATATATATATATTATATTACTTAGCCTACTGGTCCTATATATTATATATATTATATTACTTAGCCTACTGGTCATATATATTATATATATATTATCTTACTTAGCCTACTGGTCATATATATTATATAAATATTATATTACTTAGCCTACTGGTCATATATATATATTATATTTATATTATATTACTTAGCCTACTGGTCATATATATTATATATATTATATTACTTAGCCTACTGGTCATATATATTATATATATTATATTACTTAGCCTACTGGTCATATATATTATATTACTTAGCCTACTGGTCATATATATTATATATATATTATATTACTTAGCCTACTGGTCATATATATTAAATTACTTAGCCTACTGGTCATATATATTATATATATTATATTACTTAGCCTACTGGTCATATATATTATATATATATTATATTACTTAGCCTACTGGTCATATATATTATATTACTTCGCCTACTGGTCATATATATTATATATATTATATTACTTAGCCTACCGGTCATATATATTATATATATTAGATTACTTCGCCTACTGGTCATATATATTATATTACTTAGCCTGCTGGTCATATATATTATATATATTATATTACTTAGCCTACTGGTCATATTTATTATATATATTATATTACTTAGCCTACTGGTCATATATATTATATATATTATATTACTTAGCCTGCTGGTCATATATATTATATATACCATTTAGCCTACTGGTCATATATATTATATATATATTACTTAGCCTACTGGTCATAGTTAAGACCTCATCATAACCTGGGAATGACCACCTGACTACTGCGTATTACCTACTTACAGTATTACCTACAGAGGATACAATTGGATATTGAAAACAATGTTCATTAAATTTCTATTTGTTTCCATAGTTACCAATTAACGTTTACATCTGCAAAATAGTCTTACATTAAAATAGATCAAGCAGTGGCACAAACAAATCTACATCACAATTTGTTGCACATCTGCATACAGTAATTGTTTCATAATTCACCCAAAGACATTACATGCATAGAAAGACTGGGACACAGTGTATATACAGGCAGATTGTTTTATTTGATTAATGATTAATAAGAGTGGTGTGATGGGGTAGATCCTCATCAAGGACCTCTGAGCGCAGAAGGCCCTCTGGAGCGTAGTGGCCATCTTAAAGAGTCGTGTGATCGGTCAGATCTGGAGCGTAGTGGCCATCTTGAAGAGTTGTGTGATCGGTCAAATCTGGAGCGTAGTGGCCATCTTGAAGAGTCGTGTGATCGGTCAGATCTGGAGCGTAGTGGCCATCTTGAAGAGTTGTGTGATCGGTCAAATCTGCAATGAAGAGAATCAGCGATTTACAACTTTATCAATTTCAGATTTTAAAAGAAAACTAGAAAAGGACATTTGATGAAGATACTTTGTATTTCCATGGTACTTCTTGAAGAACCACCATGGTGGTCAGGGGCACATTGTAGGACTTTCCTGAAGGCCTGCAACACATATTCCTCCTGAGGTTTCAGACTTTTCATGACACTTACTGTAAGCATAAAAAGAGAAGAAAAATAATTAACGATTGGCGTAATGTGGGTGTGCAGGACACCACAGAACAGTAGCGCACTGTTAAAGTGTCTTTAACAGTCAGAATCTATAAACAATGTCTCACTGTCTATGTCAAATGTCTCAACTGCTCACATTTAGTTAACAACTACAATGGAGGACACACGAGTGGTATCAAAGGCATGCTGCTCCTCTGTCCCTTCATTATCAAGTAGGACATTAATTCACTGGTCATCAATCGGAAACAATATATACGGTGCATTCGGAAAATATTCAGGCCCCTTGACTTTTTCCACATTTTGTTACGGTACAGCCTTATTCTAAAATGGATTAAGTTGTTTTCTTCCCTCATCAACCTACACACAATACCCAATAATGACAAAGCAAAAACTAGTTTTTAGAAATTATTGCAAATGTATTAAAAATAACTTTTACATAAAGTATTCTGACCCTTTACTCAGTACTTTGTTGAAGCACCTTTGGCAGTGATTACAGCCTTGAGTCTTCTTGGGTATGACACTACAATCTTCGCACACCTGTATTTGGGGAGTTTCTCCCATTCCTCTCTGCAAATCCTCTCAAGCTCTGTCAGGTTGGATGGGGAGCTTGCTACACAGCTATTTTCAGGTCTTAACAGAAATGTTCGAATCGGGTTCAAGTACAGGCTCTGGCTGGGCCACTCAAGGACATTCAGAGACTTGTCCTGAAGCCACTCCTGCGTTGTCTTGGCTGTGTGCTTAGGGTCGTTGTCCTGTTGGAAGGTGAACCTTCACCCCAGTCTGAGGTCCTGTGCGCTCTGGAGCAGGTTTTCATCAAGGATCTCTCTGTACTTTGCTCCGTTCATCTTTCCCTTGATCCTGTCTAGTCTCCCAGTCCCTGCCACTGAAAAACATCCCCACAGCATGATGCTACCACCACCATGCTTCACCGTAGGGATGGTGTCAGGTTTCCTCCAGATGTGACACTTGGCATTCATGCCACAGAGTTCAATCTTGGTTTCATCAGACCAGAGAATCTTGTTTCTCATGGTCTGAGAGTCTTTAGGTTTTTTTTGTCAAACTCCAAGCAGGCTGTCATGTGCTTTTTACTGAGGAGTGGCTTCAGTCTGGCCGCTCTACCATAAAGGCCTGATTTGTGGAGTGCTGCAGAGATGGTTGTCCTTCTGGAAAGTTCTCCCATCTCCACAGAGGAACTCTAGAGCGCTGTCAGAGTGACCATCGGGTTCTTGGTCACCTCCTTGACCAAGGCCCTTCTCCCCCAATTACGCAGTTTTGGTCTTGGTGGGTCCAAACTTCTTCCATTTAAGAATGATGGAGGCCACTGTGTTCTTGGGGACCTTCAATGCTGCAGAAATGTTTTGGTACCCTTCCCCAGATCTGTTCCTCGACACAATCCTGTCTCGGAGCTCTACAGACAATTCCTTCGACCTCAGGGCTTGGTTTTTGCTCTGACATGCACTGTCAACTGTGGGACCTTATATAGACAGGTGTGTGCCTTTCCAAATCTTGTCCAATCAATTGAATTTACCACAGGTGGACTCCAATCAAGTTGTAGAAACATCTCAAGGATGATCAATGGCAACATGATGCACCTGAGCTCAACTTCGAGTCTCATAGCAAAGGGTCTGAATACTTACGTAAATAAGGTATTTCTGGATTTTTTAAAAATACATTTGCAAACTTTTCTAAAAAGTCAAGGGGTCTGAATACTTTCCGAAGGCACTATATATATATATTTTACACATATTTAACCCCTTTTTTGGGGTAGGCACAAAAATACCTCCGTACTTCCATTCATTTTGTACCGGTTACTTTCAGACAAGTCCCATGACACTTGTGGGGGTCTTGGAGCAAAAGCGAGAATGCAATCATGTTTGTGAGAATCTGCCCTTCCCACAGTGGGGTCACATTAGTTTGCAGCTCAAATGGTTCGGACGCTACAAACAGAAGTTGGCACATCGACGGTACCGACTTCAGAAGAGTCCCGTGGGCTTGTGGGGGTCGTAGGCCAAACTGTTTGAACGCTACATACGTTTTCATGAAATTTTAGACCAATTTTAGGGATGTCCAATGGTCTGAAAAACACCACTGTAGCTCAGCCACCTTCCACAGCAAATGCGAAAGGCCACCATAAGCTTCATGTCCACCTTTGATGCGTCAAACTCTTTGCGTTCCGGCGGAAGTCATTCACTGTCAATGGAGCAGTTTGGGATGCCGCACTAGGCTGCAGTGCGCTCTGGGTAACACATGCGTTCAATATTTTCAACTCCTGCAATGCATTACAGTGCGGTGGTACAAACTGAAGTTCATAAACGTTCCCCATGGAGGGGGTGGCACCATACAGACGCCAAATGACAATGACTATTGTGTGGTTAGAGAGAAGATACCAGCTGAATGAATGGAATTTTGTCTCCGGTAAGAATGACACTGGGACAATTCATCATTACTACACTTGGGTAGTTTTCAAGAAACCAGCCAACAGAAGGTCGTGCAAAATGAATAAGCACATAACTGTACTTTATGCCATTTGGGGTTGTTTCAAGCTAGTAAATCAGTACTCTAAATCGGAACAACCAGTTCAATTTATTGATGTTGCTAGAGATTAATCTGATAGAAGAATAGAAACAAACTAGATGGATTGTTTTAATGCGGCCTTGCGCGCGCCAGCCTATTGGTAGCTCTGCCAGCCTATTGGTAGCTCTGCCAGCCTATTGGTAGCTCTGCCAGCCTATTGGTAGCTCTGCCAGCCTATTGGTAGCTCTGCCAGCCTATTGGTAGCTCTGCCTGCCTATTGGTAGCTCTGCCAGCCTATTGGTAGCTCTGCCAGCCTATTGGTAGCTCTGCCTGCCTATTGGTAGCTCTGCCTGCCTATTGGTAGCTCTGCCAGCCTATGAAACCAGTAGGGCGATAGGAGAACAACTTTCATCTGTTGTAATTATTAGCTTCGGGCGAAAATGATCTTCTCCATGCTGCAAACCGTTCTGCAGCCTTGCCGAGCACATGTGCATCAAGAACAGATAATGTGGGATAGGCAAAAACGCCATAAACAAAACGCATCTGGTGGACAGACGGTGGCGATAGACGGATGTGGTGGATTGAGACGCAGCCCATGCAAAAAACCTGATATCTCTAGCTTAAACTGACAGATTTTGATGGGGATAAAAATATATATATATAGATATTGTTACTTAGATTGACGCACCAGTGTGTCAACAGACTCTAGGGGGGTTTAAGAAAGAGGGTATCAACATTAGACAGTAGTTGGACAATTAAATGTTTTACTCATCTCTAAATGGTAGTTTTGCTTAATCCTAATATTATTCAAACAACTTTTAATAAACACACCGCTCCATAATCCTGAGGACATTGTCCCGGAGAGGTTCCCCCAATTGAGGACAGCTTGGCAGTCTTAAAAAAAGAAAGGTAAATGCACAAATTGAAGAATGTGCAACGAGACAACAGAAATATTATCTTTTTCAAAAGTTATGGTCTGTCATACCATTTTTTACATGACTATTTTAATTGGATCTACTTACACTACACTCTGAGAAAAAGAGGGTTCCAAAAGGGTTATTTTGTTGTACCCATAGGAGAACCCTTTTTGGTTCCAGGGAGAACACTTTTGGGTTCCATGTGCTAAACACCTGCTCTTTCCATGACATAGACTGACCAGGTGAATCCAGGTGAAAGCTATGATCCCTTATTGATGTCACTTGTTAAATCCTCTTCAATCAGTGTAGATGAAGGGGAGGAGACAGGTTAAAGAAGGATTGTTAAGCCGTGAGACAATTGAGACATGGATTGTGTAGTTGTGCCATTCAGAGGGTGAATGGGCAAGACAAACGACTTACTGTAAGTGCCTTTGAACGGGGTATGGTAGTAGGTGCCAGGCGCACCGGTTTGTGTCAAGATCTGCAGCGCTGCTGAGTTTTTCACACTCGTCAGTTTCCCGTGTGTATCAAGAATGGTCCACCACCCAAAGGACATCCAGCCAACTTGACACAACTGTGGGACGCATTGGAGTCAACATGGGCCAGCATCCTTGCGGAATGCTTTTGACACCTCATAGAGTCCATGCCCCGAATAATTCAGGCTGTTCTGAGGGCAAAAGGGGGTGGGGGGAGGTGCAACTCAATATTAGGAAGGTGTTCTTAATGTTTGGTGTACTCAGTGTAGATCCCTCTGTGGAAAGGGTTCTAAATGAAATAGTTCTACCTGGAACCAAAAGGGTTCTACATGGAACCAAAAGGGTTCTACATGGAACCAAAAAGGGTTCTTTAAAGGGTTCTCCTATGGGTACAGCCGATTAACCCTTTTAGGTTCTAGATAGAACCTTTTTTTCTAAGAGTGTAAGATAAGGCAATCATGGGCAGCTGAATAGCATGTCTCTTGGGGAATCCAGTCTCTGTGAGACCTGATGCAGAGAAAAAAACGTTAATGGTCATCAGCACAGCTAGTGCAAACCTAGCTCTTGCACATTGAAGATCAGAGTATCAAACCAAAAAAAAAAGAAGAAAAAAAACATTTTGCACACAAAACTTAGTCAGGTGACTATGGATTTAAAGAGGGGGGGTGCTGCTCTCTCCTGTCCCTGCGATGTGGCAGAATAGGTGAATGGTAACTGAGTGGGTGGACAAGCATTGCTGTAGAGGCCATGCATCAGGACATTGACATGTTTCAGGAACTGTAAAGACAGAGGCTAATCATTATTAACCATTACCTAAGGTCTTCACTAAGTTAGACTTAGCCTAGCAAGGACATTGACTATGTTGCCCCTCAGCTATCTGGCAGTCAGACAGACATACGGAGATAGATAGAGATAGAGATAGAGAGAGAGAGAGAGAGAGAGAGAGAGAGAGAGAGAGAGAGAGAGAGAGAGAGAGAGAGAGAGAGAGAGAGAGAGAGAGAGAGATGTTACATTTCTCAGTCAGCCGGCTGGATGACTTCTGTACTCCTGCCCTTTGTACCTCCTCCATCCTTCCATCCTTCTAGAAGATTCCTGCAAGAAAGGAAAATCAAGAATTGAAAAAGGATCCCTGATGATTCAAGAAAGACTTCACATCCATATTGTGGGGTACAAGGCTAGCTTACAAACACACACACACACTGTTTCCTATGTGTGTGTTCACCTCTCACTCTCACACACACACACACACACACACACACACACACACACACACACACACACACACACACACACACACACACACACACACACATTTACTGTCATTAACTAAACATAATCAAAATTGTCAAAACGTTAGCTATCTAGCTACAACCAATGGCTACACCAGGTAAAAAATGTAACCTTACCATGTCCCTGGGAGAATTAGAGGACTAAATTCCACTCCATGGTGAAGGAAATTTCAGATGAACTTCACCAACGACGTGGAGCCCAGACCAGGCTTTGTGGAACCTAGCTCTGACTACATCGATTCGCCCAAGGTCAATACCTCAGAAATGTAAATTATGAAACGCCCACTTTGTACCTATGTTTATCCTCTGTAGTGCCTTTCTTTGTTTGTTGAAATCCATACTTTTTCAATAAACGTTAACCACCAACAGTTTTTTCTCATTGCTGTTGCTCTATTTGATTAACGTTTATTGAAAAAGTATGGATTTCAGCAAACAAAGAATCTTGGAACCCGGGTCTACACGGCAAGACGGCGAACCACGGTCCCAAATGAGCTCAACTCCAGGACTCCTGAAACCCAGGGTTGTTACAGTACTGTTATGTTACAGCGTTATTGCAACACAGAGGACACAGTGATGTCATAATGCTGTAGTTGAGGACCGTAGGCTGTGACACAGTGATGTCATAATGCTGTAGTTGTGGACCGTAGGCTGTGACACAGTGATGTCATAATGGTGTAGTTGAGGACCGTAGGCTGTGACACAGTGATGTCATAATGCTGTAGTTGTGGACCGTAGGCTGTGACACAGTGATGTCATAGTGGTGTAGTTGTGGACCGTAGGCTGTGACACAGTGATGTCATAATGGTGTAGTTGAGGACCGTAGGCTGTGACACAGTGATGTCATAATGGTGTAGTTGAGGACCGTAGGCTGTGACACAGTGATGTCATAGTGGTGTAGTTGTGGTCCAGTGATGTCATAGTGGTGTAGTTGTGGTCCAGTGATGTCATAGTGGTGTAGTTGTGGTCCAGTGATGTCATAGTGGTGTAGTTGTGGTCCAGTGATGTCATAGTGGTGTAGTTGTGGTCCAGTGATGTCATAGTGGTGTAGTTGTGGTCCAGTGATGTCATAGTGGTGTAGTTGTGGTCCAGTGATGTCATAGTGGTGTAGTTGTGGTCCAGTGATGTCATAATGGTGTAGTTGTGGTCCAGTGATGTCATAGTGGTGTAGTTGTGGTCCAGTGATGTCATAGTGGTGTAGTTGTGGTCCAGTGATGTCATAGTGGTGTAGTTGTGGTCCAGTGATGTCATAGTGGTGTAGTTGTGGTCCACCTTCTAACATTAGCACTTCTTGTTTAGACACATGTGTTTAACGAAGACTTTAATTAGGTGACTCAAGCTAAAGCCCTGTTTCCACTGGCACTTAAACTTAGGGCCAAATTCGAGCTGGGTCGAGGGCAACCCCCGTAGCAGCGCAGCCCAGTTTCACAAATGGTGCCAGCTCAATTAGAAGTTGGGCTGGTGACACCGTTACTATGCAACCACCAAGCTGATCACAGCTGGATGCTGACACAACATTTATCTAGCCCGTCTGGCCTTGCTGCTGTTAGCTAACGCATGGGCCCGTCTGGCCTTGCTGCTGTTAGCTAACGCATGGGCCCGTCTGGCCTTGTTGCTGTTAGCTAACGCATGGGCCCGTCTGGCCTTGTTGCTGTTAGCTAACGCATGGGATAAGCAGTACTGCAGTAGTCAGACATGACAAGAATTACCACCCATAGCTAGATCCTAACGGCAGCTAGCAAATAAGAGTTGAAACAAGCTAGCTAGCTAACGTGAGCTAGCAGGAATTTTAGCTGGCCAAGACGTATTGAAAGCTAGCTAGCTAGCTACATCATATAAAACCTGTCGTCATCTGGCTACATCATATCAAATGTCTGATAAATTACTATAGTCAATCAAATCATCAATCAATGTGAATCATAGACATCTTGTTAAAGTAACATCTGATGCTCAACCGTATGCTTGAGCACCAACCTTGGAACGGTAAGTAGTAGCATCGTGCCACATGAATCAACTAGAGTTTAATCAATTGAAACTTCTTTCACTTCAATGCAATCCCGAGAGGCAGCAAGGATGCTCTATATCAGGGTTCCCCAATAGGCAGTCCATCATGATCCAGATTTGACTATAATCTTGTCCTCTGATTGAAAGTGCCACCAACCATGTGTTTAGATCTGTTAGAATCCTCTATGAAAGGTGATCCATTCTAGCAGTGGGCAGTAAACACTAACGGCACTCAACAGTTTGGTGGGTTCAGCTTTAATGGAGCGGTCTCTCTCTAGAGTGAACATCCTACTCTCCTAGCCTAGCCCAGCCCACTCCCCTATTCATCTCAGCTCCCCAGTGCTAGAGAGAGAGAGAGAGAGAGAGAGAGAGAGAGAGAGACAGACAGACAGACAGACAGTCAGAGAGACAGACAGAGGGAGAGAGACATACAGACAGACAGACAGACAGAGCGACGGAGGAGAGAGAGAGAGACAGAGGAAAGAGAGAGAGAGAGGAGAGAGAGAGAGAGGGCGAGAGAGAGAGAGAGAGCGACAGAGGAGAGAGCGACAGAGGAGAGAGAGAGAGAGACAGACAGACAGACAGACAGACACAGACAGACAGAGAGAGAGAGACAGACAAACGGACAGACAGAGAGACAGACAGAGAGAGAGACAGACAGACAGACAGAGAGCGAGAGAGAGAGAGAGACAGACAAACGGACAGACAGAGAGACAGACAGAGAGAGAGACAGACAGAGAGCGAGAGAGAGAGAGAGAGAGAGAGAGAGAGAGAGAGAGAGACAGAGGAGAGAGCGACAGAGGAGAGAGAGAGACAGACAGACAGACAGAGAGCGAGAGAGAGAGAGAGAGACAGAGGAGAGAGAGAGAGAGAGAGAGAGAGAGAGACAGAGGAGAGAGCGACAGAGGAGAGAGAGAGACAGACAGACAGACAGAGAGCGAGAGAGAGAGAGAGAGACAGAGAGAGAGAGAGACAGAGAGAGAGAGAGACAGAGAGAGAGAGAGAGAGACAGAGAGAGAGAGAGACAGAGAGAGAGAGAGACAGAGAGAGAGAGACAGACAAACAGACAGACAGACAGACAGAGAGCTGATTATCTACCCACACGTCTTATCTGAGGCTGATTACTGGAACTGTTGCACACGTATCTCACACACTAACATGTGTTAGAAAACAACACACCTGCAAAACACCTGCAAATACATGAACATAAACAAACTGGTAGCGTACACAGAGATAGACAGGTGTGAAGTATTATATTATTATAATTATAAATTATAATTATTATAAGTAGAGTAGAAAAGAACTGAGCTGAACAGGGATGTTGTTCAGAGGACTGTGTCTGTCTACCCTCACTGTCAGATGATCATATGTATGTAGAGATGCAAAAAGAGGCCCACCTGCACATATAGCAGCATGAAAGAAAATATAAAACTCCATAAAACATATGAAGAGAGGGGAGGAGAGGGAGAGGGGAGAAGAGGGAGAGGGGAGGAGAGGGAGAGGGGAGTGGAGAGGAAGAGAGGGAGAGTGGAGGAGAGGGAGAGTGGAGGAGAGGGTAGGAGAGGGAGAGGGGGAGTCGAGGAGAGGGGAGGAGAGGGAGAGTGGAGGAGAGGGGAAGAGAGGGAGAGAGGAAGAGAGGGGAGGAGATGGAGATGGGAGGGAGAGGGAGAGGGTAAGAGAGGGAGAGGGTAAGAGAGGGAGAGGGGGAGTGGAGGAGAGGAGAGGGAGGGGGAGCAGAGGGAGAGGGGAAGAGAGGGAGGGGGGGAGCAGAGGGAGAGGGGAAGAGAGGGAGAGACGAAGAGAGGGGAGGAGATGGGAAGAGAGGGAGAGGAGAGGGGAGGGAGAGTGGAGGGAGGAGAGGAGAGGAGAGGGAGAGTGGAGGAGAGGGAGAGGGGAGGAGAGGGAGAGGAGAGGAGAGGGAGAGGAGAGGGAGAGTGGAGGAGAGGGGAGGAGAGGGAGAGATGGAGTGGAGGAGAGGGGAGGAGAGGGAGAGGGGAGGAGAGGAGAGGGAGATGGGAGGGAGATGGAGATGGGAGGGAGAGTGGAGGAGAGGGAGGGGGGAGCAGAGGGAGAGGGGAAGAGAGGGAGAGGGGAAGAGAGGGGAGGAGATGGGAATCAGAATAACAGAGGAATGGCATAACATGGATCTTATGGAGTTCAACTGATGGCTGCTAACCATCCACATTATGTCTATCCCATTCTGTGTACAGTACACAGATATGGACAGGTCGATGCCTGGTCAGACATCTGGGACCCCCAGGGAGATGTGTCCATACTCCAACCCCAGCCTCATGAGCCTCCATCGGACTACAGACCCAGACCCCTGGCCCAGTCCCCTCCAGAGCGGAACAGGAACAGGAAGTTGAGTGACAGTGAAAGTTCAAACACCAGTGTTTCCCCTATATGCATTTAGCAACGGTGCACCACCGATGCTAAATCATGGACAACACTTCTTTGGGAAAATAATTTTCAGGATGGTAAAACATTTTCAGTGTAAACTTAAAAAAACAACTAAAACCAGTATGTAGAAAAGATCATGAGAATTAGGGTTAGTGCAGAGTTAGTGCAGAGTACGAATGTCGTAACGGATATGTGCAATTTTCTGGATACGATTATGTGATTAGAGAATTTTTTTTAATGATCCGTGATCAGAATTTTATTTTTATTTTTGGGTGCCGGCGAGCTTTGTTCTCATGTCAATCACAGAGTTTCTAACCCATAATGTTTTGTATTTTGAGTCAGTCATGTGCAAGGTTCTATGTGGTCCAAATAACTCAACTGGCTAGTTTACCTGTCTGTAAAGAGAAGGGCGGGCTGTACGTTGATCCTGCTGCTCTGATTGGATAGAGTGAAGCTGTATTTTCTCCATCCACTCGCTTCATCATTTCACCCGATCACTTTTCCTGGCATGTTTTGGGTCTGATCATTTGGATTGCTGCTGCCTGCTACTACGACAACTCACATGGCGAGGACGACAACTCACATGGCGAGGACGACAACTCACATGGCGAGGACGACAACTCACATGGCGAGGACGACAACTCACATGGCGAGGACGACAACTCACATGGCGAGGACGTTCGATATTAAGCTATCAACGTGCATCATATCTAACAAGCGGGGCGAGGGTAGGGAAGAAAGATGAAACTAATACGCATTCTGACTGAGTGAGAGCAAACTTGTCTGCCTGCTGCAAGTTGAGGACACACACTCACAGACACACACACACACACACTCACAGACACACACAGACAGACGCACACAGACACACACTCACAGACACACACAGACAGATGCACACAGACAGACGCACACAGACAGACACACATACACACCCACCTCTCCGCACACTGCTCATAATCTGCAGCTTTTTTGCAGTGAGAACGTGCAGGAAGGTATTTTGCAAACATCTATTTAGGCATATTAAAACACTTCTGTTTTTTCCAATCACGAGTATCATCAGATCAGACTATCAACTGTCAATTTACGGATACGATTATGAATATGTCGGCACTAATAAAAACTAGACAGTCAGGGAGAATCTGAAATTCCAAAAATGTCATGGCATGAGGCACCATTGATTTAGTTATAATGTTTGAGTCACTCAGATAGCATAAGAACCATGTGTAGAATTGTTGGACATTTGCTTTGAAACGGACATTTTTCTCTCAGCCCCATGACAAATGTGAAGCCAACTCCCGTTCGAGATCATTTCTCATTGGTTCCCTTCTGCCCGTGATGGATCCCCAACGCTCCATGCTCATTGGTTCCCTCTCTGCCCATGATGGATCCTCAATGCTCCATGAAGGTCTCCAAGAACGTTCCCTCTCTGCCCATGATGGATCCTCAATGCTCCATGAAGGTCTCCAAGAACGTTCCCTCTCTGACCATGATGGATCCTCAATGCTCCATGAAGGTCCCCAAGAACGTTCCCTCTCTGCCCATGATTGATCCCCAGTGGCTAATTTGAGGGAACGTTACAGTCTGAAAGGGAAAGTTCATCTATATGCAGAGTGTACATTTCATTTGTAAAGTGCTTTTCTCACACCCAAGCCTCTGAAATTTTTTTATTATAATAATATCCAAAACACAGACAACAATCAAATCTATATCCAGGTGTCATCAGAGCCGGAGGACAGGAGAACAGAATTAACATAGGTCCTTGAAAGCTTCTCTGATCAGCTGTGCCTTAAACAAGGCCAGAGACTCTGCAGCCCTGACAGTGATTGGAAGTGTGTTCCACAGCTGAGGAGCCGCACAACTGAATGCCCCGTCACCCATCGTTTTTAGTCTGCTGTGGGGCTGCTGAAGGGAGACGGACCTGGAGGAGTGAAGGTTGTGTGAGGGGCAGGAGGGTAGGATGAGGTCAGACAGGTATTTGGGTCCAGAGTTGTGGACAGCGTGGTAGGTGTGAACCAGGATTTTAAAGTCAATGCGTGAGCGTATGGGGAGCCAGAGGAGGTTGAACAGCACTGGAGGGACTTGCTCACAGGGGGGAGTGTGGGTAAGGACACGTGCAGCACAGTTCTGGACATATCGTAGTTTTCTTAGGCACTTGTCAGATGTGACAACTAACAAGGCATTACAATAGTCCAGAAGGGACAATATACAGTGCCTTGCAAAGGTATTCATCCCCCTTGGTGTTTTTCCTATTTTGTTGCATTACAACCGGTAATTTAAATGGATTTTTATTTGGATTACATGTAATGGACATACACAAAATAGTCCAAATTGGTGAAGTGAAATGAAAAAAATTTATTGTTTCAAAAAATTCTAAAAAATTAATAACGGAAAGGTGGTGCGCGCATATGTATTCACCCCCTTTGCTATGAAGCCCCTAAATAAGATCTGGTGCAACGAATTACCTTCAGAAGTCACATAATTAGTTAAATAAAGTCCACCTGTGTGCAATCTAAGTGTCAAATGATCTCTGTATATGTACACCTGTTCTGAAAGGCCCCAGAGTCTGCAACACCACCAAGCAACGGCCACCACCAAGCAAGCGGCACCATGAAGACCAAGGAGCTCTCCAAACAGGTCAGGGACAAAGTTTGTGGAGAAGTACAGATCAGGGTTGGGTTATAAAAAAATATCCGAAACTTTGAACATCCCACAGAGTACCATTAAATCCATTATTAAAAAATGGAAAGAATATGGCACCACAACAAACCTGCCAAGAGAGGGCCGCCCACTAAAACTCACGGACCAGGCAAGGAAGGCATTAATCAGAGAGGAAACAAAGAGACCAAAGATAACCCTGAAGGAGCTGCAAAGCTCCACAGCGGAGATTGGAGTATCTGTCCATAGGACCACATTAAGCCGTACACTCCACAGAGCTGGGTTTTACGGAAGAGTGCCCAGAAAAAAAGCCATTGCTTAAAGAAAAAAATAAGTAAACACGTTTGGTGTGGGAGACTCCCCAAACATATGGAAGAAGGTACTCTGGACAGATGAGACTAAAATTGAGCTTTTTGGCCATCATGGAAAACGATATGTCTGGCGCAAACCCAACACCTCTCATCACCCCGAGAACACCATCCCCACAGTGAAGCATGGTGTTGGCAGCATCATGCTGTGGGGATGTTTTTCATCGGCAGGGACTGGGAAACTGGTCAGAATTGAAGGAATGATGGATGGTGCTAAATACAATGAAATTCTTGAGGGAAACCTGAGATTTGAGACTGGGACGGAGGTTCACCTTCCAGCAGGACAATGACCCTAAGCATAATGCTAAAGCAACACTCGAGTGGTTTAAGGGGAAACATTTAAATGTCTTGGAATGGCCTAGTCAAAGCCCAGACCTCAATCCAATTGAGAATCTGTGGTATGACTTAAAGATTGCTGTACACCAGCGGAACCCATCCAACTTGAAGGAGCTGGAGCAATTTTGCCTTGAAGAATGGGCAAAAATCCCAGTGGCTAGATGTGCCAAGCTTATAGAGACATACCCCAAGAGACTTGCAGCTGTAATTGCTGCAAAAGGTGGCTCTACAAAGTATTGACTTTGGGGGATGAATAGTTATGCACGCTCAAATTCTGTTTTTTTTGCCTTATTTCTTGTTTGTTTCACAATAAAAATTGTGAAAAAATTGCATCTTCAAAGTAGTAGACATGTTATGTAAATCAAATGATACACACCCCCAAAAAAATCCATTTTAATTCCAGGTTGTAAGGCAACAAAATAGGAAAAATGCCAAAGGGGGTGAATACTTTCGCAATCCCCTTGTAAAGGCGTGGATGAGTCGCTCAGCTGCAGGCTGTGACAGCATAGGTCATAACCAGGCAATGTTCCGCAGATGGAAAAATACAACTTTGGTCACACTTTTGATGTTGGCCTCAAACGAGAACTGACTGTCAAATATCCCACCCAGGTTGAGAACCTCCCTGGAGGGGAGCACCTTGACACCTGTAGCTGCTGTTGTTGTTACTTATGGAGCCAGTGCCAATCAGCACGACCTGTGTCTGCAGTTTAACTGCAGGAAACTCAACTGCATTTGATGTCCTGCAGGCAGCTGACCAGGAGTGCAGTGGCATTGTCAGTGTCAGTGTTTGTGGAGACATACAGCCGAGTGTCATTAGCGTTTAAAAGTGAATGCTCAGTCTTTGTAGATACAAGACAGTAGAGGCCCTAGGACCAAGCCTTGAGGGATCCCCAGGTGGACTACCACCAGGGGAATTGGCTGCCGTTTTTGGACACAACCATATGCTGATACTTTTGGACACAACCATATGTGATGCTGATCCAGGTTCTACAACCCAATGGTGCGGTGTCCAAATTACGACAGCGTCAGAATCACTAGGAGTTGGTGAACGAGGCTGTCCTAATTAGCACACCGTACATTGTGAGGTTTGTGATGCAGCTGCAGGACAGGTTCTTACCAGGAAAGTGGCGATGGCCACTCCTATGATGAATCCAGCGATGACGTCAGACCAGTGGTTCCGGTACTCGGCCACTCTGTTGAGTCCCGTGAGGAAGGCCAGACACATCAGACCCAGGGACAGCACAGGTTTGGCTAGCCGCGTCCCTTTGGCTTCCACTGTACACGTGATGTAACTCTAGAAGATAGTAATGAACATACTGTTATCTCCTCACATCCCTGTTGATCTCATCTATTAAGTTAGTAAGAAAATAAATACAAATGTCATCTTCATTGTACTCAGAGGAAAAGGCATTGGTGTCATATTTTAGAGTAAATAGACCACAGACAACATAGTCCCTCTTCAAAATGCCAATACTATATTGAGTGGTACATCCCACTGGGCACACCACGTCATTTCAACGTGGATAATTGGTTAATATTTGGTTGAGACGTTGATCAATGAGATTACAACCTATACAGTGCATTCGGAAAGTATTCAGACCCCTTGACTTTTTCCAAATTTTGTTACGTTACAACCTTATTCTAAAATGGATTAAATCATTTTTTTCCCCTCATCAATCTACACACAATATCCAATAATGACAAAGCAAAAAATTAAAATAAAAATACAAGGAAATATCACATTTGCATAAGAATTCAGACCGTTTACTCAGTACTTTGTTGAAGCACCTTTGGCAGTGATTACAGCCTCAAGTCTTCTTCGGTATGATGCTACAAGCTTGGCACACCTGTATTTGGGGAGTTTCTCCCATTCTTTTCTACAGATCCTCTCAAGCTCTGTCAGGTTGGATGGGGAGCGTTGCTGCACAGCTATTTTCAGGTCACTCAAGGACATTCAGAGACTTGTCCCGAAGCCACTCCTGCGTTGTCTTGGCTGTGTGCTTAGGGTTGTTTTCCTGTTGGAAGGTGAACCTTCACCCCAGTCTGAGGTCCTGAGCGCTCTGGAGCAGGTTTTCCTCAAGGATCTCTCTGTACTTTGCTCCATTCATCTTTCCCTCGATCCTGACTAGTCTCCCAGTACCTGCCGCTGAAAAACATCCCCACAGCAGGATGCTGCCACCACCATGCTTCACCATAGGGATGGTGCCAGGTTTCCTCCAGACGTGACGCTTGGCATTCAGGCCAAAGAGTTCAATCTTGGTTTCATCAGACCAGAGAATCCTTTGGTACCCTTCCCCAGATCTGTGCCTCGACACAATCCTGTCACGGAGCTCTATGGACAATTCCTTCGACCTCATGGCTTGGTTTTTGCTCTGACATGCACTGTCAACTGTGGGACCTTATGTAGACAGGTGTGTGCCTTTCCAAATCATGTCCAATCAAGTTGTAGAAGCATCTCAAGGATGATCAATGGAAACAGGATGCACCTGAGCTCAATTTCGAGTCTCATAGCAAAGGGTCTGAATACTTATGTAAATAAGGTATTTCTAAAAACCTGTTTTCACTTTGTCATTATGGGGTATTGCGTGTAGACTGATGAGGATTTTTATTTATTTAATCCATTTTATAATAAGGCTGTAACGTAACAAAATGTGGAAAAAGTCAAGGGGTCTGAATACTTTCCGAATGCACTTTATTCACTCACTCAAAAAGACAGCCAAAATGTAGTTGAATTTCCCATGTGCTATAACTATGCTTTCAACCATCTAAAAGCAGAACCAAATTCCAATGGAAAAACAATGAGCTTTCAGCCATTTAAAAGCAAAGTTCAAATAGGAATACAATATCAGATATGTTGTTTAATTATACGACAGATGAATGTGATATCACTGTGCTTCATCTAATAGCACAACCAAATGACCTGGATTGCAGTTGAGATTACATTAAAAGTACATGGGTGCAAGTCATCAATGACGTTCGAGATTCTGTGCAGATTATTACAGCGATCTCCACAGACCTGCGATGACATTATGCATGCTATCTTGAAAACACGCGCACTTCACATGATTACATAAGAATACATGTATAGTTACAGTAATCTCAAAATGTGGCCATGACTGTGTTACTCATTTTAAGGTCAAGGGAGAGACAGTACACCTGAGACATTCTTCAACTTATATTTTTGCTCGAGTTGGATCCATCAAATCATATGTTCACTTGTATATACAGTGGGGGAAAAAAAGTATTTAGTCAGCCACTAATTGTGCAAGTTCTCCCACTTAAAAAGATGAGAGAGGCCTGTAATTTTCATCATAGGTACACGTCAACTATGACAGACAAAATGAGGAAAAAAAATCCAGAAAATCACATTGTAGGATTTTTAATGAATTTATTTGCAAATTATCACAATTGGTGGCTGACTAAATACTTTTCCCCCCCACTGTAAGTCAATAAGCTACTTATTGTATTTCAAAAGTGATGTTGAATTGTGTTTGGTTGTCAAGGCAACCAAATATCAACATTTCAAAAGAAGATTTATCTTCCGCTTGGATAGTTCCATCTGTGCCACTTACTTAGTCTGGCTTTTAATTCCAGTTTGTCTACAAATTAATAATTGATATGTTTGATTCATGTCTCCATTTCAACCATAAAAGTTAAAGAATAGGACTAAATCAAATCAAAACTTTTAAATGCACTTTAAATAAAGTTTAATTTGATTTAGTCCTATTCTATAATTTCGATATTTGGTTGAGATGGAGACATGAATGCAACATTTAAATGATTCATCTCCAGTAGGAGGTGCAGTAGAAGGTGATACTCAGTCTATTGTATTTTTTTCTGATATTGGATATTACGTTGAAGATCTGACGTTGTTTTAAAGGTACAAATTCAACATATTGTATACAATATATACAAAACACTATATACAAAAGTATGTGGACACCCCTTCAAATTTGTGGATTCAGCCTCAAACTGCCTCTGGAAGCAATGTCAGCACAATAACTGTTTGTCGGGAGCTTCATGAAATGGGTTTCCATGGCCGAGCAGCCGCACACAAGCATAAGATTACCATGCGCAATGCCATGTGTCGGCTGGAGTGGTGTAAAGCTCACCGCCATTGGACTCTGGAGGAGTGGAAACGCATCCTCTGGAGTGATGAATCATCTGGCAGTCCGACGGACTAATCTGGGTTTGGCGGATGCCACGAGAACACTACCTGCCCGAATGCATCGTGCCAACTATAAAGTTTGGTGGAGGAGGAATAATGGTCTGGGGCTGATTTTCATGGTTTGGCTAGGCCCCTTAGTTCCAGTGAAGGGAACAGTTTACGACACAATACATTGACAGATTACGTTGAAACAACGTTGATTCAACCAGTTTGTGCCCGGAGGGAGGGCTGTATGGAGCTGGGTCTCTATTCCTCGTGTACAGTAAAACCCCTGTGTGTAGGGCTGTTGGTGGATGGGTTCTCTAACTAACTGTCACCGCTCTGTCCCCCTGCTCTGCCTGAGAGGGAGAGACACAGAGTGAGAGATTGACGTGTGGGGGTGAGTGAGTGTGAGAGAGAGAGAGAGAGAGAGAGAGAGAGAGAGAGAGAGAGAGAGAGGAGAGAGAGAGAGAGAGAGTGTATTCCCTCAAGGATCAGGGTGATAATCTCTCTCTCAGTCTCTCAGTCTCTCTCTGTTTCTTTCTCAGTATCTCTCTCTCAATTCAATTCAATTCAATTTCAATTCAATTTAAGGGCTTTATTGGCATGGGAAACGTATGTTAACATTGCCAAAGCAAGTGAAGTAGATAATAAACAAAAGTGAAATAAACAATAAATATTAACAGTAAACATTACACTCAGAAGTTTCAAAAGAATAAAGACATTTCAAATGTCATATTATGTATATATACAGTGTTGTAACAATGTGCAAATAGTTAAAGTACAAATGGGAAAATAAATAAACATAAATATGGGTTGTATTTACAATGGTGTTTGTTCATCACTGGTTGCCCTTTTCTTGTGGCAACAAATATTGCTGCTATGATGGCACACTGTGGTTTTTCACCCAGTAGATAAGGGAGTTTATCAAAAATGGGTTTGTTTTCAAATTCTTTGTGGATCGCTGTAATCTGAGGGAAATATGTGTCTCTAATATGGTCATACATTTGGCAGGAGGTTAGGAAGTGCAGCTCAGTTTCCACCTCATTTTGTGGGCAGTGTGCACATAGCCTGTCTTCTCTTGAGAGCCAGGTCTGCCTACGGCGGCCTTTCTCAATAGCAAGGCTATGCTCATGGAGTCTGTACATAGTCAAAGCTTTCCTTAAGTTTGGGTCAGTCACAGTGGTCAGGTATTCTGCCACTGTGTACTCTCTGTTTAGAACCAAATAGCATTCTAGTTTGCTCTCTTTTTTTTGTTAATTCTTTCCAATGTGTCAAGTAATTCTCTTTTTGTTTTCTCATGATTTGTTTGGGTCTAATTGTGTTGCTGTCCTGGGGCTCTGTGGGGTCTGTTTGTGTTTGTGAACAGAGCCCCAGGACCAGCTTACTTAGGGGACTCTTCTCCAAGTTCATCTCTCTGTAGGTGATGGCTTTGTTATGAAAGGTTTGGGAATAGCTTCCTTTTAAGTGGTTATATAATTTAACGGCTCTTTTCTCTCTCTCTGTCTCTCTCTCAGTCTCTCTCTCTCAGTCTCTCTCTCTCAGTCTCTCTCTCTCAGTCTCTCTCTCTCAGTCTCTCTCTCTCAGTCTCTCTCTCTCTCAGTCTCTCTCTCTCAGTCTCTCTCGCTCTCAGTCTCTCTCTCTCTCAGTCTCTCTCTCTCTCAGTCTCTCTCTCTCTCAGTCTCTCAGTCTGGTGGTGTGGTGATGGTGGTGAGGTGGTGATGGTGGTGAGGTGATGGTGGTGGTGATGGTGTTGGGGTGATGGAGTTGGGGGTGATGGTGGTGGTGGTGGTGGTGAAGGTATTGGGGTGATGTTGGTGGTGGGGGTGATGGTGGAGGTGATGGTGTTGGGGGTGATGTGTGTGTCTGTGTGTGTGTGTGTGTGTGTGTGTGTGTGTGTGTGTGTGTGTGTGTGTGTGTGTGTGTGTGTGTGTGTGTGTGTGTGTGTGTGTGTGTGTGTGTGTGTGTGTGTGTGTGGAGGGAAACTTTATCCTACTCAGGTCAAGGGTTCACAGTCCCTCCCAGGGGCCACGGCTTATGAGTTGTCAAAAACGAATAAAACATTACCATGCTCTACCCCCCTCCAAAAACTAGCAGCAGCCTGTGATATTTTATTTAACCAGGAAAGCCAGTTGAGAACAAGTTCTCATTTACAACTGCAACCTGGCCAAGATAAAGCAAAGCAGTGCGATAAAAACAACAACACAGAGTTACATATGGGGTAAAACAAAACATAAAGTCAAAAGATACAACAGAAAATATATATACAGTGTGTGCAAATGTAGCAAGTTATGGAGGTAAGGCAATAAATAGGCTATAGTGCAAAATAATTACAATTAGTATTAACACTGGAATGCTAGATGTGCAAGAGATTATGTGCAAATAGAGATACTGGGGTGCAAAAGAGCAAAATAAATAACAATATAGGGATGAGGTAGTTGGGTGGGCTAATTTCAGATGGGCTGTGTACAGGTGCAGTGATCGGTAAGGTGCTCTGACAACTGATGCTTAAAGCTATTGAGGGAGATAAGAGTCTCCAGCTTCAGAGATTTTTGCAATTCGTTCCAGTCATTGGCAGCAGAGAACTGGAAGGAATGGCGGCCAAAGGAGGTGTTGGCTTTGGGGATGACCAGTGAGATATACCTGCTGGAGCGTAGACTACGGGTGGGTGCTGCTATGGTGACCAATGAGCTAAGATAAGGTGGGGATTTGCCTAGCAGTGATTTATAGATGGCCTGGAGCCAGTGGGTTTGACGACGAACATGTAGTGAGGACCAGCCAACAAGAGCGTACAGGTCACAGTGGTGGGTAGTGTATGGGGCTTTGGAGACAAAACGGATGGCACTGTGATAGACTACATCCAATTTGCTGAGTAGAGTGTTGGAGGCTATTTTGTAAATGACATCGTCGAAGTCAAGGATCGGTAGGATAGTCCGTTTTACGAGGGCATGTTTGGCAGCATGAGTGAAGGAGGCTTTGTTGCGAAATAGGAAGCCGATTCTAGATTTAACTTTGGATTGGAGATTCTTAATGTGAGTCTGGAAGGAGAGTTTACAGTCTAACCAGACACCTAGGTATTTGTAGTTGTCCAAATACTCTAGGTCAGACCCGTCGAGAGTAGTGATTCTAGTCGGGTGGGCGGGTGCCAGCAGCGTTCGATTGAAGAGCATGCATTTAGTTTTACTAGTGTTTAAGAGCAGTTGGATGCTACTGAAGGAGTGTTGTATGGCATTGAAGCTCGTTTGGAGGTTTGTTAACACAGTGTCCAATGAAGGGCCAGATGTATACAAAATGGTGTCGTCTGCGTAGAGGTGGATCTCAGAGTCACCAGCAGCAAGAGCGACATCATTGATATACACGGAGAAAAGAGTCGGCCCAAGAATTGAACCCTGTGACACCCCCATAGAGACAGCCAGAGGTCCAGACAACAGGCCCTCCGATTTGACACATTGAACTCTATCTGGGAAGTAGTTTGTGAACCAGGCGAGGCAGTCATTTGAGAAACCAAGGCTGTTACCAGCAGCCTGTGATAATGTTACCATCAGCCTGTGATAATGTTACCATCAGCCTGTGATAATGTTACCATCAGCCTGTGATAATGGTACCATCAGCCTGTGATAATGTTACCAGCAGCCTGTGATAATGTTACCATCAGCCTGTGATAATGTTACAGCAGCCTGTGATAATGTTACCAGCAGCCTGTGATAATGTTACCATCAGCCTGTGATAATGTTACCAGCAGCCTGTGATAATGTTACTATCAGCCTGTGATAATGTTACCATCAGCCTGTGATAATGTTACCAGCAGCCTGTGATAATGTTACCATCAGCCTGTGATAATGTTACCATCAGCCTGTGATAATGTTACCAGCAGCCTGTGATAATGTTACCAGCAGCCTGTGATAATGTTACCATCAGCCTGTGATAATGTTACCATCAGCCTGTGATAATGTTACCATCAGCCTGTGATAATGTTACCAGCAGCCTGTGATAATGTTACCATCAGCCTGTGATAATGTTACCAGCAGCCTGTGATAATGTTACCATCAGCCTGTGATAAAGTTACCATCAGCCTGTGATAATGTTACCAGCAGCCTGTGATAATGTTACCATCAGCCTGTGATAATGTTACCAGCAGCCTGTGATAATGTTACCAGCAGCCTATGATAATGTTACCATCAGCCTGTGATAATGTTACAGCAGCATGTGATAATGTTACCAGCAGCCTGTGATAATGTATAATCCCCAATCTCCAGAGTGCTGCTTAAAAAAAATATGTATTGTCACAAACACGGGATATAGGTGCAGTGAAATGTGTTGTTTTACAGTAGTACAGTTGTTTTATACTAGCATGCACCAAGCTTTGCAGTAGCATGCTAACCACTAAAAATGATGTGTTTGAATGTTGCAAGCTAACTGGAGCTTACTGCAAATAAACAATGTGCTTTACAATAGCATGCTAACTGCTAACAAACAATGTGCTTTAAATGAGCATGCTAACCACTAACCACTAAAAAAACAATGTGCTTTACGGTAGCATGCTAATACCGCTAACTGCTACAAAACAATCTTCTTTAAGATAGCATGCTAATAACCCCTAACCGCTACAAAACAATGGCCCTGCTAACTGACCTACATGCTGTAAAGACCCAATCTACTATCTGGATCAAGTGGAGGAAGAACAGTCTACAAAAAAAAAAAAAAAAAAATGTTACACTCTTGATGCCTTAAGAGGATTTAAACAAATAAGGACTTCTGACAGAGTTAGATCTGTGAAGTGTATTCCCATGTAGCTGTACGCTGGAATCCTTTTGAAAAGACACTGCCATCAGACTGTGGTGAACAGGGTTCACATTCACACAGTGACTCGGGCGGCAGGTAGCTTAGTGGTTAAGAGCGTTGTGCCAGTAACCGAAAGGTCGCTGGTTCTAATCCCCGAGCCGACTAGGTGAAAAATCTGTCGATGTGCCCTTGAGCAAGGCACTTAACCCTAATTGCTCCTGTAAGTCGCTCTGGATAAGAGCGTCTGCTAAATGACCAATTTATTTATTTATTACTCAGTGTAGGAGTACTGATCTAGGATCAGTTTTCCCTTTAAAAATCATAATGACTAAGATCATATGTACGGACAGCTGAGAGCTGATCCTAGATCAGTACTGGTCTGGTCTGTAACAGGCAGGGTATCCACCAAACGACCTGGCATGTCAAGAAGAGACAAAAAACAACATCTGAAGTGACATCAAACTTCAAATGAGCTAGACTGTTATGAATCCATTTTGGATTTTGGCCTCTGAAGCTGTGTATCGTATTTATAATCACAAAGTGGCAGCATTTAAAAACAATTTTTAATCAGATGATCGAGTGAAAGATTAATTAAATTGCGGATTTGTGACGAGATGTGAGGCCACACATGATGACGCGCTGGTCTAATTTGGTTTCAGAAAACTGAGTTTAAGGTTCCAAACTCTCGTCTTGAGGATGATTCATTCAAAACGAATATTGAATTTCTATGAATCAAACGTGTATACCAGTAGGCTATACAGTATGTATTGTGTGTATGTTTATGCACAATGTTTGTCATCAATACATTTGTCATGATCTGTTGTGATGTTGCATATATTAACCATGTAACGCTTTCAGCTCCCCAAAAAATATTTCCAGATCTAGTTTGCGTCCAAAATGCACCCTATTTCCTGCAGGGTGCCCAGGTCAAAAGTAGCGCACTACATAGTGAATAAGGTTTCAGACACAGCCTCAGTCTGCTAATATGATTTTCCCTGTGCTTAATACAGGCTCTCGCCCTCAAATCATTCAACTAGCAGGCTTTCTGGAGTGAGTAGGGTGAATCAGCAGGATCCCTCTTTAAAATAAAGTAACAGGCTTATTAGTCTGCTGGGAGTCAGTGGATGATTTCCTTTTCAGCGTTAAATGTAAAACTTCAATTAAACTCAGTCTCAAATAGCAGCCTGTTCCTTTTAATAGCTGTGCAACGGCGCACACATTTCAGGAAATAAACACCTGTTTCAAATAAACACCCGGTCTAAATAAATTGTTTATGAGGTTACCATGAATTGCCATGACTTGTTTATAAGGTTTAATGTTTGATTTGTTACATTTAATAATTCAGCAATGACTTGAAAAGATGATAGCAATCATCCGCTAGCAGTAAGAAACTGCTAGCCATTGTCCGCTAACAGCTGACAACTGCTAGCTAACTGGCTGCTAACAGTTGACAACTGCTAGCTAACTGGCTGCTAACAGCTGATCACTGCTAGCTAACTGGCTGCTAACAGCTGATAACTGCTAGCTAACTGGCTGCTAACTGCTGACAACTGCTAGCTAACTGGCTGCTAACAGCTGACAACTGCTAGCTAACTTGCTGCTAACAGCTGACAACTGCTAGCTAACTGGCTGCTAACAGCTGACAACTGCTAGCTAACTGGCAAGCAAAAAAAAACAGTCAACAACTTTGGGAGTACAGACCTCAAGAAATTGGTCGAACATCCTCTAGTGGTGAAAGTAAATACTGCCGAAAATGCAGTTAAAGAGGATAATAATTATTCTGTCAGGACATTAGATTTCTTCTTCGAAAAAAGACAAAAGAAACGTGATACAAACCAAATTTCCATCCAACGTTTTCATGCAGATGAAAATAAAGTCACAACTGGGCTGATGGAAACATGAAATGCGGGTACAATTTTATAAATGCTGACAGAGAATTTGTTCATTCTACATGGTGGGATCTTTTTGTGTCTGTAAAATTAATTATGCGAGAAATGGCAGTGGAAATGCCTTTACGCGCAAATATTTATATAATAACCACAGTGGAGGCTCATAATAATGGCCGGAACAGAGCAAATGGAGCATGCAGTTTATTAGGCTACAGATTAAATAAATGATGGTGAACCTTACAGGGTGGTGAATGTGCAAGGTGATGAGCTTGATGCTCCTTTCTATTAAATCTCAAGGGTTTTATTCTGGTGATATGATGATGGATGCTTGGCTGCCATTTAACAAAAACTAATAATAATCGCTCTTATCCATAATAATCTCATAATGTACAGTACCAGTCAAAAGTTTGGACACACCTACTCATTCAACGGTTTTTCTTTATTTTTACTATTTTCTACATTGTAGAATAATAGTGAAGACATCAAAACTATGAAATAACACATATGGAATCACGTAGTAACCAGAAAAGTGTTAAACAAATCAAAATATATTTTATATTTTAGATTCTTCAAAGTAGCCACCCTTTGCCTTGATGACAGCTTTGCACACTCTTGGTATTCTCTCAACCAGCTTCATGAGGAATGCTTTTCCAATAGTCTTGAACTTCCCATATATGCTGAGCACTTGTTGGCTGCTTTTCCTTCACTCTGCGGTTCAACTCATCCCAAACCAACTCAATTGGGTTGAGGTCGGGTGATTATGGAGGCCAGATCATCTGATGCAGCACTCCATCACTTTCCTTATTGGTCAAATAGCCCTTACACAGCCTGTAGGTGTGTTTTGGGTCATTGTCCTGTTGAAAAACAAATGATAGTCCCACTAAGCGCAAACCAGATGGGATGGCGTATCGCTGCAGAATGCTGTGGAAGCCATGCTGGTTAAGTGTGCCTTCAAATAAAAAATCGAATGTCCTTGCCTGCCTGTCTAGCTGTCTGCATGCCTACCTGCCTGCCTGCCTGTCTAGCTGTCTGCCTGCCTGCACCTGTCTGTCTAGCTGTCGGCCTGCCTGCCTGCACCTGCCTGTCTAACTGTCTGCCTGCCTGCACCTGCCTGTCTAGCTGTCTGCATGCCTGCCTGCCTGTCTAGCTGTCTGTCTACCTGCACCTGTCTGTCTGTCTAGCTGTCTGCCTGCACCTGCCTGCCTACCTGCCTGCCGCTCTAGCTGCCTGCCTGCCTGCACCTGCCTGCCTGTCTAGCTTTCTAGCTGTCTAGCTGTCTGACTGCCTGTCTAGCTGTCTGCCTGCCTGCCTGCCTGCCTGCCTGCACCTGCCTGTCTAGCTGTCTGCCTACCTGCCTGCCGCTCTAGCTGCCTGCCTGCACCTTCCGGCCTGCACCTGCCTGTCTAGCTGTCTGCCTGCCTGCCTGTCTGTCTTTCTGTCTGCCTGTCTGCTCATCTGGATTCCAAACGCAGGCAGCCAGGGGAGATCAAGTCAGGCTAGTCAGGCTACTGCAAGATAGTCATTCTACTGCAGGCTAGTCAGGCTAGTCAGGCTAGTCAGGCTTCTGCAGGCTAGTCAGGCTACTGCAGGCTAGTCAGGCTTCTGCAGGCTAGTCAGGCTACTGCAGGCTAGTCAGGCTTCTGCAGGCTAGTCAGGCTTCTGCAGGCTAGTCAGGCTACTGCAGGCTAGTCAGGCTTCTGCAGGCTAGTCAGGCTTCTGCAGGCTAGTCAGGCTAGTCAGGCTAGTCAGGCTTCTGCAGGCTAGTCAGGCTAGTCAGGCTTCTGCAGGCTAGTCAGGCTTCTGCAGGCTAGTCAGGCTTCTGCAGGCTAGTCAGGCTACTGCAGGCTAGTCATCCTAGTCAGGTGAGTCTACATACTACTCCAGCAGAACAGCTCAGAGACTTGGAAAAGTCCATCTATACGCATATCTACCGTTACCATATTATCTACAGTTACCATAGCTACCATTACCATTTTATCTACAGTTACCATATCTACCGTTACCATATTATCTACAGTTACCATAGCTACCGTTACCATTTTATCTACAGTTACCATATTATCTACCGTTACTAGGGCTGTTGTGGTGACCGTATTACCACCACACCGGCAGTCATTAGTCATGAGTGGCGCAGTGGTCTAAGGCACTGCATCGCAGCGCTAGCTGTGCCACTAGAGATCCTGGTTCGAATTTACATTTAGCAGACGCTCTTATCCAGAGCGACTTACAGTTAGTGCATACATTTTTTCATTTTTTTTTCTTTTTTATACTGGCCCCCTGTGGGAATCGAACCCACAACCCTGGCGTTGCAAACGCCATGCTCTAACAACTGAGCTACCTCCCTGCCGGCCATTCCCTCCCCTACCCTAGACGACGCTGGGCCAATTGTGCGCCGCCCCATTGGTCTCCCGGTTGCGGCCGGCTACGACAGAGCCTGGATTCGAACCAGGATCTCTAGTGGCACAGCTAGCACTGCGATGCAGTGCCTTAGACCACTGCGCCACTCGGGAGTATCTAGGCTCTATCGTAGCCGGCCGCGACCAGGAGACCCATGGGGCGGCGCACAATTGGCCCAGTGTCGTCCAGGGGAGGGGAGGGAATGGCCCAGTGTCGTCCAGGGGAGGGGAGGGATGTAGCTCAGTTGGTAGAGAATGGCGTTTGCAACACAAGGGTTGTGGGTTTGATTCCCACGGGGGTCCAGTATGAAAAATAAAAAACAATAATAATAATGTATGCACTCACTGACTGTAAATTGGTCTGGATAAGAGTGTCTGCTAAATGACTGTAAATGAACTCAGTAAAATTTCCCGTGACCGTTGAGTCTCGGTAATCTCCTCTTATGCACTCAGAACATGCGTTGGTAGCACCCAACTCGCTAACGACCTTCAGGTCGCTAATGACCAGGTACTCAGGGCTCTATTGTCCCTCTAACCATCAGGTCCTAATGGCCTGGTACTCAGGGCTCTATTGTCCCTCTAACCATCAGGTCCTAATGGCCTGGTACTCAGGGCTCTATTGTCCCTCTAACCATCAGGTCCTAATGGCCTGGTACTCAGGGCTCTATTGTCCCTCTAACCATCAGGTCCTAATGGCCTGGTACTCAGGGCTCTATTGTCACTCTAACCATCAGGTCCTAATGGCCTGGTACTCAGGGCTCTATTGGCCCTCTAACCATCAGGTCCTAATGGCCTGGTACTCAGGGCTCTATTGGCCCTCTAACCATCAGGTCCTAATGGCCTGGTACTCAGGGCTCTATTGGCCCTCTAACCATCAGGTCCTAATGGCCTGGTACTCAGGGCTCTATTGTCCCTCTAACCATCAGGTCCTAATGGCCTGGTACTCAGGGCTCTATTGTCACTCTAACCATCAGGTCCTAATGGCCTGGTACTCAGGGCTCTATTGGCCCTCTAACCATCAGGTCCTAATGGCCTGGTACTCAGGGCTCTATTGGCCCTCTAACCACTCTGACATCAATGCAAATCCAATCGAAAATGATTGTGCCTTTATACAATACATAGCCTACCACATGTTACACCTGGCAGAAAAACATTAAAGTAAGGGGTCTAGCCTATGCTCCAGAATTAAACAGATTGTAGTAATCGTCTTTGAATGTGGACTGTATTATTATTATGTGTACTGGATGGACTGGTTACCTTATGCCGCGCTCCAAACTCTCGGCTACTCGGCAGGTAGCTTAGTGGTTAAGAGCGTTGTGCCAGTAACCGAAAGGTCGCTGGTTCTAATCCCCGAGCCGACTAGGTGAAAAATCTGTCGATGTGCCCTTGAGCAAGGCACTTAACCCTAATTGCTCCTGTAAGTCGCTCTGGATAAGAGCGTCTGCTAAATGACGTAAATGTAAATGTAAATATCCATGAGTCTGGGAGAGAAGGCCTAGGCCATGCTGTTGGTTAATTGATTATGCAGGGCGGTTTACAGAGTTAACCTACAATTATAGTGAATTTGTATTTGATTTTAAATAGCCTAGTAATAGAACATTTTTTATATTTTCATAATTAATTGGGTGACATTACCTTTAGCTATACAGAATATCTCACCACCATGCGTTTCCATCTCCTCTCTCTCTCTCTCCTTTATTCCTTTCTAGAACGTGCTGTTAACAGTTTAATGAAATACATATGTTTAGTTGCGAAAACATGTTACTATCAATGTTCCCGAATAGAGTTCACTTGGTTTCCCAAATTAAGCACTGGGTAGCTTCAGGAACAGGGTTGGAGAACCCATGGCATACAGAGTTTGGGCAGAATATCACCTGTCGCACAGCGAGTGGCTGCATGCTCCTCAAACAGTGGTTGATGCACGGAGTGAAATAACCGGGGTAGCGTGATTGAAAAACTAACAGGCGGGAAAGCGGCCTTCATTCACTATTCGAGTGCATACAGATGACAAGCCTTTTCTCCCTGCCCCTGTTCCTGCCCATTTGACAACGGACCATTCTAAATCGAAACTAATTTTACATATTAGTAAAGACAAGATTAAATTTAGAATAGTCTGACGGGTGAAAATCTGATCACTTGATGAGAGAGAAGCGTGTGTAGCCTGAGGCGAGGAACAGAGCGCAAGCTTTTCTTGTGACTTTCTCAAATCATCAATAGCTTATAGTCGCACCATGCAGCCCATAATATGTTTTCATTTCTAAGACATTCTAAGGTTTGTATCATTCACAACTAAAGTGACCAAATAACTCTAATTGATCAATTTTATACTCAACATAGCCACTTCATATGCACACCCCCTCCGGAATGGGAAAAATATATTTATATTTGAAGTTGAATTGTATTCTTCTTAATATAAAATCATAAAAGAATGGCACAGGATTATAAACATATCTTGTCTGCTAAATGAACAAGCCTACAGCCTATGGCATGGAGCATAGCCAGATAACATACAGTAGGCCAACTCGTATTCTGTTCTTCTGAAATACATTTTCTTCGTATCATAATGTTTCTTTAGACCCGCCTAAAATAAATAATGCAATTATTGTGATGGTGTATTTTTTATTGATTTATAATACTTTTTTAAATGTAGATGTTCCAAAGGCTCACATTAGCGGCTTGTGCGTGGAGGGGTGGAGATGCTAAATGTGTTTACGTTAATTACTGGTTAATGTGAAATCTTCAACCAATTGCATCTCACCACCAGACACTCTTCGATCAATGAGGCAGCGACTTCAATCCAGAGTCCAAAATACGAAAACAAGATTTCAAGACAACGAGAGTCTAGCCCAATCTGACAGGAATTATTAAACGGATTATAGAGGTTTAAAGACTAACAGGATATATTGCGCAGCGTTCTCCACATCTCATCATAGCCATCAAAGAAGCAGCTGAATAGCAGCACATTCAAGACAGGCATCTATTGGGCCTACTAACTCAGTCTTTAAAGGTCCGTTATCAAGGCTGTCCCTCATACAATGTTCCAGATTTCCTTAGGGATGTCTGCAATGTCATAAAGCCTACTATTATTCTGCACATATCGTCAGTATGGAAACATTACTCCAGTTATTATGTTCCGTTAGTTAGTAGTTGTAACAGAGCAAACTCACTTAACATCTTTGGTTCCTGCTAATCTTTAGTTCCTTACTCACCGCAAGATAGAGGGCTGCATAGACGCTGAGCGCGGCCTCTTTGGAGGGGAAGGTTTTGCGTGCTCGCAGGATATCCTCCTGGTTCCCGGTGCAGGCCTCCTGGTGGCTGATGTAGCGCAGGCCGTTCTGGCAGCCCAGGGCCGTGTAGTTGGGCTTACACACCGTCAGGAAGTGGGGGGCCAGGTTCCCCGTCACCACCTGGCCGGCATTCACAAAGATGTCCACGGTGAACAGGCCGAACGTGTAGATGCCTGGATAGAGGGGGAGAGAGACACTGGTTAGAGGCTGAACGTGTAGATGCCTGGATAGAGGGGGAGAGAGACACTGGTTAGAGGCTGAACGTGTAGATGCCTGGATAGAGGGGGAGAGAGACATTGGTTAGAGGCTGAACGTGTAGATGCCTGGATAGAGGGGGAGAGAGACACTGGTTAGAGGCTGAACGTGTAGATGCCTGGATAGAGGGGGAGAGAGACACTGGTTAGAGGCTGAACGTGTAGATGCCTGGATAGAGGGGGAGAGAGACACTGGTTAGAGGCTGAACGTGTAGATGCCTGGATAGAGGGGGAGAGAGACACTGGTTAGAGGCTGAACGTGTAGATGCCTGGATAGAGGGGGAGAGAGACATTGGTTAGAGGCTGAACGTGTAGATGCCTGGATAGAGGGGGAGAGAGACACTGGTTAGAGGCTGAACGTGTAGATGCCTGGATAGAGGGGGAGAGAGACACTGGTTAGAGGCTGAACGTGTAGATGCCTGGATAGAGGGGGAGAGAGACACTGGTTAGAGGCTGAACGTGTAGATGCCTGGATAGAGGGGAAGAGAGACACTGGTTAGAGGCTGAACGTGTAGATGCCTGGATAGAGGGGGAGATATACACTGGTTAGAGGCTGAACGTGTACACGCCAGGGTCCAGTTTTTCAAAAGTTATCTGGATTTTGCTAATCGGATAGGATTAAATGGATAGAAATATCCGATAGGTGAAATCCAGAAAGATAAATTTTGAAAAACTGGACCCTGGATAAAGGGGGCGATAGAGGCTAAACTTGTATACTCCTGGAGAAAGAGAGAGAGCGAGAGAGCGAGAGAGCGAGAGACAGAGACAGAGAGACAGAGAGAGACAGAGAGAGTGAGAGAGAGAGACAGAGAGAGAGAGAAACAGAGAGAGAGAGAGCGAGCGAGCGAGAGACAGCGACAGAGAGAGAGAGAGACAGAGACAGAGACAGAGACAGAGAGAGAGAGAGAGAGAGAGACAGAGAGAGAGAGAGACAGAGACAGAGACAGAGACAGAGACAGAGACAGAGACAGAGAGAGACAGAGACAGAGACAGAGAGAGAGAGAGAGACAGAGAGAGAGAGAGAGACAGAGACAGAGACAGAGACAGAGAGACAGAGAGACAGAGAGAGACAGAGACATCTGATGTTCCCATATCCAGTGGAAACGTCATAAGATAAAGGAAAAAAACAGCTGTCTGTCCCGAGCTCACTGGTCCGGGAAACTCTGAGGACCCGAAATAGGCTAGTTGATACATATTTGCAAGTTCAATGGAGACAGCTTCAGGCCAAACCCAGTTGATTGATTTGATGTGATTGAAAGAACCAGAATTTTTCATCAGGATATTTTATACTGGTTTAATTTGTCGGCTTTATGTATTTTTACTTAGTTGACAATGGAAGTTAAAAGGCATACTGCTGCATTGGCCCATAGGCTATCTCTGAGTACCATGCTCTCATTTCTTTAGCCGTTTCTTTAGCCGTGTATTAATGTGTCCATGTGACAGAGGCTGGTGCTCTCGCAGAAGTCGGACTCTGTGTCTCTGCATCTTAATGTGACTTTCAGCTTTGAAGCCCACTTAGCTGGAGGAACAGAGACGAAAGGTTTCATTAATGTTGAGTGGCATTCTGTTTTGTCTCCCTCTCCCTTGTTTTACATTCCAGTCACTGCTTTCTCATCTTCTGTATTCTTTATTAAAGGGAAGGAGAGATGAGACGAGAGGAAGGGGGTGAGACAAGAGATGGGATGAGACGAGAGGAGGGGGTGAGACAAGAGATGGGATGAGACGAGAGGAGGGGGTGAGACAAGAGATGAGACGAGAGGAGGGGGTGAGACAAGAGATGGGAAGAGACGAGAGGAGGGGGTGAGACAAGAGATGGGAAGAGATGAGAGGAGGGGGTGAGACAAGAGATGGGATGAGACGAGAGGAGGGGGTGAGACAAGAGATGGGATGAGACGAGAGGAGGGGGTGAGACAAGAGATGGGATGAGATGAGAGGAGGGGGTGAGACAAGAGATGAGACGAGAGGAGGGGGTGAGACAAGAGATGGGAAGAGACGAGAGGAGGGGGTGAGACAAGAGATGGGAAGAGACGAGAGGAGGGGGTGAGACAAGAGATGGGAAGAGACGAGAGGAGGGGTGAGACAAGAGATGGGAAGAGATGAGAGGAGGGGGTGAGACTAGAGATGGGATGAGACGAGAGGAGGGGGTGAGACAAGAGATGGGATGAGACGAGAGGAAGGGGTGAGACAAGAGATGGGAAGAGACGAGACGAGGGGGTGAGACAAGAGATGGGAAGAGATGAGAGGAGGGGGTGAGACAAGAGATGGGATGAGACGAGAGGAGAGGAGGGGGTGAGACAAGAGATGGGAAGAGACGAGAGGAGGGGGTGAGACAAGAGATGGGAAGAGATGAGAGGAGGGGGTGAGACAAGAGATGGGATGAGACGAGAGGAGGGGGTGAGACAAGAGATGGGAAGAGATGAGAGGAGGGGGTGAGACAAGAGATGGGATGAGACGAGAGGAGAGGAGGGGGTGACAGTAGATGCTGACGGACTGATTTTTACTTCTGTCAGATGGATTATTTCAACAGTGACTCACTAGATAAGACTCAGGTAAGACTCAGGTAAGACTCAGGTAAGTATTTGGCAGTAGATTTCAGAAGTCATTAGCCTGACAATGTTCCACTTAGCAGCAGCACAAATAAGCCGGGTCGGTCGCCTGTCTGTGGAAAGGCAAAGTATGGGGTTTAGCGAAATAATTACTTAGCTGGCTCCTTAGGCGGGGGAAATCCTACTCTTATTAAGCAGATAAATGTAATAAAATGTCCCATGTTCAATATTCAATCAAAAAAACAAAAGCTTCAATGGTCATCCCTTTTTAGAGTATTTGATCCCATTTTCTGTGATCTGGGTGTGGTGTGTGGTGGGTTGGTGCTGTATGGGGAGGCTGGGTGGGTAGAGGCTGTGTGGGTAGAGGCTGGATGGGTAGAGGCTGTGTGGGTAGAGACTGGGTGGGTAGAGGCTGGGTGGGTAGAGGCTGGATGAGTAGAGGCTGGATGAGTAGAGGCTGGATGGGTAGAGGCTGGATGGGTAGAGAATGGATGGGTAGAGGCTGTGTGGGTAGAGGCTGGATGGGTAGAGAATGGATGGGTAGAGGCTGTGTGGGTAGAGGCTGGATGGGTAGAGGCTGGATGGGTAGAGGCTGGGTGGGTAGAGGCTGGATGGGTAGAGGCTGGATGGGTAGAGGCTGGATGGGTAGAGGCTGGATGAGTAGAGGCTGGATGGGTAGAGGCTGGATGGGTAGAGGCTGGATGGGTAGAGAATGGATGGGTAGAGGCTGGATGGGTAGAGGCTGGGTGGGTAGAGGCTGGATGAGTAGAGGCTGGATGGGTAGAGGCTGTGTGGGTAGAGGCTGGATGGGTAGAGGCTGGATGGGTAGAGACTGTGTGGGTAGAGAATGGATGGGTAGAGGCTGTGTGGGTAGAGGCTGGGTGGGTAGAGGCTGTGTGGTTAGAGGCTGGGTGGGTAGAGGCTGGATGGGTAGAGAATGGATGGGTAGAGGCTGTGTGGGTAGAGGCTGGGTGGGTAGAGGCTGACTGAGGAACTGAGGTTTCACTGCATCAGACTGCAGCAATAGGAAAAGGCTCTGGTGTGAGATCAAAGGTGCAGGTGCAATGGCTCATCCAGACTTTACCCACCCAGCCTCCCCATATATAGCCCCACTAACTGTCTCTCACAATCAGAAGGTTCCAGTGTAGCTAGGACCGTATCATTATAGAACTAGAGACAATAAAAGGATGCTATATCTCTGTGATATAGTACCTCTGTCTTTGTTAACCTGTAATGGGTTGAAGAGGTGCAGTGCTGGTGCACTACAATGCTCTGCAGGTAGCTGTCTTTGGCCTGTGTTGAAATGACCCCCACCTTCACACTGCAGTCTGCTAGGGAGGCTTAGGTGAAAGTAGTATACCCCCCCCCCCCCCCCCCATCTGATCCCATTTGATAAAGGCCTTTAGATCCTCAGACAGACACAAATCCCTCTAGTGAGCTCCGTCATCTATACCTGTACAGCCGGTGGTAGCTTCTGCTGGCTACTGGGGCAGACATGATCTACAGAACTAAAATGTAAAATCAACATAACAGCAGTGGCCTACTGTCAGAGTCTTATTAAAACAATGTTGTCCAGTTATACTAAGTAATCCGTTTAACATCCTGTGTGGTTTTTAGATTATGTAAATTAAAGCAACCTTTAATTCATACATATTGTGTACAGTGAGAAAAGAGAGGATTAGCTGCAACAGAAAGCTCAGAACATTAAATAAATATTACAGTAAATGGAGGGTTTGACAGCTGAGAGAGAGAGAGAGAGAGAGAGAGAGAGAGAGAGAGAGAGAGAGAGAGAGAGAGAGAGAGAGACAGACAAGGACTGATAACCCCAATCCACAAAAGTGGAGACAGATTTGACACCAATAACTACCGTGGGATATGCGTCAACAGCAACCTTGGGAAAATCCTCTGCATTATCATTAACAGCAGACTTGTACATTTCCTCAGCGAAAACAATGTACTGAGCAAATGTCAAATTGGCTTTTTACCAAATTACCGTACGACAGATCACGTATTCACCCTGCACACCCTAATTGACAAACAAACAAACCAAAACAAAAGGCTAAGTCTTCTCCTGCTTTGTTGACTTCAAAAAAGCTTTTGACTCAATTTGGCATGAGGGTCTGCTATACAAATTGATGGAAAGTGGTGTTGGGGGAAAAACATACGACATTATCAAATCCATGTACACAAACAACAAGTGTGCGGTTAAAAACACACACATGTCTTTCCACAGGGCCGTGGGGTGAAACAGGGATGCAGCTTGAGCCCCACCCTCTTCAACATTTATATTAACGACTTGACGAGTGCACTAGAACAGTCTGCAGCACCCGGCCTCACCCTACTAGAATCTGAAGTCAAATGTCTACTGTTTGCTGATGATCTGGTGCTTCTGTCCCCAACAAAGGAGCAGCAGCACCTAGATCCTCTGCACCTGGGTCCTGACAGTAAATCTCAGTAAGACAAAAATAATGGTGTTCCAAAAAAGGTCAAGTTGCCAGGACCACAAATACAAATTCCATCTAGACACCGTTGCCCTAGAGCACACAAAAAACGATACATACCTCGGCCTAAACATCAGCGCCACAGGTAACTTCCACAAAGCTGTGAACGATCTGAGAGACAAGGCAAGAAGGGCCTTCTATGCCATCAAAAGGAACATAAAATTTGACATACCAATTAGGATCTGGCTAAAAATACTTGAATCAGTTATAGAACCCATTGCCCTTTATGGTTCTGAGGTCTGGGGTCCGCTCACCAACCAAGAATTCACAAAATGGGACAAACACCAAATTGAGACTCTGCATTAAGAATTCCTGACCACTGTGACTGACCCAAAATTAACTCTTCGGAGTCTGGAGCTTTTTTGGCCGTTTTTGGGTACCTTCAATTTTGCCCTGATATACTACATAAAGAAATGTTTACCAGACCAATGTTGGGTATCTTTTTTTTCAGCACAACCTCACCTATATGATCTGTTAGTAAGTTTTTCACTTTGACATACTATTTCAACACACTGGACCCAAACACACACAGAAAACACAAAGTCCGTTTAGAAAAAAGATGGTTTTTTTATTGTAAAACCCTCAAACATGGTGAACCAAGCATTTAAAAAGCTTCAAATTGAACCACAAGGTGCAAATATGAACATATAAAAGTATTTTGGTGATATATACAAGCAATAAATAACTATTTACAATAAAAAGTAGGTATAACCACTGGCGTTTTTCTTCTATTCTAACCCTAAACCTTTTTGTGCCACTCCTCAAAACAGTTTCTGTCCAAAATGAAAAAAAAAGCTTCAAATTGAACCACAAAGTGCAAATATGAACATATAAAAGTATTCTTGAGATATATCCAAGCAATACACAACTATTTACAAAAAAAGTAGGTATAGCCACTGGCCTTTACCCTATTTGTGCCACTCTTCAAAACAGTTCCTGTCCACAATGACACAGAGAGCCACATCACAGGCCTTGCACTTCCATGGTGTGACAAACCTCTTCTTGTCAACTTGTTTACAGCGTTGACAAACCCTGCGGCCTGCTGTGGCTTTGTCTTTGGCCTCTGCAACATTGGCAATGGCCACAGAAACATGGCTGGTGCTTTTTTGAAGTGGAACCCCTGTCTGGGTCACTCCGCACAGCTGGGCCACAAGTTCTGCCACAAAGTTCTTGTGCGTCATGGGTGTGACCTGTTGGGTCGCACTGATGTCACAGTGCAGGATGTATGCATTTGTTGTTCCCATGTCCAAAAAATGCAGGAAGAGGGTACGGTACCAGCGAGCAGTTCTGCGATGGGTTGAGTAATACTGGAGAAGCTGGTCTGACAGGTCAACCCCTCCCATGTACTTATTGTAGGCCATGATGGGGGTAGGGCAGGGAATGTCTTTTGCTACCCAGCGTCCAGGTCCTTCCTTCACCTTCCTCTTGATTGTCTCGCCCGAAAACGCTGGGTGGATTGTGGAGCACACCGACACCTCCCGCGTATCCATCCACTTCACAAAGACCAGGCGATCCTCTCTGATCCATCTCACAGACCCCCTCTTCGATTTGCTGGTGAGGGCATTTTCTCTGCCACTAGGACACCCTTTTCTGTTGCTTCTGTAGGTCCCACAGGCTCCAAACTTCATACTTCCCAAACTCAGGAACAGTTTTGGGCTGGTGTAGAAATTGTCCATATAAATATGGTATCCTGTACCAAGATGTGATGGCTGAATGAGGTCCATAACAGCATCATATGAAAGTCCATGCACGCTGGGTGTGTGTGCTTTCCCAACATACACGTTGAAGTTTAGAGTGTAGCCATTGTTAGACTCTGCCAACACAAAGAGCTTGATCCCCCATTTGTTAGGCTTGTCCTTCATGTACTGGGTCATGCCAGTTTTGGCTTTTGTAGCCACCATCCTCTCGTCGACTGACAGTTCCTTCTTAGGATGGTAATGAGCCTGGCAGGCAGTGCGAATGTCGTCCATCAGAGGTTTGACCCTGAACAGTTTGTCATGCTGGGGTGTACCTTTGCGCTGGTCATTTATGACATCCTCCTCTGGATCACTTAGGTGGATGTTCCATGAGATGGACCGGAATCTGTCTCTTGGCATGACCTTCGCTGGCAATGAAACAGACAATATGTGGCTTTGTTTCCAGTAGTCCTGGATACTAGGCAGAGTCACCAATGAGGTGTAGATGAGGAGACCCAGAAATCTGTGCAGTTCCTCCACATCAACGTCAGTCCACTGATATTTGCTCCCCTTCTGCTGATTTCTTGCTGCCTGTTTGTTGGTGTTTCTGCAGATTGTCCTCATTGTATCTGCGGCGAAGTAGAGCAGGAAGAGGTCCTTTGGTGTGTGCCCTGAATGCAAATCCACCTGGGCTCCTGGTGGTCTGCGGGGCATGAACCTACTGGCTTGTGGGGCAGTGTCAGGATCAGTCTCTGTTTTCCATGGCTCAGAGCTCTGTTCTGGCTGTGCTGCTGACTGGGCTGGAGATCTTGACCTGGTCTTGGCCTGATCCTTCCTTCCACGCCCCCTCTGTGATGGCCTCCGTCGGCTTGTTGTGGGGGTGGGGGCTGTTGATGGCCCAGGCTGCTCGTCGTCGTCGTCGTCACTATACAAAACAGGTAAACGGATTCAAGATTATTCAAAGTTCAAGATGTTCATTGGCATTTGCACTACAGTGAAGTAGAATAGAATACTATAGTAAGATAAACGAAAGCAATAAAACAAATTCATTTTAGAAAAATGTTTGTCTTCTTACCTCACGTTTTCAGCAACAAAATCAGGGTCCTCGAAGTCATCCTGGCCACTCTCATTGTCTGACGACGAACTTTCCAAAGTTTCTTCATCGCTCATTTGGAATAACAAGTCGACGGCTTGTTCAACGTGAAGTGTGCGCCTCATATTGCTTCACAAAAACGATACTGCTGACAATAAAACTCTTGAAATACTAACAATTGAAATACTAACTCGTGAAAAACTCTCCAAAACTACTCATGAACTGAACTAATTCCTCTCGTTCGTTCTTTCGCAATGGCTAGTTGTCATGGGAATGAATGTTTATATACTCGTGTGCATCCTGAAGAACCGGGTTAGCACAAGCACACGTTTTTTTCCGTTCCTTTTTATCACAAAAGACGACAAAGTTATTATAATAAATGCAAAGCGCTCATAAAAGAGCGCATATTTTGACGCACTTTTTTCATGGAATTGAAATTATCATAACTTTGGTTTTAGTTGGTGTATTTACATGAAACAAACACTCAAAACGTAGCTTCGGGTCTCCATTTCTGCATGAAATCGACGGCAGCCCTCTGCGTCACTTGGTTTGGATGCTGCGCGGTCCTAAAGCCGGCCCGCGATTTGAACGCGCCGAAGCGTTCGCCGACTCGGAAGAGTTAAGAAAAGCTTTGACTATGTACAGACTCAGTGAGCATAGCCTTGCTATTGAGAAAGGCTGCCGTAGGCAGACCTGGCTCTCAAGAGAAGTCAGGCTATGTGCACACTGCCCACAAAATGAGGTGCAAACTGAGATGCACTTCCTAACCTCCTGCCAAATGTATGACCATATTAGAGACACATATTTCCCTCAGATTACAGAGATCCACAAAGAATTGGAAAACAAATCCAATTTTGATAAACTTCCATATCTATTGGGTGAAATACCACAGTGTGCCATCACAGAAGCAAGATTTCTGACCTGTTGCCACAAGAAAAGGGCAACCAGTGAAGAACAAACACAACCATTGTTTATGTTTATTTATTTTCCCATTTGTACTTTAACTATTTGCCCATCGTTACAACACTGTATATAGACATAATATGACATTTGAAATGTCTTTATTCTTTTAGAACTTGTTTGAGTGTAATATTTACTGTTCACTTTTTATTATTTATTTCACTTTTTTTTAATTATCTATTTCACTTGCTTCGGCAATGTAAACATATGTTTCCAATGCCAATAAAGCCCTTAAATTGAATGAGAGCGAGCGAGAGAGAGAGAGAGAGAGAGAGAGGAGTGTATTCCCTCAAGGATCAGGGTGATAATACTTTGGGGCTGTAGTCTTATCTAAAATAGCCACTTTGGCGTGAGAGCATAGAAGAGGTGCTATATACAGTACTATACCACTCCCTTCAGGGTCAGTACTATACCACTCCCTTCAGGGCTCAGTACTACACCACTCCCTCCAGGGCTCAGTACTACACCACTCCCTTCAGGGCTCAGTACTATACCACTCCCTTCAGGGCTCAGTACTATACCACTCCCTCCAGGGCTCAGTACTATACCACTCCCTTCAGGGCTCAGTACTATACCACTCCCTTCAGGGCTCAGTACTATACCACTCCCTTCAGGGCTCAGTACTACACCACTCCCTTCAAGGCTCAGTACAATACCACTCCCTTCAGGGCTCAGTACTATACCACTCCTTTCAGGGCTCAGTACTATACCACTCCCTTCAGGGCTCAGTACTATACCACTCCCTTCAGGGCTCAGTACTATACCACTCCCTTCAGGGCTCAGTACTATGCCACTCCCTCCAGGGCTCAGTACTATACCACTCCCTCCAGGGCTCAGTACTATACCACTCCCTTCAAGGCTCAGTACTATACCACTCCCTTCAGGGCTCAGTACTATACCACTCCCTCCAGGGCTCAGTACTATACCACTCCCTTCAGGGCTCAGTACTATACCACTCCCTCCAGGGCTCAGTACTATACCACTCCCTACAGGGCTCAGTACTGTACCACTCCCTCCAGGGCTCAGTACTATACCACTCCCTTCAGGGCTCAGTACTGTACCACTCCCTCCATGGCTCAGTACTATACCACTCCCTTCAGGGCTCAGTACTGTACCACTCCCTTCAGGGCTCAGTACTATACCACTCCCTCCAGGGCTCAGTACTATACCACTCCCTTCAGGGCTCAGTACTATACCACTCCCTTCAGGGCTCAGTACTGTACCAATCCCTTCAGGGCTCAGTACTGTACCACTCCCTTCAGGGCTCAGTACTATACCACTCCCTTCATGGCTCAGTACTATACCACTCCCTCCAGGGCTCAGTACTATAACACTCCCTTCAGGGCTCAGTACTATACCACTCCCTCCAGGGCTCAGTACTATACCACTCCCTTCAGGGCTCAGTACTATACCACTCCCTTCAGGGCTCAGTACTATACCACTCCCTTCAGGGCTCAGTACTATACCACTCCCTTCAGGGCTCAGTACTATACCACTCCCTTCAGGGCTCAGTACTGTACCACTCCCTTCATGGCTCAGTACTATACCACTCCCTCCATGGCTCAGTACTATACCACTCCCTTCAGGGCTCAGTACTGTACCACTCCCTTCAGGGCTCAGTACTATACCACTCCCTCCAGGGCTCAGTACTATACCACTCCCTCCAGGGCTCAGTACTATACCACTCCCTTCAGGGCTCAGTACTGTACCACTCCCTCCAGGGCTCAGTACTATACCACTCCCTTCATGGCTCAGTACTATACCACTCCCTTCATGGCTCAGTACTATACCACTCCCTCCAGGGCTCAGTACTATACCACTCCCTCCAGGGCTCAGTACTATACCACTCCCTTCATGGCTCAGTACTATACCACTCCCTCCAGGGCTCAGTACTATACCACTCCCTTCAGGGCTCAGTACTGTACCACTCCCTCCATGGCTCAGTACTATACCACTCCCTTCATGGCTCAGTACTATACCACTCCCTCCAGGGCTCAGTACTATACCACTCCCTTCATGGCTCAGTACTATACCACTCCCCCCAGGGCTCAGTACTATACCACTCCCTCCAGGGCTCAGTACTATACCACTCCCTCCATGGCTCAGTACTATACCACTCCCTTCAGGGCTCAGTACTATACCACTCCCTTCAGGGCTCAGTACTATACCACTCCCTTCATGGCTCAGTACTATACCACTCCCTTCAGGGCTCAGTACTATACCACTCCCTTCAGGGCTCAGTACTATACCACTCCCTTCAGGGCTCAGTACTATACCACTCCCTTCATGGCTCAGTACTATACCACTCCCTTCAGGGCTCAGTACTATACCACTCCCTTCAGGGCTCAGTACTGTACCACTCCCTCCATGGCTCAGTACTATACCACTCCCTCCAGGGCTCAGTACTATACCACTCCCTTCAGGGCTCAGTACTATACCACTCCCTTCATGGCTCAGTACTATACCACTCCCTTCAGGGCTCAGTACTATACCACTCCCTTCAGGGCTCAGTACTGTACCACTCCCTCCATGGCTCAGTACTGTACCACTCCCTCCAGGGCTCAGTACTATACCACTCCCTTCATGGCTCAGTACTATACCACTCCCTCCAGGGCTCAGTACTATACCACTCCCTTCAGGGCTCAGTACTGTACCACTCCCTCCATGGCTCAGTACTATACCACTCCCTTCATGGCTCAGTACTATACCACTCCCTCCAGGGCTCAGTACTATACCACTCCCTTCATGGCTCAGTACTATACCACTCCCTCCAGGGCTCAGTACTATACCACTCCCTCCAGGGCTCAGTACTATACCACTCCCTCCATGGCTCAGTACTATACCACTCCCTTCAGGGCTCAGTACTATACCACTCCCTTCAGGGCTCAGTACTATACCACTCCCTTCATGGCTCAGTACTATACCACTCCCTTCAGGGCTCAGTACTATACCACTCCCTTCAGGGCTCAGTACTACACCACTCCCTTCAGGGCTCAGTACTATACCACTCCCTTCAGGGCTCAGTACTATACCACTCCCTCCAGGGCTCAGTACTATACCACTCCCTTCAGGGCTCAGTACTATACCACTCCCTCCAGGGCTCAGTACTGTACCACTCCCTTCAGGGCTCAGTACTATACCACTCCGTTCAGGGCTCAGTACTGTACCACTCCCTTCAGGGCTCAGTACTATACCACTCCCTTCAGGGCTCAGTACTATACCACTCCCTTCAGGGCTCAGTACTATACCACTCCCTTCAGGGCTCAGTACTATACCACTCCCTTCAGGGCTCAGTACTATACCACTCCCTTCAGGGCTCAGTACTATACCATTCCCTTCAGGGCTCAGTACTATACCACTCCCTCCAGGGCTCAGTACTACACCACTCCCTTCAGGGCTCAGTACTATACCACTCCCTTCAGGGCTCAGTACTATACCACTCCCTCCAGGGCTCAGTACTACACCACTCCCTTCAGGGCTCAGTACTGTCCATTCAATCCCTTCAGGGCTCAGTACTATACCACTCCCTTCAGGGCTCAGTACTATACCACTCCCTTCAGGGCTCAGTACTATACCACTCCCTTCAGGGCTCAGTACTATACCACTCCCTTCAGGGCTCAGTACTATACCACTCCCTTCAGGGCTCAGTACTGTCCATTCAATCCCTTCAGGGCTCAGTACTATACCACTCCTTCAGGGCTCAGTACTATACCACTCCCTTCAGGGCTCAGTACTATACCACTCCCTTCAGGGCTCAGTACTATACCACTCCCTTCAGGGCTCAGTACTATACCACTCCCTTCAGGGCTCAGTACTGTACCACTCCCTTCAGGGCTCAGTACTATACCACTCCCTTCATGGCTCAGTACTATACCACTCCCTTCAGGGCTCAGTACTATACCACTCCCTTCAGGGCTCAGTACTATACCACTCCCTTCATGGCTCAGTACTATACCACTCCCTTCAGGGCTCAGTACTATACCACTCCCTTCAGGGCTCAGTACTATACCACTCCCTTCAGGGCTCAGTACTATACCACTCCCTTCAGGGCTCAGTACTGTCCATTCAATCCCTTCAGGGCTCAGTACTATACCACTCCCTTCAGGGCTCAGTACTGTCCATTCAATCCCTTCAGGGCTCAGTACTATACCACTCCCTTCAGGGCTCAGTACTATACCACTCCCTTCATGGCTCAGTACTATACCACTCCCTTCAGGGCTCAGTACTATACCACTCCCTTCAGGGCTCAGTACTACACCACTCCCTTCAGGGCTCAGTACTATACCACTCCCTTCAGGGTCAGTACTATACCACTCCCTCCAGGGCTCAGTACTATACCACTCCCTTCAGGGCTCAGTACTATACCACTCCCTCCAGGGCTCAGTACTGTACCACTCCCTTCAGGGCTCAGTACTATACCACTCCGTTCAGGGCTCAGTACTGTACCACTCCCTTCAGGGCTCAGTACTATACCACTCCCTTCAGGGCTCAGTACTATACCACTCCCTTCAGGGCTCAGTACTATACCAATCCCTCCAGGGCTCAGTACTGTACCACTCCCTTCAGGGCTCAGTACTATACCACTCCCTTCAGGGCTCAGTACTATACCACTCCCTTCAAGGCTCAGTACTATACCACTCCCTTCAGGGCTCAGTACTATACCACTCCCTTCAGGGCTCAGTACTATACCACTCCCTTCAGGGCTCAGTACTATACCACTCCCTTCAAGGCTCAGTACTATACCACTCCCTCCAGGGCTCAGTACTATACCACTCCCTTCAGGGCTCAGTACTGTACCACTCCCTCCAGGGCTCAGTACTATACCACTCCCTTCAGGGCTCAGTACTATACCACTCCCTCCAGGGCTCAGTACTATACCACTCCCTCCAGGGCTCAGTACTATACCACTCCCTCCAGGGCTCAGTACTATACCAATCCCTCCAGGGCTCAGTACTATACCACTCCCTTCAGGGTCAGTACTATACCACTCCCTTCAGGGCTCAGTACTATACCAATCCCTCCAGGGCTCAGTACTGTACCACTCCCTTCAGGGCTCAGTACTATACCACTCCCTTCAGGGCTCAGTACTATACCACTCCCTTCAAGGCTCAGTACTATACCACTCCCTTCAGGGCTCAGTACTATACCACTCCCTTCAGGGCTCAGTACTATACCACTCCCTTCAGGGCTCAGTACTATACCACTCCCTTCAAGGCTCAGTACTATACCACTCCCTTCATGGCTCAGTACTATACCACTCCCTTCAGGGCTCAGTACTATACCACTCCCTTCAAGGCTCAGTACTATACCACTCCCTTCAAGGCTCAGTACTATACCACTCCCTTCAAGGCTCAGTACTATACCACTCCCTTCAAGGCTCAGTACTATACCACTCCCTTCAGGGCTCAGTACTATACCACTCCCTCCAGGGCTCAGTACTATACCACTCCCTCCATGGCTCAGTACTATACCACTCCCTTCAGGGCTCAGTACTATACCACTCCCTCCAGGGCTCAGTACTATACCACTCCCTCCAGGGCTCAGTACTATACCACTCCCTCCAGGGCTCAGTACTATACCACTCCCTCCAGGGCTCAGTACTATACCACTCCCTTCAGGGCTCAGTACTATACCACTCCCTCCAGGGCTCAGTACTATACCACTCCCTCCAGGGCTCAGTACTATACCACTCCCTCCAGGGCTCAGTACTATACCACTCCCTTCAGGGCTCAGTACTATACCACTCCCTCCAGGGCTCAGTACTATACCACTCCCTCCAGGGCTCAGTACTATACCACTCCCTTCAGGGCTCAGTACTATACCACTCC